>MU228305.1:2942127-2957760 GCA_018584345.1 Thuja plicata
TTCTCATCCATGCACGAAATGTTCTAGTGATCGTATAAAATTACTTTAGGCCTCCAGTATTGATGAGATGTACAAGTGTAAAATGTTTTTGCGAGACTGGGATCAATTTGTGCAGTGTACATAAATGGAAGGTGTTGATTATTCTTGACAATCGACAGGTAGCTAGGATAGTAGCTAGGACTAAAGATAACACAGCTCAAGAGACCATCATAGGTTGTCTCTTTCTTCGGTCTATATTATTGACAGAATGTTTTACATTGCATTAGCTCACCAAATCTGGGGATTTGAAAGAATTTAATAGAATATTTTCATGACAACGTATATTATTTAAGTTGACGTTGCATGAATTTATCTACTTCGCACACTTGTATACTATGAAGACGGTGATAAAGAAGCATCTCCTACCATGGCCATGCTTCTTTATCACCGTCCTCATAGTCTACAAGTGTGCGAAGTAGATAAATTCGTGCAACGTCAACTTAAATAATATACATTGTCATGAAAATATTCTATTAAATTCTTTCAAATCCCCGGATTTGATGAGCTAATGAAAGGTAAAACATTCTGTCAATAATATAGACCGAAGAAAGAGAGAACCTATGATGGTGTCTTGAGCTGTTTTATCTTTAATGTGCATATCCATCAGTTTTTTGACATTTCATAATTAATTTCTAACAGCAGTGCTATGCCTTCGACAAATAAAATTTCAGAGAATCATAATTTATGACAATTCTTCTGACAGTAATGCTATACGTTCGATAGGGCAACCTGTCGAAGAAATGTTGCACGACTGTCGCTATTCTGACAGAAACTTTGACAATAATGATATATATCTGACAGGTATATCTATCAGGATTAGCTAGAAACTGTAGGTATGCCAACAGTTATAATGTCAGAAAGGATATGTTTTCGATATTTATTTCTGATAGGTCATGGTCGGAATGCCGATGGATGAGTCACGGGAAATGCCATAATGAAGCTGTTGTGATGTGCAAGTTTCTGACGTGATGTGGTGTCGGTAAACTGATGGATGTGTCTTCTGTCACAATTTCCTACGCAAAAATGGTGATGGACTCATGTGTCGAAATAGCGACAAATGAGCATTGGAAATCTGACAAATGGCTATCGAAATTTGACCTCAAATGTACTAGTGTTATACGATTTATGCATTGATGGTTAAAAAATAAATAAGGGTTACCTTCAATCATTGCATCTTACCAAGAGTTTATTTTTTTCACAGTGAAAATTTTCTAAGTAATCAGTGTATGCAGAAAATAGAGCTTCTTGGATTTACAGAGTGAAAAAAGCCTATTTTCAGTCCAAAATCTAGGGAATTACAGTGATAATCAGTGCCCTGAAAAAAATTGAGTGAGTCACAATTGGAAGTGAGTGATCTGGAGATAGATTTATTTCAATATTGGTGAGATAAAGTGTGAACATAACAGTGGACAAGATGAGTCAAGCAATGAGCGTAGCTTCTACCAGCAGAAAAAGTGGTGATGCAGAAGATGACATGAAAGGAAAGAGGAATTACTCAGAGGAATTCATCACTTTTTTGCCTGGATCCAGTTAGAACATAAAGGTAAATTCCAATAGTCTCGTAGATGATTTTTCATATATTTGAGATGAAAAAACTCCAGTTCTTTTGGTTATTCCCTTTTCAATTATTTTTATAAAAATAGTGATGAAGTTGTGCCAATTTCAAACCCATGGACCTGTGGACTAGCCAAGTTAGTAGTCCTTGATATCTTTGTAGATGCTAATTTTATTTTAGAGATGGCTAGTAGGTATGATGTCCTAACCAAGATCATAAAAAGGGATGATGGAAAAGCCCTAGTAACCCTAGATAGGAATTCATTTATGAAAGTGTTCAATATTTATCATCTAATGGATATGAAGATAAATTTGAAAAGTTTAGAGGCCAGGTATACAAGAGAGTCTATTATTGCATCAAAGTTGATTGAGGAGTATCATGTGCCCAGAAGAATGAAGAATTACATAGCACCTATCCCAGAAACTTCTCCCTACTACTATAAAGACCTCAAATTTTATATGAATTATATTTCTTATGCATTATGCAGAGTTTTGGGAAAGGATGGAGGTCCTAAGAGGATAAGTTCAGACATTCGTATGATTGTCTTAGATATGCAGAGCCCTCATACTAGCACAAAATTTTATTATATTTAGTATATAATTGATAAAATGAATCAAGGGTTTATTGATATCCAAAACAAGGAGAAATACGCCAAATTCATGCATCATTCCATATTGATGCATTTGATTATGTATTACAATTTCCATCTTATGAATTGTCAGTATTTGAGGCCTCAGAGGTTTCATCAGAATCAAGCCAACCCGATACAATTTTGGTTAAGAGTGTAGAATTACACGTCCAGGAAGCAGGAATTTTGTTCTTTCCAGAACTGGATAGTATAGCCAATCCTCAAGTGTCTAGGTGTAGACAAGACTAGGCTTCCAATAAAGGTGTTGCAATTATTGAGGCCATGTCAATGTGTTGACAAATGGCCAGGAGACCACAACAAGGGGGATTTTTATTATGAGAAGAATTATACTTTAATTAGGGTTTATGGTTGTACTCACCCACCCCATATTCTACCCTTCCATGAGCCACCTAGAATTGAATAAATGGAACTTATCAAACAATTGATTTTAACAGACAGGGAGGACCTGGCTTCTCACAGGAAGGGTACATTTATCCCTAGGCAATTCAATATCTACCACTTCACAATTGGAAAAAGGGCAGTTGATCCAGTGAATAATTGGTTAAGCCACTATGGGATGAATGTAGCCCTGTGTAGATACATTGACACATAATATTTTATAATGAGTGCAAAGAAGTTCCTAACACCTACTATTCCTTTTACTAGAGAACATGAGGAATGTATGGAGGAAGACCTCATTAGAAATATAATGGAGGATGAAGAGGTCAGTCAAAGGGCTGATAGATTTAATGAATTAATGGATTTGGAGAGATAGGTGAAGAGGAAAGGAATCTCTTTTGGGGGTTTCTTCCCAGATTTACCATATCTAAAAAGACTTGATGCAATGGTTGAGCCTTACAATATGTTATGTGAACAACTTGAGGATGTACTTGTTATGAAGGAGAAATGCCATAAAGGGAATTCTTCATCAGAGTATTAAGAGGATAGTGATGGAGGCTATTCAGTTCCTAGCCCTACTCCAATGGATCAACCATTTGTTGAAGAACATGAAGTAGAAGGAGAGAATATAATTGACCTGATAGAGGTACCAGGAATTGAAGTCATTGATGAGCCCCCATTAAAGAAACAAAGAGTAAAAATAGGGGAGCCATCTCATGACAAGAAAAAGGAAAAGAAGAAGGATAGAATTGGTTCTCTCATCACTAGTGATAGAGCTTATGTTCATCAGCTTAGGAATAAAATAAGACAAGGAAAAAAGTTTCAAAAGGATGATGAAGAGGAAATTGAACTGCCTCTTCTAACATGCACAAATGAGAGATTACTGCATCAAGATCAATTCTTGAGTGATGATAATTTTATTAAGACCAAAGAGTTTAAAGATTTTATTATCTAGAATAAGCAGAAGCAGGTGGGTGCATAGCTGTAATTAGTAGGAGGAGATATAGTAACAAGTGAGGCCTTGCAAGTATTGCAAGACTATGATCCTGATTCAGAACAAATAACACCAGAAGAATCTTGGCAGCTGGTAAAGTCTAGTGGAATGTTATTGGTGGAAGGATGAGATTTAGCATCAGCCTTCATAATAGACCAAATAAGAAAGCAACCTGATGTCAAGTTGTCATCAGAAATAGAGGTTGGAGAGATGCTAAAAGGATTTGGATACAATCCAAAATCCCAGGCCCTAGCAATGTGGAGTTTAGCTCCAAAAGATCAAAAGCCTTCCTTGCTGAACATACAAGAGAAAATGGAAGGGGACAAGATCATTTGGTCTGTCCAGAACATAGGAGACTTGGAAATTTCCCAAGTTCTCACCCATTTTGCACAATTGAATGAAGCTAAGGTTGTCCAGATGTTTGAAAGATTTAAAAAACTGGCTAGTGAAACCAGTGACATACTCAGGCACATGGAATTGGGTTTGATAAAGATTAAGGCATAGGAGAAGATAATAGAAGAATTGACACAAAAATTGCTAGATATGCCTGAAGTTGCCCCTCTAGAGCACAAAGAAGGAAAAGATGCATAAATTTAGATAGAGGAAACACAACATTCTTCAATAGAAATAGGGCAGGTTATTGGTTAGCATAATAATATTAATTTAGGTGCATTGAATGAAATTTTCCAGCATAGGATCATTGTAATAAAAGATAAAATAGATATAGTATATGGTGCCTATGGAAAATTACCAGGCCTGCAAGTAGAAGTTACTAATTTTGTTTAAATTTTGAACCCTTACTATGCTACATGGTTAGGGAGAATAGGATTGTTTGAGAGGTTGGAATCTTTGCAACCACATAGGTTAGATCTGCCAGAGGTAGTAACCCAAGTTGGGCTTGAGATAGAACAGATAGGGGAAACCTTGTCCTTCTCAAAAGGCAAGGCAAATCAGATTGAGGCGAGATTAAATATGTTTGGGCCTGATTACAATATGTTTGTGCCACCAATCAGATCAGAAGATAGTGAAATCAAGCCACTAGGGGTATGGAGCTCAGAATTTGATATTGTGCTACCTAATAAAGTGGTATATGTTTCTAACAAAGGAGAATTAGATATGCAAAGATACAATAGGATTTTAGATGAAGCATTTAAAGCAGAAATAGATTTCAACAAATTCATTAGAGATGTCAAGAGCATTACAGATGCCAGGTGGGAAAGACAAAAGACCCAATTGGAAAACATACAGAGCTTTGAATGGCCGGAGGAAGAAGATGTCACAACATTGGATGTTTTAACAAAGCCCAAGAAGATAAAGCTTGTCACTGTTGACCTGGATATTATGGATGAATAATAGGAGGACACATGGCACTTGCTCTTTGAGCACAGGGAGGTTAGTTATCTTGAAGACTAGTGTAAAATAGCCTATAATGGCAGTCACTAGGTCTCGCTACAAATATCATAAGCTATCCTGAACATATACAGACAAAGGCACCAAAGATCACAAGAAGAGAAAGAATAAATCATATTTTATTCTTCATTTTTGTCCATCCACCGCTTGGTTCTTTCTTGTCTTTTGTCTTTTCTATACTTCAGGTTTAGGTCTTAAAACCATATGAAGCTTGTTGTATGCTTACTTCTTAAGGATTCCAAGATGGTTTTAGCCAATAAATAGAGCATATTATAACATTTTGAAGGATGATGGAATAGAATTACAAGGAAGACTAAGCCTTTCTACTTTTTGTCTATTGAATGTATCTTGAAGCAGTTAGACATTAATAAAATACATTGCAATCTCTATTTTATATCTTGTGTTGTCTCTTTTATTTCTATTCAATCTTTTATGTGTTTATTTGTAAGGCATTTAAATACATCAAAAATAAGGTAGTTGTGCAATCATTTGTGAGATCCTTCAAGGAAGGAGTAATTCTTTCATATGATCCCAGGGAGATGAATATTGATGTTTAAGATCTAATAAAAAAAGTTATAAGATTGAGTGGATAGTTTGTAAGGAATTATATCTAGGTTGCATTTATTTTCATTAGTCACCTAATTGTGGATTTGAATTCAAGATTGACTATGTAGCCCATAGTATCAGGCACTAGTTTATAGCTTTGCAAGTAATAGTTAAATCATCCAACATTTAAGAACAATCATTCAAATTACATTACATTCATAAGAAAGCATACACTCATTAGTAATTGTATTCACAAAGTATACAATTCAGTTTGTTGATTCCTTTAAGAGATAATCAAATAGGTTGCCCCTCCTCAGTTCAGAAGAACTATAAAAGGAAGAAGGATGAGAATCCTTATTGCTTTACTATTTGTTGTTGTCAAAATACTAGTTTGGCTTATCAAGCTCTGTATCAGATTGTTCATTGTGATTTGCATATTTATCTACTTATTGATACAGTAAAAGGCATTCAACAAGTTAGTAAGAGGACATAATCTACTATAAAGTACTGTAAAATCAGTAATCATTTAAAGGTAATACCTGCTTGAGTCAATGGATCTCAAAAAATAAGGAGGATCATATCCAATCCTCATCCATTAGGATTTTATTGTATATAGAATATATGAAATATACCAGAGAAAGCATTCATACTGGTTTTAAAAGATACGTGCAAGAAAAATCCCTAACAGTACCACTTAAACATTTGGAACATATCAGATTTTTCTTTTAAAAACTTAATCGACATCATTGTAGAATAATCATCAACAAACAATATGATGTATCTATCTCCATAATAGATTTCTGTTCTCATGAGACCACATAGGTCAGTATGTAATAACTCCAAAATACCTTGTGTAATATAAGATTTTCTTGTAAAGCTCGATTTAGTCATCTTACCTACTTGACATTCCTTACACATTACATTCTCAGGTTTTTCTAGACTCGGTAGACCTCTTACTCTATTTTTCTTACTCACTTTGATTAAGTTGTCAAAGTTAACATGACATAGTCTTTTTTTCCATAGTCATACATCTTCAATCTTAGCAAACAAACAACTCTTTATGGATGTATCAAGGTAGAATAAGTTACCTTTAGATTGTCCTCTAGTGGCAATCAAACTTCCATTATGATCAAATACTTTAACCTTCTTTTTTCAAAATTTTAGTTGGTGAGCTGTATTATTCAACTTGCCACACTCAAAAAATTGTACTTCAGACCTTCAACCCAATAAAAATCATCACATTTAGTATTATTCAGAAAAAGTATAGAACCTTTTCCCTTCACAAGATATGGGGCATCATTTCAAAATCTGACATTACCACCATTACGATATTTCAAAGTAATAAACTTATCAGTATCACCAGTCATATGATGTGAGAAACTATTGTCTATAATCCATGTATCATTTTTAATTACTTGTGAGATTAGGAATTTTTCTTCAACATACCTTTCTTCATCAAACTCATCTTTAATAGAAACATAGACAACTTCTTCTTCATAATCATCGGTGTCATCATTAGATGATCCTCCTTCAACAATGTAGCATGATTTCTTTTCTTTGTTCTTAAAGTCTTTGAATCTTTAGAATCCATTCTCACTCTTGTTGTTATCTTTGTTATCTTTCTTCTCAATATTATCAGGACAATTATAAGCTATATGATCAATATTATTGCATGTAAAACACTTCAAAGGTAGATTACCTCTGTACTTTCCTTTGCCTCTCAGTAGCCTCCTAGCCAATAAAGCTTCAAAATCAACTTCATTCTTTTCATCTTCAACATATAGATCTTCAAGCTCACTCTTAAAACTATGAAATCATTCAGTAGTACTACTTGCATATCCATCACTAGATCTAGAATCTCTAGACTTTCCAGTAGTAAAAGATGATTTGAATGTAGATTCAATATTAGAAGTAGCATGCAAACTATTATAAAAATCATTAAGCTCAAAAGCAGATATCTTACCGATTGTAGCATCCAAATTGACAACCATCTGTGGAATGAATCTCAGTTCTTGAATATAAAACCCTGAGATGGCATAGATAGCTAGTAGTGTTATAAGCATCTTTCTTGTAACATCTTCTTCTTTAATGTTTCCTCCAACACCTCTTATAGCAATAGTAATCTCCTTTAGTCTTGTGCTATATGTTGTAATGTTTTCTCCTTCTTTCATTCTCATTGATTCAAACTTTCCTTTTAAGCTTTTAGCCTTAGCTTTATGAACATGTTGATCTCCACCAAAAACTAGTGCAAGATTATCCCACATCTTCTTAGTTGTATCACAACCTTGTAGATCATTGAACTCTAGGTCGGTGAGAGTAGAAGATATCTCAATCATCACTTGTGTATGTTCTCATCTTTCTCTTATCTGCTCAAGTGTCAAAGCACCAAGCAGTGGAGGTGAGTACTTAGTGTCAAGACCATTCAATGCATAATCTTCAATACTAGATATGTGAAGCATCATTTTTTTTCCATGTAGAGAATTTAATCCTATTCAACTTTTGTGCTTCCCTCCTATACATCTTCGGATCTTTAACTCAAGTACCTTAAAACTTATCTTCTCAGAGCATTAGCTCTAATACCAATTATTGGTTTTCCCTACCAAATGATGGTTTACTGAGAGGGGGTGAATCAGAAAAAATTAAAACTTAACAGTTTAAAACCAAACCTCTAATTCAACTCGGTAACTCAAATAACAACAACTAAAACTTGTAAACGTCACTTCAAAAACTTGATAAAAAAACATATAACATAAGAAAATAACATCCACGGTTATCAAGCATCACATCTAACACCAGATTTAATGAGGAAACCTAATTTAGGAAAAACCTCTGTGGAAATTGTCACCCACAAAAATAAATACTCTTTTGAAGTATGTTCGGTTAAGAGCCAGTCTGGTTAAAGATTACAATGCTCATTTGTTAGATGTGACCCTGTTAGGGTATTTACCTTAGATCTATTAAGATCTTCACCTTGTTAGGAGTTACATGGTCAGAGGGTTTAAACATTCATCCTAGAATGTCATCTTTCACAAGGATTAACAAAAAGACTTATTAGGTCCAATCAGTTAAGAGATTTTCTGTTACGAAGATTAGTAATAAACAATGTACTGATTTGATCTATGATTCTGCAACTATCTTTTGCTTGATCAGATCCCTTGTGCATTCTATAAAAATACTAGCATCAACAACTCATTATTCTCTTCTCTAGAATGGATCTCCACCTCTTTCTCTACTCTCCTCAGTAGCACTTCAACTCTTCAATTCATCAACATCTCTGTATAAACATACAAACTCATAAATATATTAGCCTTTGTTTTGCCCCTTAATCTCATTGATTAGGTATTTCTTCAATTGCGCTCAACTATCAGATCATCTCTTATGAACTGAATCAATATATCTGCAACTCGGTTAGGTGGTTAACCTTTTCCTCGTGACTTGCACTATTCTTGGAACTCACAACTTTCCTTTTTCTACTTAATCTTCATCTCATATTTTGAACATGACTTTTCATGACCGTAGATCTGGAAAAAAACTTCATCTTCATCTGTAGCATCTTCTCGATCTTCACGCCTTCACATTAAATGCATTCTGATCCTTGAATTCAATCTCTAATCAAACTCTTTTCTGTGCTCAGTGACTCGGTGATTATCATCACTCGGTGTCTGACTTCAATCAGTTACCAACCTTACTTGGTAACTGACCTTTCTCGATTGTCAAATTAGCACAGTGACTGACTTTTCTTTGCTCGACCGACTAACACTTCTCATTACCAATAGATTTCTCACTGCTCGGTAACTAGGCTTGTTCCCTTTACCTACTTGACCTCTCTGCTTTACCGACTTAACAACAATAATTGTTAAGTAAAAACAATGATACCAATAGTACCTTATCATTGTCTGATCTTTATTATCTACCCAATTAAGTTCCTCTCTGAATGATATGACAACTTAATATAAATCGGAAATGAATTGCTTGATATCAATGACAAAATAACAACTTATCTAACCATTCTACTTGCTTGTATTCTACTAAACTCAGTCTTCATAATCATTACCATCATTTGGTTAATAGTTTTATACCTAGGTATAGAATGTCTGAGCTATTGTATACCCTACACTTTTGTCTGAAATTTTTTGGGAAAGTCCATCGGATCTTGTACTTTCTATATTTGTGACAATAAATTTGCCACCAATTCCTGCACACAAAAAATGGGAAATTGTTGGGTTGAAAGGGGTTTGCCTTGGTCAAACCCCTATTTAGGAATCAACCTTGAAATGTAAATGAAATTGCATAAAGGAAAGCATCTAAATGTAAAGGTAAATATTAGATCTACCTTGTAAATGTATATACTTTCATAAATGGGTATTGAGATTGCACATATTTATGAATATGCTTGCATATTTCTTGAATTATAGTTGTTGAAGCTTGGAATGTAGGAAGGAATCAAGGATACCTTTCATAAATGCATGGATCTATGAATGCCTCTCCAAGATATTCAATATTATATGATTGATAAACTCTTTCCTTGACGAATGAAATGCATGTAGATAGATAAAAAGGATCTTGTTGCTTGATTGAGAACTCCTCTACTTGGCCATCATGGGAGAGAAGCTTGTTATAATAGATAATATTTCCTTCAAAGTGCCTTGGATTGCTTGAAGAATGCTTGAAACTTGATCTTGAACACTTGGATGTGAAATTGTAGGAGAGAACTTGAAACCTTGATCATGGTTCTTACCAAAATGAGGAGAGATAGGATACTTAACATCTCACAATATTTTGGGGTTCAAAATTGACACAAGCCAACCACAAATATGGAAATCCCTCTAAAACATCATAATGAGTCACCCATTTAAATTTGGGCTCAAATGTTTGGGTATATAACAACCAAGGCATTTTGTACCTAGGAAAATGGGCTCAAACTGCAATGAGGAGTCGGGGATGAAGGAAAGATGCTAGAATAAGTGGAGCCAAGTTGCTAGATCAAGCATAATGTACATGAAATCTTGAAATCACCGAAATGGGGCCTAATAGAGCATCTAATTATAGGTGCTAACTTTTTAGTATAGTACAAATACCAATGTAATAATAACTTTATTCTATAATGATACCTTAACCGCTAGTTTTCTATGCTCTTATATAGTTAACGTAGAATACAAGAATAATATTGGAGAGTAGTCTTAAAATGTGAGATCTAGATTAATAGTGAAACACAATTCTTCAAGATTAGTTTAACAAATAAAATGCACCCACCTAGAATAAAACTTTACTACCAATACAAATAGAACATATATTTAAGCGAGCACCAATTAATATATTATCCACTAATTATTATAAATAAAATCCATGTATTATATTAAAATAAAAATACAAGTGCACATCTTAAAATGATAAAATTTTATGATTAATTAAATCCATTAGCATCCCTCTTAAGAGGTTTGTTGATGAAGGGAACAATACAACACAATAATTAAATTATCCCTCTTCATGAAAATTAAACTATCCCTCTCCATGAAAATTAAATCCATTAGCATCCCTCTTAAGCTCTTAAGAGGTGTGTTGATGAAGGGAACAATAGAGCCCAATAATTACACTATCCCTCTTCATGAAAACTTCCTAAACTCAAAAAAGTTTCCAAAGTTGAACAAATATTACCTTTACCCAAGGTTTTGTGAAGATTCCTACAACCTATTCATATGCATGAAAAAACTTAAGATCAACAACATTGACATGTATGAGTTGTTGAATATAATGTTTATGAATCTCAACATGCTTTGTCTATTGGTGCTTAATAGATTTGTGAGCAATGTGGATAAAATTTTGACTATCACACAAAATCATTACAATTTGGATATGTGATAATTTGAACTCAAACAATTTCAAAAGTTCCACACTAACTCATTACCAACAATGGAAGATCCACTATACTCAGCTCTGGTAGTAAATAAAGAAATAATTGCCTATTTCTTAAAGACTATAAGTCACGGGACCTGCCTCTAGGTGATAGATGTAACTTTTGATTGATTGTGTTGATCTATATCTCCTCCCCAATCACTATAAGTATTTCTTATGGTAGTGGTTTTGTAACTAAGAGAAGCAATATTTTGTGTTATTTCCTCCTAGATGTGTAGCTAAAAATTGAGGTTTTTCCAACTAACTTGTACTCAATCCCATATAATTTCTAGCACCAACAACTTTACCATAAACTATATTTTTAGCTCATTGATGGTTGTCATGGTGGTACTAGAAAAATAATTATACAAGATCTACAACAAAAGAATGATTAGGGAACATATGAGTTAGGTGCAAAATACTTCCCACCAATTTCTTATAGAATGTTCCCTCAACCATAGGAGAATAATACTTATCAAAAATTTTGACTCCAAATTGAAAAGAGTTTTTTTGGACTTGTAAGCTTTCATGTTGAAGTCTCATAGAATATCTCAAATTTTGGATTTACTAATATATCTTGGGAATATTTAAGTTAATTAACATTTTTTTTTAAACCATGAGATTTGTAGACGAAGGAAGAATGTAATGAATCCAAGTAATTCATATTAAAAAAAAAACTAAGCATTGAGTGTGCTTTCAGATCACGAATCTACTTGGTGGATGCTCCTATAATGATTAATTCATCAACATAGATTAAAAAAATCATGAATTTATCATTTTATTTTCAAGTGAAGACTAAAATTGGTAAGAGGGATTCTATGAAAACTTTGACTTAATTAGAAACATGTCAATACTTTCATATGAATATCTAGGATCTTTTCAAGTAGTATGAGGATTTTTCATTCCATACACATATCTATAGTTATCATGCTATTTATATATACCATGATACTCCTATGAGTTAGTATTTTTTCATTAGTTTTATCAAAGTCATAATAGTCAATGAAGACAATCAATTAAGAGAAAGAATACACTAAGGAAAACAGTCGGTAAAATCAGAATATCAATAATGAGATACATAATCCCATCTCTGTTAATATGGGAATTATGGAAGGAAAGGAACCATAGAATTTTTCAAGATAAAATGATGAACATTGAGATATTTTTGAACAAATTAGAGGCAAATATAGTAGAAATTACAAATAATAGAAATATGCTGGGACAATCTAGGATGGAATTCTCATTAGAAGACAACAACCAAAGGAAAAAGTGGTATGGTTTGAAAGTTCCACCCTGGATTGGTCCTAGCATTGACAATAAATCCTTATTAAGGGCAAACTGTAAATGGAAACCACCGGAGCAAGGGTGGATTAAGTTGAACTTCGATGAGGCGGCCAGGGGAAACCCGGGGGTGGCGGGAATTGGAATATGTCTACATAATGCGGAAGGAAAGCTATTAGGAAGGATAGCGAAACCTATAGGAATAAAGACAAACAATGAAGTTGAAATAGAAGCTATAAGAATAGGTTTGGCATGGTGCAAAAAATGGAAGCTTAAAAGAATAGCAATTGAAGGAGACTCATCTATAATAATAAATGCAATAAGACAGGGTAGAACACCAAATTGGAAACTAAATAGTGCTATAGAACAAATAATGGAAACTCTTGAAGATATAGGAGGTTATACAGTGAATCACATCTATTGGGAGGGCAATACAGACGCAGATAAATTAGCTAACCTAGGATCCGATGGGCAAGAAATCAAAGAAATTGAGGTATGTGTGAGAGAAGTACACAGAAGGTGAAGAAAAGTGATTTCATAATAGGAAATCAAGTGTAGCGGTAAATGATTATATACGAATTTAAAGGTAAACAAGTGCAGATACATTTGTGAGTATAATATAAATTGTAGATATATAGACATATATATAAATAGCATATATACATAGATTAAGGTGTCATCCAGTCCTTTAATTTATGCTCAAAAATTTCCTCGAAATTTAGCTATGAATATAGAAGAAGAAAATCTAATAAGATCAAAAGCTTAATTCTTGTGATCTTGAAGATGAGGGAAGATAGTTCTACTTCACAAAAGTACACACACATACTCATGAGGACCAATCTCTCTAGATAAAGATCATGCTCAGGTATGAATCACTTGTGAATGACTCCATCTCCAAAAAATGGTGCAACAGTGCTCACAAGGTATTTAAGTCAGAAGAATTGTAAGAAATTAAGATTTCACCTACTAATCCTAGTTTAGCTTGATTTTGATCCATCTGACCCTCTTGAAGCTATCACTAAGGAAGCCAGAGATTTAAAGTTAGCCTTAAATTCCCTGATTACTATGCTCTAGCACCAATAATTTGCCCTAAAAAGCAACAAAATCCCCCCTTTCTCATCTGCATATCTAGTGGCATTTGGATCTCTTTTTAGCCAATATAAAAACTAGGAATATGAACACCCTCATAGGATATTGCCTTGTCAAAGTCCCCCACACCACATTCATTCCGAGCTGGAATGATGACTTGGCCTTCAGGAATTCGTGACAAAACAAACATTTTGGCATCATTTTTCAGTAAGAAGTAAAAGTAGATGTCTTTAAAACATCAGAAGGTGCAATTTGAGATTGCTTGTGAATATGTTAGGTTATTTGGAATTTGGAATAATTGAATAGTTAGCAGTGTGTCACTAAGCTTCTACCTGTTAATTACTGTGGGTGCCTTGCTGAATAAAACTACCTCTATAAAGTATAGTCACCAAAGATTTGAGAGTAGCTGAATAAATACATATGTTAGTAACTTCTCAATATGAATATCTAATGTTTACTACTTTTTATGCAATATAAGATGAATATGAATAAGGTGAATATGAAATAATTCAGAATTATTTATAACCGTATGGTGAGCATAGTTAGTGTAGTAGATTCTTATCTTGTAGGAACAAAAAAGTGTGTATTCATATGAATTTAAATTGAAGATGATGTTATAACAACAATAATCAGTCTATGATGAAAATGAATATGTAAAAAGTGGTAATGGTTTTGATTGCAATATGGCTACTAACACAAATGTCAATACTTGTAGCATCATAGTATAGTTAACTCTTTACTTGGACTGGCACATTGAATTAATATAGAAAGAATCATAAAAATTTAGCTAGAAGAATAGAGGTGGTGGGATGCTATCCTATTTTGCAGGTTTACAGGGAAAGTATAACAGCTCATAAAAGCAGAAACAAACACCAGAAGGCTTGAAAACACATTAATGCGAGGGAAAGACATAAAAGGCAATGGCAAGAGAAAGCAATGGCACGACCACACAAGAGGACAGCTGAAAGAAAAATAAGATACATTATTTACAAAAGATAAGGAATTAGAATACGAAACATTGATAAGTATTTATGTATTGTAAAAGATGGGTATGCCCATCAGCTCGATATATAAGAGCGATGTAATCAAAGTATGATAAAATCCATGTTCTGAATCATGGACATATGCCTCCATTAACTAGTATTAGAAAGGGAATGCCCTTCTGGTCTCCATCAAAGGGAGTTTGTAAACCTACGCTTGTAGGAATTCTGTACTTGCTAATATTTTCTGGACTCATGTCCCGAGCCAGACTGGAGGTTTTCTTCCCCGTTCTTTCCTACCAGTGCCCGCACGAACGAAGGAAAAAATGTAAATTTTTTGAAAATTAATATAATAAAATCAAGGCCTCGGCCGTTTACTGATAAAAAAATAATAAATCAGAATATCAATGACACCGAGCACCAAATAGTAGCAAGTTACTGAATTACGTAGAGAACAATTAATGAGCAGAGTTAGTCATCGAGACACAGAGGAGCATTAGTCACCGAGAAGATGTTATTTCACCGCACAAGAACAAAGCACATTACCGAACACACCTGAGCCAACATAAAAATTCAAATTTGAATACGCTGAACCTAGACGTTGAGCGGGAAAATTTTCACGATATTCAAGATAGAAGTTAGGTTGAACATTGGGATTGCACCAATATGATTGCACATGATCATGAGGCAATTTAACCAATGATATTAAACAACAAGAAATGTGTTGGGAATGAAACCAACCTTGCACTGCCTCACCTCCAATGCAGAAGGAGAAGGATCTAATTAGGCTAACCACCTTAAGATCATATAAAATGAACAA
>MU228305.1:2957866-2971359 GCA_018584345.1 Thuja plicata
ATATATATATATAGAGAGAGAGAGAGAGAGAGAGAGAGAGAGAGAGAGAGAAGTAGTTACAACCATAGAGATAAAGACATAATGAAGAAGATATAGGGTGTAGAAAAGATAAGTTACCGAGTGGAGGAAAAGGTAATGCACTTGCAGAGCATAAAGAGTCTGAAAAACATTATGGTTGATTCATACTTGTAGACATTTTTTTAATAGTTAGGAGATTAGAAATCCCATCCAATGGGTAGGATCTAACTGGTCTTATTTTGTAAATCCTCTAAGTGTGTAAATCTCTCATATGAGAGGTTATAAAATCCTTTAACCAGGTAGACTGAATAAGTCTTTTGTACTCTTGACCGAGTATAATACTTCTAACAGGGTAAGCTACCAGAAGTAGCTAATATTTTAGCTCTAACCAAGAAAAATTTATTCTACAAAAGTGAAGGATTTGGGTGTCATCCCCACCACATTTTTTCCTCTAACCAAGGATTTCTGTGCGACCAAAAATCATGGTGTTATGTGTCATGGTTTTCTAATTTATGTTGTATGCTTATCAATCTTTTTATGAATGATATTAAGTTCGGTGAAAATGAATGAATGGTAGTTAAAAGTTTTAAAGTATTGATTCACCCCTCCCCTCTTAGCACTTACCTTTCCATATGATTAATCTAGCAATAAGTATCATAGCTAGTCTATTGAGATAAAGGTTTAATCACCTGAAAGTAAAGATCATGACCATGGAAAGTTATAAGTAATCTAAGAAGATTGATAGTCTTGAGTTTGAGTTAGAGAGTGCACAAGAAGTGATAGAGGATCTAAAAATAAAGTTAGAAAAGTCCTTAAAAGCAAGGAAGTAGTTATGCAGTGAACTAAAATCCACACAAGAGCATGTTGATACTCTTGAAACAACATCTAAAGGTAGTATGAATAGTGAAGCTAATTTTTCCATTGAAGAACACATGGAAAAGAACAAGAAACTCACCGAGCAACTAAACTTGGCAAAGATAGATCAATAATCACAAGCATTGAGAATGAGTGAGATACTTGACTCTAAGGGAGAAGTTGAAAATGTACTAAGAATAGCTAAAGAAGACAAAAGATAGTTTGAAACAAGAATATTTGAGAAAGACAGTGAGATCATGAGGATGATGCAAGTAAAATACAATATGACCGATAAACTAGTGAGTGCTAATAAAGAGTTAGCCATAATACAATTTGAAAATCAAGTACTAAAGTGTGAAGCTGATAGATTAACCAGGGAGCTAAAATCTGAAAAAGAAGCAAATGAGATACTAAAGAGAAATGAAGAAACACTGAGATCATAGGATGTAATGCTTAAAGGTTAGAGATAAGCAACAGACAAGACTGGACAAGGATTCACTAGTAACAACACTACTAATAAAGGAGAGTCCTCTGATCAAGCTAAAAGTCAAGGAACTTCTAGCCCACCGAAGATAAGCAAGCCTAGTTTCCATTAATGTGGGAAAGCTGGACATACTGCAAACATATGCAGAAGCAAAATAGGTAAGTCAACGAGTTCACCCAAGTTTGATGGACATTTTTATAACTGTAACAAGTATGGGCACCAAGCACATGAATGCACATCAAAGACCGAGAAGAACACACAAAATCCAAAGTTTGACAAATAGTGCAATAATTGCAAGAAGTACGATCACAAATATGAAGAATGTAGATCACAAAAGAGAAATAAAAAATGGGTACCAAATCGACAAAATATGCCAAGCAACTGACAGGGTACATCCATACCATGGGACTATAACACAAGGATATCTTGTTTAGTATGTGGAAGATATGAGCACATTGCTACAAATTGCATGTTGTTACATGGCAGGAACAATAGAAGAACTGACATGGCATGCTTCCATTGTCACAAGCTAGGTCACCTTGCCAAAGACCACAGGTACCAAGGAAAAGCTCGTACTAAGGAAGAAACATCTAAGAAACCTAAAGTGAATGTTGAAGAAATGAGAGATCAGATGAATAAGACATGGAGAAGAAAGACCATGGATGATGGAACATAATTTGGAATAGTTGAAGGCACCTCTTCCTCCAGATTAGGTGCAACCAAATCTACCTAATCAGGTAAGAGGTATGAGTAGGAATTGCAAGTTAAACTTCAAATCTTAAATTGGTTCCTAGTATATGTGCAGAGATCCATATGAGCATACTTAGATGCATTTGGATTCATATTGTTGAGTTTATGTTTCACATTTATTCAGTTTAAGGAAAATAAAGTTAGATATTTGGTAAAGTAAGTCGACAGAGCATTAATTGCTACTTTAAGATGGTTAGAAACCCTAAAACTAGAAAAATCCATATATATAGACTGCATCGTCTATCATTTCTACTTAACATTTTCTAGAGAAGCGTCAATAGAGTTGGAGAGCTAAGTCCTCAAGTGGATTCAAACAATTGTGAGGGTAATCCTATACCACTTTGAGCATATTTGAATCTATTCAAGGTATTTTTTGGTGTTTCCCTAGTTATTTTAGTGCAACTGAGTCATAAATGCAACCCTAATTCAATTTTTTTTTGTATTTGACAAGAGGATATGGCCCCGAAAGCTCAAATCCCAATTGTGGTTGAGAATGTTGAATGTGTGAATTCTAAGTACAAGCTACCTCCTATTAAGGAATCTAAACCATACATGATGGGAGCACTTTTGTCCATTTTGGATAGAGTTCTATTGATAAAATACATCCAAAATTTCACCCATTGTAAGGTTGAGGAGATTTGTGAAGCGGAGATTGATTCATCTTACTAGAAGTTATGTGTAGATGACAAACTAAAGAGCGATCATGTTCATCTAGAGTCAAAAGGTTTGAAACATGCCCTGCATATCTTGAATCTATTCAAGAACAAATGGATAAGGATGGTACATATCCAAGTACACGACCAATGTATGTGGCTAGATCAACCTGTGAAGATCACAAAGGATGTGTAACATATTATAACTAGTTACCTGATTAGAGACACGCCTAAAGCTATCAAATAGATAGATAAGATCATGCTAAGTCAGCTAACCAGAGCCAAATGGGATGGGAGAGGTCTAAATATTTCTACCATTGAAGACCTCAAGTTGAAGTTTTCATGCAACATCTTTTCCAAACGAGTATTCCAATCATCCCGAGTGGAGAACGTACCTTGTGGAGCTGTTGATCTAGCTTACAAGATTGTAAAGAAAGACATGTAGATTGATCTATGTGAGATACTATTGAAACAAATTGAAGAAAACATGAACACTATAAGGAAAGCCAAGACAAATACATTGAAGTTCGGTTCACTACTAGTATGCATATACTTTTACTTTGAGAACTTCTTTCCATCTATTGGAAATGTGAAATGGAGTGTGGATAAACCAGTTGTTTATCAAATCACTGAATACATAAAGAGTCTAGGAGAGAATATTGACATTTTTATGAATGATTACTTCTCTAAATTCCAAATAAGGATGCATCAAAAATTTAGAGTTCCACCTCAATTAGTTGATAAATATCATGATTCTATATGTTTTGAGGTAGACACCAACTCATGTATTATCAATGCAGTCGATCCTAGGAACATATGTCTAGATCCTATGGGATATGAGATGGACATAGACATTTCATCTCAACAAATTGAAACTCTCTTAGCTAAGCCTATTGATAAAAGAGCCAAGAGGTATGGAACATATGAAGAAGTTAAGGCTAAGATTAAGAAAGGTATCTTAGTACCTACAATTCAAATAAAATCTAGCAAGATGAGTGCTAATCTGACTAAGGATTTGGGAACTGATAACGAAGAAGATGAGGCAAAAACCTCTAGAGTGGAAGGCAGGAAAACAAAAGTATTGAATCCTTCATCGAGCTCCAAATCTACTAGATCATCAACAAGGTCTACAACATCACCGAAAGCAAAGAAGAATTATGCTGAACCAAAAGAGAAGATATATGTAAGAGGTAATAAGGCAAATACTAGACCAATGAGAAAATTCAAGCTACCACCAGACACTAACTCAGAGACTGAAGATTTGGGCAAACCCAAAGTTGTGAAGAACAAGCCTCCACCATTAGGAAGGCTAGATGAAATTTTAGACACAATGAAGAAGTATGGAACATTTAGAGGAATGAAGCAAGCAAAGTATAACACTCAAAGAAAAGAGAACAAGGTAAAAATTGAAGATGTAATTGTTTACTCTTTACACAAATTCAGATACACACCACTTGAATTTATCACATTTTTTCCGATTGAGTTATACAACAACATAAATGTAAGATGAAAATATGCTATGAATGCTGAAAAACAAATGAGAGAATGATATCTTGTGCTAACTGTACCAAATCTATCTATTCAAAAAACCGAGGAGACCTTGAAATAAAACTCTAAATGATTTCTTGTTAAGGAAGGATCTTTAAGGATTATGACAGGAGACTTGGATCGATTACATTTGGAAACCAATGTAAAATGGAGAGAGATATTCAACATCGAAGAGCTTAAATCTCAAGCTAAGTAAGAAAAGGAGAACATAACCAAAGAAGTTGCCAAATATGATCAAGGTAAGAACAATCCTATTGATTTGACAATTGACACTGATGAAGGTTGTTATTGAGGCTATTACTGACAAAGATCTCAGAGATGATACATCACAAGATGAGAATGTTATGGTAACTAAGGACATCAATACATAAAAAATGAACATCAATGATAAAGCTACTACTCTGCAGCCTGTATTGGAATAAGTACTTGATTCTCACACAACTTAAGGTGATAGTGATCTAGTTGATATGGATACAGATCATGTAGCAACCGACCAACAAAAGGAAACATGGAAGGAAAAGGAAACAGATAAGGAAAAAGAAAAAGGAAGTTGAGAAAGACAAGAACACCGAGAAGGATACAACTACCAAGAAACCATTAACACTGAACACTAAATTGGTTCCCCCAAATGAGTGTATTGCAATACAACAAGAACCTGACAAAGATTAACCAAAGGAACAAAATAAATAGAAGGAAGCCGAGAAGCACACAAATGAACATAAACATGACACACTAGGAGAAAAGAAAGTAGAAGGGAAACATGAAGTGAAGAATGAAGAAAGAAGAAAAGAAGAGCAAAGAACTAGAACATGTACAACAAAGACAACATCCAATGCTCTGAAGGAATCACATTCACCAAAGAAGATAACAAAGAAGAAGAAATAAAAGAAGAGGAAACATGTAGATTTGATTCAACCGATCATTTTTCCAAATGTCGACCTATCTACTATGGACTACGATGAAATTATCGAGTATGTTGAACTAGTGAAACTTAAGGCAATGCAAAACAAATTACTTCAGAAGAGGAAGAAGATTGATGTTTTGGAAAGCTTCAAGGATGTCTTATAGGACATTATCCCAGATGCCACCATTGATGAAATAGAAGACATCTTTTGTCAGGTAGAAGGACTAGTGGAGAAATTCTGAAATCCAAATAAAGACACTACTAACTACATGACGGAAATTCATTCAAGGAAAATGGAACTAAAAATGTTTGGATCTATTCTAGACAACATTGCAGTTGATAAGATATCACTTTCTGAGCCATCTATCAAGATTGAGGCTAATTTGTCTCATATAATTTCAATATTTCAGAAAGTTTGTTCTATTCCATACTTTATCAAGGATATCAAGAAGAAAGATGAGTCTGTTGAGACTGAGCCGATAGAGTAGCTGACAAATTTTGCTACCGAGCCTAGTTCTTCAGAAGTCTATTACTCAAGGTTGAAACACCTGATGGGGATGTAGCAATAACTATGACAAGAAGAGAATAAGGGAAGGATGGAACTTCTAGAACTGCAAGCCCTTTTGATTCCCCACATGGAATCTGTGCAAAGGAATTTGAAGAAGGCCAAAGAGTTGGTCAACACCCCCAATGGTAGTTCACTTGACACCATCATTGGAATGGTAGATGATGTTTCTACTCAACTTGTTATACTTCAAACACTCAAAGATGCATGGGATTCATCCCTATCCAATGTACAGAAGAAGTACGCTCAAATTTTTAATACAATATCATATATCCCACTGAGCCCTACACAATTTTGATTTTGGCATATTTGTCAAAAAAGGGGGATAACATAGTATGAATTATTATAGCACATAAGGGGATAATATAGTATAAAGGGAAATATAATGGTAAGGGAGATATAAGCATGTGTATAGCGAGAGTTACACAAAATTTTGATTTCTTTCAAGTTTTTGTCAAAATGCCAACTAATGCCAAAGGGGGAGATTGATATTCCTATGCGTTAGTTTGTTGTCATTAGTTTTGTCAAAGTCATAATAGTCAATGAAGACAATCGGTAAAGAGGAAGAATACACTAAGGCAGAAAGTTGGTAAAAGCATAATATCAATGACACTGAGTACTGAACAATAGCAAGTACTGAGTTACACAGAGAACAATTACCAAGTAGAGTTAGTCACTGAGGCACAAAGCAGAGTTGGTCACCGAGACACAACAAAGTTAGTCACCGAGAAGACATTATCTCACCGAGAATATCAAAGAACATTACTAAACACACCAGAGCTAACATAACAATTCAAACTTGAATACACTGAACCTGGACACTGAGTAGGAAAATTTTCACGCTATTCAAGAAAAAATTTAGGTTGAACATTGGGATTGCGCCAATATGATTGCACATGATCACGAGGAAATCTAACCAATGATATTCAAGAACAATAAATGAGTTTGGAATGAAACCAACCTTGCACCACCTCACCTCCACCGTAGAAGGAGAAGAATCTAATTAGGTTAACCGCCTTAAGATCATATAAAATGAACAAAAACATGAAGATGACAGAGAAATGTTGAATATTACACGGAGAAGAGGGAAAATATTATAGAGAGAGAGAGAGAAGCAGTTACAGCCACAAAGATAAAGACAATATGAAGAAGATATAGGGTGCAGAATAGATAAGTTACCGAGTGCAGAAAGAGGTAATCCACTTGCAGAGCATAAAGAGTCTGAACAACATTATGGCTGATGCATACTTGCAAACATTTTGGTAATAGTTAGGAGATCAGAAATCCCATCTAAGTGGTAGGCCCTAACAGGTCTTATTTTGTAAATCCTCTAACTGGGTACATCTCTTAGATGAGAGATTATAAAATCCTTTAACCAGGTAGACTGAATAAGTCTTTTGTACTCTTAACCAAGTATAATACTCCTAATATGGTAAGCTACCACAAGTATCTAATATTGTAGCTCTAACCGAGAAACCTTTATTCTACAGAAGTGAAGGATTGTGGGTGCCATCCCCACCGTAGTTTTTTCCTCTAACCAAGGATTTCTGCGTGACCAAAAATATGGTGTTATGTGTCATGGTTTTCTAATTAATGTTATATGTTTTTCAATATTTTTATGAATGATATTCAATTCGGTGAAAATGAATGAATAGTAGTTAAAAGTTTTAAAGTACTGATTTACCCCTCCCCTCTCAGCACTTACCTTTCCATAAGATTAATCCAACATACCATAGAGGTTTGAACATGTAGATGTCATTCTCAAGTCTCCACATGAGAAGGCAATTTTGACATCCATTTGATGAAATTCAGTTCTTGTATTGTAACCAAGGAAAGTAGCTTGATGTAATTCACATTGGTTTCCATACCATCCTAAATTGTAAGCACCAATAATTAGATGCTCAATTTAGTCCTATTTAAGTAGTTATGGGTTCACACGTTGATTTCATTCTTTCCTAACACCCATCAAACCTTTAAATTAATATTATAAATATTGCATTAATTTAAATTCACTTAATATTGACGCGAGACCTTATTTTTAGGTGTGTCCCTTTATTATTTCTCCAATCTAATCATTTATTAGCCTACATGGGCCCTGTGTTACCATTTGGGGTCTTTTAACTTCTTGACCTTGAAATTAGTTCTACCCCATAATCCAACATCCCCTAATTACCGAGGACCCATGGTCCTAATTTAACCTTTGATTAGGTAGTACACAATGTGTTGGGATTAATACGAAGTAGTACTAAGAGGGGAAGGGTGAATCAGTTGCTCTAAAACTTTTAACTCTTTTCACCATTCATCATTAGTAATCATTCATTACTGCATTACCAACCATTATTATTGTTCTTTCTTATGCATGTAGTATTTATTTCATAATCTTTAATAGTTTGCAACATTCATAGAAACATTCATGAAAATGATAAACACATAACATAAGATATAATATCGCAGAAAAATCCTGTTAGGAAGTAAAAACTATAGTGGGGATGGCACCCACAAAACTTCACTATCTGTAGAATGGAAGGGAGTCGGTAAAGGCTTACAATTGATCACTTCTGATGATCTACCCTGTTAGGAGTATTAAGTTGGAGACTGGTTAAGATCTACTCTGTTAAGAGCTTTAGGAACACTGATTTAAGTGTGCACTCAGTTAAGAGATTTACAATAGGACTGTTAAGTCCACCTTTCTTGAAAGGATTTCTTATGTGTACTACACTTGTTAGAATGATTACATATGATTGACCTGATTGTATGCAATCTACAATTTCTGATCTTACAGATCCATTAAAGCTCTCATAATAATAATATCACATTAAGTGACTAATTAATACCTTTCTCTGCTCGTCGGTAGCCTATGTTTTTGTTCTTGAAACTAATTTGATTTTTTTCTGTTCTTCTGCATGAATTCTCTTGTCTGGTCTTTAGATGCTCTCCATGGCTACAATCTTCATTGAACAACAATTGTTTACAATAGATTGAGCATCTATTTACACAAGTATTTGACCTATCTTGGAATCACGCATTACAATGTTAACTCTTAGATCCAAGGTTTACAACTTGAACTTGATCTTTAGTTTGCATGTCTTAAAATAATAAAAATAATAAAAACAATATTAAATACATTGCTTCCTCTACACATAATGGATTTAAAAGTAAACCAAGAAGATATAAATACAACTTTAGTGATTTATCTGACGTGGAAAGTCAAATCCACTTTTTGCGGGATGTAACTGACTGTCGATTCTTGGTCGTCAGGTTGAACAGACAGTCTGTTGGTGTTCCTTTGTTGAAATGATTATCGAGTTCCCTTCACATGTCGGGTTCCTCTTTTTGTTGTTCCGTCAGGTTGCATTGTTGTTACTCATCAGGTTCCTTTGACCTGTTTGTCATCAGGTAACACTAAATAGTGTTTGTCGGGTTACTGTGAACTTTGCAGTATCTGGTAACCTTGGCGTCGGGTAGTGTTGTGCCCTTTTTGTTGGTGTAGTGTAAATCGATGGTGCAGATCATGTTTTTCCTTGTGTATACTAATGGGAAAATATAATGCCTTCAATCTCCCCCTTTGACATTAGTATCAAAAACTGATATGTGCATAATACTAAAGTATATAGTATGTACACCATGTTTATATCCTTGTCATTATATGACTCCCCCTAACTGTATGCATCTGTATAGTATAAGTATATATGTACATATGTATACTTTCCTTTGTACTATACATTCCTTGTTCTTTGCTCTTTCAATTGTATAACTGTGCATATCATTTCCTCTTTTCATTTTCCCCTTTTTATACTAACTGAACTATACATATCATTTCCTCTTTTCATTTTCCCCATTTAAACTAACTGAAATGTACATATCATTTCCCCCTTTATTTGATACTCATGACAAAAATGTACAACTTATAAGATGCCAAAATTTGTGACAAAAATGTGTAACTTACAATGTGTCAAGAATATGAGAATGGGTTGTCTTGACATCTTCGAGCAATGTCTCCCATTTTTCTTTCAGTAGTTCTAGGGACATGTTCTCTAGCTCTATCCTCGCATGCATATAATAAATATTATCTAGGATAGACATTTATGGGGTGGCAATCAATGTGTTTGCCTTTGTCACATGTTGTTGCAGTAGTGAAAGTGTCGGTAATAGTTGAGCTTGGAGCTCATTTACCTCATCTCTGTACTTAGTCTCTACAATCTAGATTTCCTATCTTAATTTTTGAGCCTGTTTGATTTTATCATTGTGAAATTTAAATGCCTCTTCATTATTTGTGAGACTTTTTGCACTTGTCTTAAGATCAACATCAATTTGTGCTATCTTGTCGGTATACTCTTGTGTGAGTTGATCAAGTGTACACAATTTATGTATTAAAGTAATAGCTTTTGAGATTATTGGATCTATTGTGCTAATCAATTCAGAAAACTTTACCTTTTTCAATGCCACTTCCTGGCTTATTTTCTCAGCTAGATTGAACTCATACTTATGTTCAAGTCTTTCTTTCATGACCTTCTTAGCATCTATGTTCTGAGATGTTATTGCATCTGTGAGTACCACCAATTGATCAAGCATTGGGGTAGTTTCATCAATGTCTATATATGGTACTATTTGTTGAAGTATACCTCTTGCTACTTCTAGTACCTTTGCTTCTTTTGTTTCTTTCCTTAGTTTATCTTGCATTGCTTTTCTCTCACATAGTTTTGCATACCTGATTCATTTGGATCTAATGTCCTTGGATGACAAACTGGTATCTCAATGATTTCATCCAGAGTTACTAGATTCTTATGCTTGCTCTTCTTCTTTGAGACTTGTGGGGACGCAGATGTATGAACTACCATTGCTATTTCATTTGTTCTCTCTGAAGTGCTTGGTGAAGACTTTGTAGAAGATTCTTCTTGTGTTTTCTTCTTGGTATGCACCTGTCAGTTTTGTGAAGATGTCTCTCCATCCACCTTGGGTGTCTCTACAAAATTTTTTTTTTTTTCTTCTCTATCTCATCCTTCTTTTCTTCTTCACTCTTATCTTTCTACTTGTCCTCCTCTACCTTTTGTATTTCTTCTTTATTTTGATCAGTTGTGTCATCTTTCTAATCGTCGGTTGCAGCTTGCTCTGCAATTTTGTCCTATGTCCTATCTATAGTGTCTGTTGTTTCAACATCACCCTTATCCTTGGGTGTGCTTGAGTCTTCTGCAGTTGATCCAACATTGCCTTCTAATATATTGATTTCCTTTATTAACACAGGCATATTGATTTGAGTGGTTGATTGGGCTGTATCCAGAGTGGTGTCTTTCTTGTCAGTTTGATCTTTTAGAGCAGTGACATCCTCATGTTTTTGTACTTGGTCTGTAGGGTCTGGTTTTGTTAAGTCCATGACTGATGTGTCCTGCCATGTCTCATCAACAACATTCATATCTTTATTATCTAAAGTCTTTAATTCTTGTTGTTGTTGATCCTTAAGTGTAATGAATATTACATTATCTTTCTTTTGGGGATCTTTATCTGAGTCATAATTGTTGATGTCTTGAATGTCAAGATCATCAATGACTTTGTCCAAATCTATTGGTTCCATATCTTCACTATTGTCCAAAGAAATGTGTTGAGGACTATCTTTGTCTTTCTCTTCCTCTCTATGAGGTATGTTGGTGAGAAGTAATTGATTCTCACCACTTGTTGACTCTACTGGTAGATCTAGGAGTTGTCTCCATTTTGTTTCAATCATTGTGTCTAGCTCTATAAACTTGTCCTCTAGCACTTTGTATGCCCTTATCTTGGCTACGAATTTTCCTGAGTGTTTCTTCATTATTTATTTGATTTCTTCATTTTTTGATTTGGGAGGCGTTAGTTTGACAAGTACCCTCTCCCTTGCTTCTCTCTCAGTCTATAGAGCATAAGACCATTGTTGGGATAATCTTTTACCTAGCTCTTTTGGTATTTGATTGATAAATTCAGCTGGTACATATTTGTACTTGACCATTGACCTTATAATTGCATCTTGTATTTTATTCTGGTCCTCTGGTTTTAGTGTATCCCATTGTTTGATCTTCTTGTCAAACATGGTGCCAGATGCAACAATGTGTTTAGCAACCTCATCAACAGTTTGATTCTTGAAATTCTTCTTTACCACATCAGGTTCATCATCTTTAGCATCCTCTATGTCGGCTTTTGTTCTAACCAATCTTTTTCTCCTCTTTGGGGGTGTTGCCTTTACAATTTGCTACTTTATTCTGTTAGTTGCTTCCTCTTATAGGTCCTTACTTGACCTTTCTTAGGAGATGTGGTGTCGGTTTTAGCAGTTTGACTCTTCATCCTCTGCTTCTTTGTAGGAGGTGGAGGTGTATCAGATTCAGTCTCCTCAGAATCTAATTTCTGTTCATCATGTCCTTCACCAATGGTGCCATGTTCATCAGTTTCCTCTGGTTGTTCTTCTTCCTCCTCTATAACCGATAGAATCTTCTTGTGATTCTTAACTATCTTTTCCTTTTTATTGACAGTTTTCTTGATTTCTAGGACTCTTTTTATCTTGGATCTGGCCTCTTCATAGGTTCCAAACCTTGGTTGTTTTTTTTCAATAGGCTCATTGATTAATGCATCAATTGCATTTGTAGCCTGATCTATGTTAATTTCATAATCTAGTGGTGCTAACCAAGTTGTCCTTGGTACAACTGGTTTGATATGGGTGAAATCTGTGTCCACCATAAAACATATCTCATCCCTATATTTTTCAACAAGTTTTTCAGGGATCCTTGTCCTTTCCATCATATTTTCCTTGAATTCAAGGAAGTATGTAGACATAACAGATTCAAAATTCTCTCCTAGTGACTTTCACTAATCTGTAATGTTACTGGTTTTGTAGTGTCCCACTTTACTTTTCCTACAGAAGGAAAGTATTCTTGAAAGTAGAAAAAGATACACATGATAAGTGAGCCGAACTTACATGTGCTAGTATTTGTAGACCTGATTGTGTTCATGTTTTCATCAAGTTGTTTCAACAAGATCTCACATAGATCCATCTGTATGCCCTTTGTTAAAATCTTGTAAGTTGTGCTTACTGATGTTGCAGATATGTTGTTCAACCTGCTTTCTTGAAAAATCTTATAACCAATCACACATGCAATGAACCTCAGTTCCTCATTGGTGATGGTGTTTACTTTCAATCCTTTATCATTCATTCAAATTTTGTGAGTTTTGTGACTTTTGTCCTAGAGGGATGCTTGTGAGCCTTAGGCTTGTCGGTTATCGGATAACCAGTGATAGCGTGAAGAACATCCTTGGTTATTTGTTTGGGTTGGTCCAACCACAACTTATGGTCATGAAATCTACTAAGAACCAACCTAATCTAGTCAGTCTTGAAGTCCCTTGGGAAATATAGGGCATTAGCACTAGTACATTTGAACTTAAATTTTGACTAAACAATTCGACCATGAAACAAAAATCTTTAGGTTGGTCGCATATAGAAGGAAAACTTTTTTTTTTTAATACATGCCCTATGTTGGTCGAAATTTTGACCAACACGGGGCATGTATTAAAAAAAAAAAAAACATTTGAGCACTTCATTTCACCATGAGCGAAGGAGCTATTTCACCGCGTGTGAAGGAGCTATTTTAGCAGAGGCTTAAGGTATGTAAATGCTATGTTTGAATCGAATGCAAATGCTATGTCATGCTATGAGTTAAATTTGAATCGAATGCTATGTCAGGATTTAGGTTAAATTTGAAT
>MU228305.1:2971459-3007732 GCA_018584345.1 Thuja plicata
ACCAACATCTTGTAGTTCCTCAACAATTGCTATATTTACTAATTCTTGAACTTTCTCTTTGAGGAGCTCTTGAACGAATTTTACAATTAATTGTAGTAGAACCTATTTTCCTACAGTAGTAGCACTCAATCTCATTATTTTGAACTTTCTCTTTGAGCAGCTCTTGAACGAATTTTACAATTAATTGTAGTTGAACCTATTTTCCTACAGTAGTAGCACTCGATCTCATTATTTCCATTATACAGGCGTCACTCGGTCTCGACAGCAGTAGTTACTCGGTCTGTAACATTTTTTTTTTTTTAAATTAGCATTGGTCAAAATTTCGACCAATGCTAAAACCAACTTCCACCAATGCTTGGTCAAATTTTTGACCAATGGACTAAAAAAATTGACATGGATGCCATACTTTCCACCAATCAAATGGTCAAAATTTTGACCATTTGATTGGTGGAAAGTATGGCATCCACGTCAATTTTTTTAGTCCATTGGTCAAAAATTCGACCAAGCATTGGTGGAAGTATGGCAAAATTTTAAGCCTGGGATATAGTCAAAAGTTCGACGAATAATAAATACGTCAAAAATTTGACAAAAAAAGAACGATGAAATTTTTGGTCGTAAATTTGACCAATTACTGTCGAAATGTTGACCAATTTTCATCGAAATTTGAAGTCAAATTTACTAGTGTAGTTATCCCTTTAACCTCCAAGTGTTTGTGCTCTTCCTTTAGGTTCCTTCTACATCACAAAGCTTCCTATAAGCTTCATCCATCTCTAGATCTCCTATTTCGGCGATCTTGTAGTGAATATAAGACCTAACATCTTCTATGAGAAAAACCCTAGGTGGGATTTTAGATAATGTGCCGGTTTCATCAAGTTGCGATGCAATATCCGGGCATATCTTATATTTGGGCTCTACACATGTGCTATTTTTTATCAACTTAACCACATTCCTTTTATCACTTTTGATCTTAGCAGTTCTTGAGGTGGTTGCCATCATTTTTCAAGTTTTAGGGCTTTCTTGATAAATAACGACAGAGATCTTTCGGTGCCCTCAGTACTTACTTTGATCCGTGATAGTGGTGAAAGATCTATTTTCTATGTTCTTGGATTGATTCGAGGACACTCTGCTTTCTTCTCTTCAATAATTTTTCTTTTCGCTCTACTTTCTCTTCAAATTGTGGGTGCAAAATGAAGTTGTCCCGTTGTCTATTTATAGCCTTTTTCCCCTAAGTCTTTGTCATAAACTCTCAACGACTCATCGAGACATGAGGATGGAGTTCATCAAGAAGACTTTTAAAATCATCATCAGTGTTGAAATGATACTTGAGACTACTATTAACAATTTTGTAACTTTGTCATCTTACTGACGGGTGTCGGGTTACATTGGTAACTTAACCATTTTATGTGTTGACCAAAAATTTCCGGTAAGTGTAAAACAACTCAGCCATCATGTTCACCGATGCTTTTCATTATGCGTATGCTGACAGGGTTGTTTTCTCAGATTTGGAACAAGTTACATAATATGCATCTTTATTCATGCAAATTTTGAATATTTATCAATTGTATAATGGAATTGATGCAAAATATGACTTGGTGTAGTGCAGTTCCATACTTGTTCAGCTTAAGTGGGGGTGGTGATGTCTCCGGACCCATTAGATGGGGTGTCACCATTTGCATTGCTTGGTCTAGCTTCATCATTGCTTGAAGCTTTTCTCCACATTTTTTCTCTAGCCCTCTAGATATCTTCAATGGTGTTTCCATTGGGATATGTGCTTGTCTCTGTCATTCGGTCTTTGCAATCCTTTTTTAGATGACCAACTTTGTGACTATGTAAGCATGTCATTCCGGGGTTTCCTTTTGGTCCATGCTCTCATGCAGTTTGCAGCAATGTGACCATATCTACCACATGTTGTACAGTTTGTCCAAGTATTGTAGTCCCATACATATTGATTACCGATTCTGTTTGGTTGATAGGGAGTTTCTTGACCTTTTGGCTTCCATACTTGCCTTTTCTTTTTCCAACATTCAAGGTTTGTGTGCCTATTCATTTTGCATGTAGGACAATATTTTTCCATGTAGGTTTCCTTCTTTGGTTGTTCTATCTTGGACTTACATTCATATGCTTTGTGTCCTTTCTTGTTACATTTATAACAGAATCCTATGAATGGAGATGTAGATTTAGGAATACCTTTCATTTTGCCTCAACATACATTTGATGTGTGGCCTTTCTTTCCACAACGCTTGCATGTCATCTTTCTTGGTCTTGGATTTTCATAGACATTCTTTGGATTGGCTTGATTTGATGATTCTCCATTTTTGGTAAAGCCTAACCCATTGTTGTTATTGACTCTTTGTTGTCCTTCAAGAAAGTCATCCATTCTTTTATTGCTCTCTTCAGCCTTTTTGATAACTGCATTATGTTGTTGTTGAATTCTAACCTCATGACTTAGTTTTTCATTATCTTCTCTTAGTTCACCATAGCCTGTACTCTTTCAATGAGTTCTATATTCATTTTGTTTTCTTCTTGACTCATTAGGATAATCTAATTTGTGATCTCATGGTGATGCTCAGCATGTCTTTGAATTTCTAACTCCTTTTCCTGTAGCTTCTTTGTAATCTTCCTTCTTTCATCAATAGCAAGTGTTCTTTCTATTTCAACTTGTCTAGTAGAACTCATCACATCAATCATTCTTACCATCTAGCTCTCTTGACCGATTTGCAGCATCTTTATTTGCTCTGTCAGATGTTGATTGATCTCCTTCAGATTTGTGATGTTCTCTTCTGATGTATCTAATCTATTACTTGTATTTGATCACGAAGATTCAAATAAATCTAGAATCTCTTCTTCTTGATAACCTTTTTCATTGTTCTGAGGTGTCATACATTTCCTCTCATCCATCAGCTCTCTCATCTTGATTCTTTCTTCTTTATACTATTCATAGAATATCTGTATCTCAAGCTTTTTATTCGCAATATTCTTATCAAGTTTGTACTTCTCCATTTTATGATCTTTTCTCTTAATCCCTTAAGATTTTCCAACAAGAGACTTATCTATGATACCAATTTTTGGGATTAATAGGAAGTAGTACTGAGAGGGGAGGGGTGAATCAGTACCTATAAAACTTTTAACTCTTTTCACCATTCATCATTAGTAATCATTCATTACTGCATTACCAACCATTATTGTTGTTCTTTCTTATGCATGTAGTATTTATTTAATAAGCTTTAATAGTTTTCAACATTCATAAAAAAATTCATGAAAATGATAAACACATAACACAAGATATGATATCGCAGAAAACTCTTGTTAGGAAGTAAAAACTGCGGTGGGGATGGCACCCACAAAACTTCACTATCTGCAGAATGGAAGGGAGCTGGTAAAGGCTTACAACTGATCACTTTTGATGATCTACCCTGTTAGGAGTATTAAGGTGGAGACTGGTTAAGATCTACTCTGTTAAGAGATTTAGCAACACTGATTTAAGTGTGCACTCGGTTAAGAGATTTACAATAGGACTGTTAAGTCCACCTTTCTTGAAAGGATTTCTTATGTGTACTACACTTGTTAGAATGAGTACATATGATTGACCTAACTGTATGCAATCTACAATTGCTGATTACAGATCCATTAAAGCTCTCATAATAATAATATCACCTTAAGTGACTGATTAATACCTTTCTCTACCCGTCGGTAGCCTATGTTTTTGTTCTTGAAATTGATTTGATTATTTTCTGTTCTTCTGCATGAATTATCTTGTCAAGTCTTTAGATGCTCTCCGTGGCTACAATCTTCATTGAACAAAAACTATTTACAATATATTGAGCATCTATTTATACAATTATTTGACCTATCTTGTAATCACGCATTACAATGTTAACTCTTAGATCCAAGGTTTACAACTTGACCTTGATCTTTAGTTTGCATGTCTTAAAACAGTAAAACTAATAAAAAAAATATTAAATACATTGCTTCCTCCACACATAATAGATTTAAAAGTAAATCAAGAAGCTATAAATACAACTTCAGTGATTTATCTGACGTGGAAAGTCAGATCAACTTTTTTTGGGATGTAACTGAATGTCGGTTCTTGGTCATCGAGTTGAACTAACAGTCTGTCAATGTTCCTTTTTTGAACTGATCGTCAGGTTTCCTTCATCTCTCGGGTTCCTCCCTTTGTTGTTCCATCAGGTTCCACTATTTTTACTCATCAGGTTCCTTTGACCTTTATGTCATCGGGTAACACTGAATAGTTTTTGTCGGGATGCTGTGAACTTTGCAGTATCGGGTAACCTTGGCGTCGGGTAGTGTTGTGCCCTATTTGTCGGTGTAGTGTAAACCAATGGTGCAGATCATGTTTTTCCTTGTGTATGTTAATGGAAAAATATAATGCCTTCATAATGTATAGGAAATTTTTTTCTTAGGAACATAATATCTAGGGCATTGTGCTCCTCCTGGATTGAGCTAAAATTGGAACCAAGGCCCCGACTTGGTAATTTTGTGGGGTATTTGGATTTATAGTTGGATATTTTGTTTTTTGACCCCTATAATGTTGTGAGAGGTAAATAAACACCCTATCTCTCCTCATTTTGGAAACCAAGTTTGAGATTTTGCATCCACCAATGTTCAAGGTTTCAAGGCAAGCTTCCAAGCATTCAAGATCTAGACTTCTTCTCAAACATTCAAAGTGTTATTCTCCATGGATCAAGCTTCTTTTCCCCATTACAGGAAAAGAAAAGGTGTTTTTTTATCAAGGAAGGTGATACACATACATCTATGTTCACCCAAGTTTTCTTTCTTCTTCTCAATTGAGAATTGTGGCAAACTACAACATCCATTACACAAGGTTTTGTTTTTCATGATTTTATTTTGGGTTTTTGCATTAATTCAAAGCTATTGCATCAACATACTTGAACACATTAAAAAAAGAAATTACATTGCCAAGGTATGACATACTTAATTTCTTAGATCTAGCCTCTATTATATGAAAAAACACTTTCATTTCCTTTATTTTTCTTCAAGGTTGATTCCAAATACTAGTTTTACCAAGGAAACACCATTTATCCAACCTTCTTCCCCATTTTTCTATGTGTAGGAACAGGTGGCGGACCTACTAAAGCAAATTTGGTCTGTACAAGATCTCAAAAATAATCCAAGAAAGTTTTAGGCAGAGTTGCAGGATATACAACCCCCCAAGATGTTTATTCTCGAGAAAAGAATACCTAGGGTATTTTATACCTTCCAAATCAGCTTTAGATTCAAATTTTATGTTAGTACAACCTTCTAGTTTCCATTTCAATTCATTATAGTTGTATGTTTGTCTTACATCGATCTATATTTTCTGCAACTTTTCATATTTTCTCATTTAGACTTCTATCTTGAATACTAATACCATTTCCCCTCAAATCCAACTCATCCTAATCACTATTAGTGAAGGACATTGTACCCACTTAGAGCTTAAGTATCACTTGAGCCTAGTGGGTCATCTTCCCTTCAAATATATTATAGGGAAATTGGAACAACCGTCTTGTTTTCATTTCTCTATTGTACATTTTGTTGAACTCGACTCATAACATTTCCATTCTAATTTGGATGTCTAGGTCTATTTCATTTACATCTAATTATTAGTAATTCTTTTCATTTATTGTTTATGCATTTGCATTGATGAAAAATGACATAAGAAATTCATATTATTTCATGCATTTTTCTCATGTTTTCACGTTGTTTTCAATTAGATTATTTTTATAATAAATATATTTCCTACATTTGATAGTGGCTTCGCCTCCCTTCTATCAATTTATCCTCCTCCTAAGGATCCTCTTATCCATAATGACATCTTGGTGCAAGAATATTTTTCTAACCATTCTTTCAATAATCTCTCCCTTTGAGGAGAAGCGTTAAATATTGATGCTAACTCTTCTCTTAATATTTTCCTTCCCCATGAGAACCTCTTGGCTGATGTTTCCCCTCATGATATTGTAGATGTTATCTAATTTATCCTTCATCTAGATCATTCTGAAGGTTATTAGATGGAGTGTAGAAGTGACAGGATGAGATAAACAAAAAATCTATTTTTAAAATTTTTTCTATGTTTCAAAAATATGCATTTTTGGAGGCCTTCAGAGCATAATTTGGGGTCAAAATAGTCATTCATCCCTTAACTCAATTTATCAAAGGTTTTGTGTTAAGTGACTAATTTTAAATCTCTTGAAGACCTTTCCAACAATGTATGACTTTCTCAATTTCAAGCAACAGGATAAAAGTTATGACCCCCCAAAGTTGGGCCAACCAAATGTCAAAATGACAAAGTTTATACCAAGTCTACAACCCTTGTTCTTCAAGGATTTCACTTTCAAAGAGTGCTCATTGTAGCGGGTGCCACGTGTTGGCACCGCAAATTTTCTAAAGGTCAAAAGGAAGGAATTTTTTTGAAAACTCTTGTCATTGTGACACATGTCCATGTTAAGGTTGTGTTGTTCAATGGACCTACAAGGCCCACATCCTTCAAGGTAAAACATCACCTTTTTAGCTCACTACAAATAATGAGAAATATTTGATCTGGAAATACAACTGACATGCAAGCACCGAAAGGGATTGATCATTATGAAAGGAGTTTGAATTTATTCCCTCACACTGGACAAGAAGTTTAAAAAGGTACAAGTGGTGTCCATGTTGCGCATATGAAATAAGAGTAATGACACAGAGATCAACACACCTAAGAAAGTTGTAAAAACTTTCATGATGGATCTCCAAATGACACATTTGCAGAGCCCCTTTTCGGTTACATTTCTGAGATTCAGTTAAAGGAATTCTTTCTACAGACACATTGTAATAGAAAATATTTTGGAAGAATTCATGATCCTTTTGTTCACTATTCAGAAAGAGAAGAACACTTAGAAATAGTTGTTATTTCATTTCTTAGACCTTAGCTTGTATTTCAGTTAATCAATGAAAGGAAACATATCATATTGTGTGAATGTTTCCTCTACTGTGTGTTTACTTTAGTTTTGAGGTTGATTTAAAAGTTGTGTCAATTCCAGACAAATGTAACTATCATTTGTTAGAGTTTTGGGATTTTATAATTTCAAAATAAATGTGTCAAACTTTGAATCATGTCTTGTACTCCTTCAATAATTTGTAATAGTTTATGATTTAGAGTTATACTATGCCAATTTGGTGAATGAGATTCTCATGGAGTGACTGTTTTAGTGAGATAATAGGAACATCTCTTGCGAGCCTTAGCAAGTGCTTCTCATGGGAAGATCTGAATATTATACTCTATGTTTGTTTAATTTTAGCAGTATGTTCTCTTTCCAAAAATGAAGAGTTTGTGGCATTTTGTGCTCAATTTTATGGGATTGTATATTCTTGTTATTTTTTAAGTGAAATTCAAAGGGTTTTAAGTCTTTGGTGCATTGCCTTAGTTTTTTTTGTTTTTTTTTGTTTTTTCTTTCTTTCCCTTTTACAAAAATACTAGCATGAAGATCCAACTTCTAAAATCTCAGAAGTTGTTTGTAGGGTGCAATTTTTCCCACTCTTAAGAAACTTCTCGATTGCCCTTATTTAGGGTGAGTCTCTTAGGGATCAATAGTATTTTTGGCATGTCTAGTGGAAAAATACTTTCACATTTGGAGATCTAGTGTGTTCTTCCGTGTATTTATCCTTGCAGAGACATATGTCAAGTGCCTGGAGACTTTGTAGCTCATATTATTTGGCTATTTTGATGGTATGTACCTAGTTCTATATTTTGAGCAGATCTTTCTCCCTTGCTTAAAATATCATTTGCAGACCTTTTTCCTACCCTATTCTTTAATATGGAATGATATTATAGACATTAGATGTTTCCCCCTCTCTTTTATGAAAATGATAGCACTCCACCTTCCTACCAACAATATCAAACTAGAAATGCTTCTAATTTTGCTCTATATTGTCTTGCTACAACAAATTATGAGTGATTTCACAATGCTTGGCTCACACACACCCCTGCAAATACTTCTTGGTAACTTGTTTATACTTACCAACCACCAGAGACTTATTACACCTCCTATTAGCACACTCATCCCCCCCCAATACCGAAATAAGGGAAGCTTAGAAAATATTAGCACTAAAGAAACAATGTTGAATTTCCAAGAACAATTGAAAGATATTGAGGAGGAGCGAGAATATTGCATACAACAAGATATGCTTACTTACCAAGCTCGGCTCCACCAAAAATAGCAAGCAGAGATTCAGAGGAAATGATAAGAGTAGTTTCTTGCAATGCAAGTTGTTGATGAAAAAGAGGAGAAAGAAGAAACAAAGGAGGAGTTAAAGCTTGCACAATATGAGGAGCTGCAAGAGGATATTGAGATTTTTGTATTCCAACAAACCTCTATGTAGAAAAAGGATAACAAAGAGGAGAAAGATCAAATCCTCTTGAATAGACCCACAATAGGTAATAATAATCATGCCAAAGCTTCTCCTAGGAATAGTGTATTCAAACTAAGGATTCATTTTCCTATCATGAAGTGCATTTAAATTGTCACCCCAGGGACGTATACTTAAAATGGGACAACACGATTTGTGCACTAAGTCTCTCAAAGACTCATATTACTTATGTTGCGGGAAGGAAAAATACATGAAAGAGACATACGCTATTGTTGCAGAAAAGTAAATACACATGACTACTTAATGAAATTAATGCTGAAAACTACAAACTTAACTTAAACCTATTCTATCAACCCAAATAATTTAATATAATTATCCTTGCAAGTGTTGCAGGAACATACATGAGTTATAATGTTGCAGGAATGAAACAGTAAACTCTACTTAAAATGTTGTAAATGTTGAAATAAAATCTAACCTATTCTGATCTAATCCACCTCCCAAGTGGGCCCCCTTGGTTGGCTTCTGCTAACTACTAACACAAAATGTAAATCAAAATCACTCCTTCAAGTTATATTTCCATAAATTGATTACATCATAATGAAAACAATGCACAGAAATAGAAAGAGGAACTTTGTTGTGCAAATGCAACAATAATATATTATCCAACCTCTACAAACTAACAATCAAATCCCTTTATATAGAGGATTGATGCTTATTCAAAGTGTATAGATAAGGTCTGACTAAATCACACCATGGAGAAAGGAGAATGTAACAGCCCATGACAGAATGTAATAAAGTATGGATGACTAATTCAACAAGATATTGACGGCTGAGAGAAAATATAGCAGAGTTATGTTCCTATATTCCATGAGATGATGGCTCCTCTAATGTATCAGGCATGTCTCGCAATGCCATAACGGTCCTACCTATCGCAGCTAGGAATTCAATGTTGTCGATCCACTCTCAAGCCACTCATTTTCCCTGGTAGGTTGTTATATTGTGGTGGATGATCAGGAAAGTGTTTTACCTTTGAGTCTTATTTTTGGCCAATTTATGGGCCAACTTGTTCTAACCCTAAAGTGTCATAAATATTGTATAAATTGGCTAAGGGTTAGGGTTTTGTATTATGTTGTATGTTTTGCAGCGGTATTAAAATGTAAGGGATTGTGTATTGCGATCAGATTGTAATCATTGGATAATAGAAAGATTGGACTTGCTATTTGGTGGACATAGCCCAGGGATTGGGAGAACCACATTAAATCTTTGTGTCTTGTGTTCTCTTCTATTTTGGTTTATTCTCTGATATTGGTTATTATTATGCATGTAATTGTTATTTCTATCTGGTTAATCCTAACAAGTGGTATCAGAGCAAGGTTGTCTTCATTTATCCTCTGCAAGAAGATCTCACAGTTTAGTGGGAGTCTGACGGTTGAGTAGGAGTAATGGCACATGAGGGTAAGTTGAAGGTTGAGAAGTTTAACGGGCAAAACTTCTAGTTATAGAAAATGCAGATAGAGGACTATCTCTATCAGAAGGATTTATGGTGACCATTGGAAGGAGCAATAAAGAAACCCATTACTATGTCTCAGGAGGATTGGGATATTCTGGATAGAAAGGCATTGGGTATCATTCTCTTATGTATAAATTTTGATGAAGAAATTAGGGCTCTTTTGATTCTATGTTCTTTGCCAGAAAGCTAGAATAGCTTGATAATGGTTGTTAGTAATTATGTTTCTAATTTGAACACCCTAAAATTTGATGATGTTATTGGTCTTATTCTATGCGAGGAAAGTCATAGAAAAAGCTCAGGCGGATCTACATCAGGTAGTGTTTTGAATGCAGAAAGCATAGGCAAAACAAGACATAAAGGAAACAAATCTAGAAATCATGGGAAATAACGAGGGAAGTCAAAGGGAAAGAAGTCTCAATCAAGAAGACCTAGTGACTATTGGTACTATGGAAAACCTAGTCATAAGAAAAAAGATTGTTGGTCTCAGAAGAATAAAGAAGGAGACAAATAGGAAGGCAATAAGGAGGAAAATGTGGTAAGTTATAAATCTGACGATGATATTTTTGTCCTTTCCCTTGAAAATGCTGATGATTCTTGGGTTCTAGATTCAGGGGCTTCTTTTCATGCCACACCCCATAGGAGTTATTTTATTGATTATGTCTAAGGTGATTTTAGGCGAGTTTGTTTGGGAGATAATGAATCCTGTCAAATTTTTGGGAAGGGAAGAATTAAGATTAAGTTACATAATAGGAATCATTGGCTACTACAAGAGGTAGGACATGTTCCAAGGCTGAGTAGAAATTTGATTTCTGTAAGGCAACTAGGTGATGAGGGTTGCACAGTTACTTTTAATGATAAAAATTGGAAGGTTTCAAAAGGTTCCTTAGTAGTAGAAAAAGGTGTGAAATTAAGCTCCTTATATCTTTATACAGGTAATATTGTTCCTTCTACTATAATTGTTACATAGAAAAATCAATGTTCAGGAACAGTTACTGCAGTTGAGCAGGTTGAACACAAAAGAGTTGTTGTGGATACGGAAACAACACTATGGCACAACAGACTTGGGAACATGAGTGAAAAAGGTATGAAATTAATTCACTCAAAGAAAGTTTTACAAGGTCTGAAATGTGTAAATTTGGATTTCTATGAAAGTTGTGTGTATGGGAAACAAAAGAGAGTTAGTTTCTTGAAGGGTGGGAAGGAAAGGAAAGATGATAAATTAGAGCTTGTGCATACATATGTATGGGGGCTAGCTCATGTATCTTCCATTGGTGGCTCTCTGTATTATGTTACTTTCATTGATGATGCAACTAGGAAAGTATGGATTAATTTTCTTAGGTAGAAATCTGATGTGGTTGAAACTTTTAAGAAATGGAAAAGCTTGGTTGAGAATGAGACAGGTAAAAGATTAAAATGTCTCAGATCTGATACAGGTGGTGAGTATTGTAGAAAATAATTTGAAGACTATTGTTCCTCTAATGGTATTCGTAGGCAAAAAATGGTTCCAAAGACTCCACAATAAAATGGAGTGGTTGAATGCATGAATAGGACAATAATGGAGCATGCAAGGACTATGAGATTGGATGTTGGTCTCCCCTTAAACATGTGGGTAGACGTTGTAAATACTTATTTTTATTTAATTAACAGAGGTCCCTCTACTCCTTTGGGTTGTGGTATTCCAAAGGAAGCATGGACTGGTAAGAAGGTAAGTTATTCTTTTCTCAAAACCTTCGGTTGTGAAGCATTTGCACACATAGATTTTGAAAATAGAACCAAGATGGAAGAAAAATCAAAGAAATGTGTATTTGTTGGATATGGAATTGATGAATTTGGCTATAGACTTTTCAATTTTGAAAATCATAAAATTATAAGAAGCAGGGATGTCATATTCAATGAGAAAGTGTTGTACAAAGATTCATTGCGACAACATGAGAAGAAAGACATTGATTATGTAGAGTTGGATGATACTCCAATAGATAATGTTCTAGTAATTCCTTATGCTCTGCAACAATAGCAACAACAAATACCACACTTCCCAGTGAATGTTAGACGGTCAACAAGGATAAGTAGACCTCCAGATAGATTTTCAACTTCTTTGTACTCTATTTTATTAACTGATGTTGGTGAACCTGAATGTTATAATGAAGCTATGCAGGTGGATACAAAGCTTCAGTGGGAGCCTGCAATGATAGATGAAATGGACTCCTTGCTGAAAAATCAGACTTGGGATTTATGTAAGTTACCTGCAGGTAAACAGGCTTTGAAAAATAAATGGGTTTACAGGTTGAAAGAAGAAGATGGAGGTAAGAAAATGTTTAAAGCTAGATTAGTCGTAAAAGGATTTGCACAGAAATATGGTATTGATTTTGATGAGATTTTTTCTTCAGTTGTTAAAATGACTTCTATTTGTACTGTTTTAAGTATTGTGGCTACTAAAGATTTGCATTTAGAGCAGCTTGATGTTAAAACAACTTTTCTTCATGGTGATTTGAATGAATAAATATAAATCGTACAACCACAGGGATTTGAGATCAAGGGTAAGGAGTGTTTAGTGTGCAAATTGCAAAAAAAATTATATGGCTTGAAGTAAGAACCTCGACAATGGTATATTAAGTTTGATAATTTTTGAATGAGAATGGATACACTCGATGTAATTTTGACCATTGTGTTTATTTCAAGAGGTTTAATAATGAAAGCTACATTATTCTATGTTTATATGTTGATGATATGCTTGTAGCTGGATCTAACATGGATCATATTAAGGGGTTGAAAAAACAATTAGCAAAATATTTTTCTATGAAGGATTTGGGGGCAGAAAAACAAATCCTTGGCATGAAAATTTGCAGAGATAAGAAGAATAGAAAATTAACTCTATCTCAGGCTGATTATGTTGAAAAGGTGTTGCAGAGATTCTCCATGAAGAATGCCAAATCTGTCACTACACCTTTGCCTGGTCATTTGAAATTGACTAAGGAGATGTGTCCTAAGACACCAGAAGAAGAGGCAAAAATATCCAAGATACCTTATGCTTCAGCTGTAGGGAGCCTAATGTATGTTATGGTATGTATTAGGCCAGACATTGCACATGTAGTGGGAGTCGTTAGCAGGTATATGAATCACCTTGGGATTGAGCATTGGAAGATAATCAAATGGATTCTCAGATATTTGAGAGGTACATCCAATAAGTGTTTACACTTTGGGGGCTCTACTACTACTGTTCATGGCTATGTTGAGTCAGATTTGGTAGGAGATATAGATATCAGGCGGAGTACCACAGGTTATGTATTTACTGGTGGTGAGATAGCAGGGAGTTGGATTTCTCGGTTACAAAAGGTGAATGCTTTATCCACTACAGAGGCAGAGTATGTTGTTGCTACAGAGGCAGCCAAGGAGATGATATGGCTTCAATTCTTCATGGGAGAATTGGGACATCCATAGGAAGATAACTATCTATATTCAGACAGTCAGAGTGTCATTCATCTTGTGAATAATTCTGCTTTGCACTCAAAGACAAAGCACATACATTTGTGGTATCATTTCATTCGGTCAATTTTGGATGATGGACAGTTAAAGCTGGAAAAGATTCATACAGATCATAATCCAGCAGATATGTTTACAAAGGTTATAACGAGGGAGATTTTGAATTCTCATTCAGCTTTGGTTGGTCTTCTAGATTAAATAGACTAATAGAATAGCAAAGTTCAGGAAGGTTGGATATATTGGTAGCTTCAAAGGGTAGCAGTTTTTCTACAGGATCAGTATCCAAGTGGGAGAATTGTTAGTTTATGTGGAGTCTTATCAGTCCCCAAGTGGGAGATTGTTATATTGTGGTGACTGATCAGGAAAGTACTATCCAGGAAAGTGTTTTACCTTTGACGCTTATTTTCAGCCTATTTTTGGGTCAACTTGTTCTAACCCTAAAGCAACATAAAGATTGTATAAATTAGATTAGGCTTAGGGTTTTGTATTATGTTGTATGTTTTATGGTGGTATTGAGCTATAAGGGATTGCGTATTGTGATCAGATTGTAATCACTAGATAATAAAAATATTGGACTTGTTGTTTGGTGGACGTAGCCCAGGGATTGGGTGAACCACATTAAATCTTTGTGTCTTGTGTTCTCTTTTATTTTGGTTTATTCTCTGATATTGGTTATTATTCTGCATGTAATTGTTATATATGTCTGGTTAATCCTAACACATGTTAGTAGCATATGTGAATATATATTCAAGTCATCTAGTCAAATCAATCCAAATATTATAACACACATTCAAATAGTTATGTGAAATACTTTGATAAATATATATTATATAGCAAAACATGACACTAATAGCTACCCATAGGCTTTGGTGGTTTTAACTGTACTTATAGCATGATCACAAGTTCAAATAATAAAGGGTTCACAAATGTCTTGGTAATGGTTTAAACAGAGTGTACATATTAACATAAAATAGAGACAAATTATTGTCCCATCATCTGCCCCCCTGTAAGTAAAATGCTTGTCCTCAAGAATTACATTTCCTTGAAATTATGTTAAACTCCCCGACCTCTATCTTTCCTCTCCTTCTGCTCTTAAAGGTATAATAGAACCCTCTGGTTTTCTCCCATAATTTCATCCCGTAATCCTCCTGCAGTTGGTCCAACTTTGTAGAATTGATGTTGTAAAGAGGCCATAGAAGCATAGGCGGAAGAATTGTAAGGGGACACCAGAGCTCATGCCTAATCTATCTTCTTAGATGGATATATTTTGGTGCCCTGTGGATTGTTTCCTCAAGATTAATAGGATTGCGTGGCTCTGATTTCTTGAATACTTCTGGCAGTCTATTCCATCTATTTCTGGCACCAGCCAAGGCTCTTTGGAAAGAAAAGTAGGACATCCCATGATATTCTGCATAGACCTCTTCCCTAATATTAAAAATCTTCTTCTTAGTCTCTGATTTTATGCTTCCATAGGCGAGGCTGAACCAATCTCTTAGCAACACATCAGGCTTACTTCTTTTAGCCCTTAAAGGTAGTGGTTCTGTCTTTTCCTGGTCCTTGTAGTTGTCTAATTGTATTTCATAATTCACTTCATTATGCATCCATGACATTAATTCCCTCATATGTATATCCCTAATATAAAGAAAAGGATTCCACTCAGTCTCCTTGGGAATAATGAAGTTGTGCACGCATAACTCACAGAGAAGGTTCTTCTGCTAAGAAGGAAGGGTTTGGTATAGACCATAGAATTCCTGAGCTATTTTGAACTCAGAATCTATGTTCTTCAAGGTCATCATTAGTTGAAACAAGATAAACTATTCTTTTAAATAAATAGCATATACCCTGGGAGGAGGCCTGCAAGTTATATTCTGATCAGCCAATTTCAAGGCATGATCCATTCTCTATTTTTGCCTCGCCAATTGCTCCTTTAGGTCTTCTATTTCCTCATTTTGGTTGTTTATCACTCTTTGCATTTTCTTATTTTCCTCCTTCCATAGGGTTGTTTTAAGAACAAATTGATTGTACAAGACAAAGAGAAGGGATTTCAAAGTAGGTGGGCCACAGTCTTCTAACTGATTGTTTTGTCTCCTCTTCTCTCTATATGCCTGCTTTAAATAGTTGGTGAACCAAGTCCTTCGGTAAGGCACTAGGGCATTCTGTGAGTGGGATGACTGTTGAGGCATTTGAAATTATTCCTCATTGCTTCCTTGAACATTCAGATGACTCTCTTCAAGGTCATTCTGACATATAGCAGGCTCATCATCACATTTCTCATTTAAATTTTGAGAAAGGTCTGAGATTTCAGGTCGAGTTGGGGAATTATCTGGAATATATTATACATGGGGTTCTACAGCAGCTTGTTCTAAAGGAACAGATTGACACTCTAGGATACTTGAGTAATTTGTCCTCTCTTCTGAGGACTTTTCCGTACAGGAGTCTTTGCAACCTCCACAGCCTTCTTTTTACTAGCTGTAATCGGCCTCTCTACTGCAGGAGCTGATTTCCTTTTCTTTCCTTTTGAAGTTGTGGGGTTTTTTGGTTCAGCTACAGGAACAAAAGTTCCTTCACCTACTTATTATTTTCCTCTCTTCTGAGAAGAGGTAGGGATATTTCTCTCAGGATCAGGTGAAGGTCTATTTTCTTCAAGTTTTTTGGGTTCCCCTTCTTAGGTGGTTGTTTCAACAGCTGGCTCAGAGGGTGTTGCATTATCATTGTTTGGTTTCTCAATAGACTCAACCTGGGGTTACGAGGTTTTAAACTAAACAAATTCTGACCATGCCAAGGGAGAGACTTCCCTAAGGGATTTTTCAACTAATAGTTTAATTGGGCATGGTGGGAGACAAAATTTGCATTCCCCTTCTGGGTCTTATCGACACTAATACTTAGCATCTTATACAAGAAATTGAGAACATTATTTGGAAGACTATGCCTTACATAGCTAAGTAATTTGAAATGATGTGCATATAAATTTGAAAATCTTCCCTCACAGGTCAAGTACCTTATAATATGCATTGCCAACTCATTGAATGGTGGAGGGAGCGACATGCGTTTGCATCCTTTCTTGTTTATCTCCAATGGAGGGCCTGTAGGAAGAGTAAACTGGGCTCAAGCTGACCTAACATCATGCTCATTGGGATAATGTTCCCCAATTTCTAGAAATCTAGTTACTTCGACTACTATACATTCCTCTATTGCGACAACCATTAAACCCCATACAGTTGCCTTTCCCTCTTCAAATGTACTCATAAATTTGGATGCTACATCCTCATCAAATTATTTCAGTTGTAGGAAATACCCCAGCCAACCACACACATTAAACCTCCAAACTGCTTCAATATCTGTGAGCAGAATGCCATGAACCACAGGCTCATGCCACTATAGCTGCCCTACCATTTGTTCCAAATATTTTCCTTCAAATTTCTATTGTAGCTTGTCAATCTCTTAATTTCTTTTGCTCTGCAATTTCCAAGTACCTTATTCCCTTTGGAATGACCCTGAATTAAGTTTTCAAACACTTCTTGAAACTATGGATTTTTCTCTTGCAATCTATCTGTTGTATTTCACATAAACAATAATAATGGTGATTTTACAGAAGAAATTATAATTCTAACTACAATTTTAAGTGTGAGTTACCACAGTTTAATTATGTCCTTTCAGGTCACATCAAGTCTGAAAATCTGGGATAATTTGGGAATTATAGTATGACACTTGTGCGATAAAGTAAAGGGACTTAATGAGACAAGGCAAAAGTACAGATTTGAGTTGACATGTAATCTTACGAGAAGTGAGAGGGACAAATAGAAATGACATGAAAACTTAATACACTTCCTTGCCCCCTATGAAATTAAGACAAGTGTCCACACTTGTCACACTTGGCACGGGGTGAGGAACTGTCTTAATGCCTTAATCATAGATTTATCGCAGTACTAGATATAATTACCAAAATCTATGTGCTAAAAGTGGAAAGAAATTTCAAAAGTTGTATCTTTCATTTGATTACCGTGCCCATGAAAAAGGTGGTGAGAGTGGAATAAGTGCGGCATTTGCATGCGTCAGCTGATGTGGCTCTTATTTGAAACATAGAAATATGGAAAGAGGTGATGACGTGGAGGATGGGTGGGTGGAAGGTAGAGAAGCAGAATGGGTTGAAAATAGATTATATAATATGAATGGAGAATGGAACTTCATTTGAAAATGAATTTTTTAATATGAACATGCACGAAGGAATGCTAAGTTGAAGCTACAAGAAGAAGGTTTTCACCCTCTGCTGCAGGAAGTTTTACCTGTTGCTTGTTTGGAGTTGTATGTCTGAATTGCTATAGGAAGTCTTCTTTGGTCTGGGGCTGATGATACAAACAAAGCCGATGCCCATTGACCAATAGCTTGAAATGTACTAGGTCAATAGTTTTCAATTGGACTACTCCATTGGCGAAGACATGGTCTATTTCATTTGGTCCCAGCCATCTTGCCTGTAGCTTGCCAGGTATTTCTTGGAATCTTGAATCATACAGTAATGCCCAATCACCTACTTGAAACTATTTATTCTTAATATGGGAGTTATGCCACTTCTTCCTCTATTTCTGTACTATCTTAGTCCGCTCCAATGCAATTTTTTGCATTTCGTCCAAGGAGTTGAGATGTAGTAGTCTTTCCCTCTGTGTTGCAGGAAGGTCAATGTTTAACTACAGAGAAGTATGCAGTGTTTTATGCTCAAACTCAATTGGTAACATTGTTTCTTTCCCATAGAGTAATTCAAATGGAGTGAAGCCTCTGGTTGCCTTCCATCTTGTTTTGTATGCCCATACAACTTTTGGGAGTCGACTTCTCCAGTCACAGCGGTGTAGATGAACTATTTTTGTTAGAATGGATTCAATCTCTCTGTTAGTAACTTTTGCCTGGCCATTGGCTTGAGGATAGTAGGGACTGGACTTCCTATGTCTAATATTCTAATCCTTCATGAGTTATGTGATCAGGTTGGAAGTGAATTGTTCTCCCTGATCAGTTGCAAGCTCTCTTGGCACACCATAATGGGTGAAGATTTCCTCATATAGAAACTCTGCTACCTTATGATCATGTGCATGCTTCATGGCCTTTACTTCCACCCATTTGATTAGATAATTGATGCATACCAAAATGTAGGACTTTCCATTAGATGGCGGGTCTATAGGACCAATGAAATCCATGTCCCACTTATCAAATGGCATGAAAACCACTTGTGGATGTAAAGGAATTTCATCTGATTTTTTTGGATGGCCTATCCTTTGGCATTTATCACATTTTCTTGCATAATTGGTTGCATCTTTGTGAAGTGTGGGCTAGTAATAACCTATTGTTAAGATCTTCAGATCTTTTCTCTTAGCTTCAAAGTGTCCTCCACATGGCTCATCATGACAAGCATGGAGGATATCATATGTTTCATCTTCACGTACACACCTCCTCATGACTTGGTCTAGACCTGTGTAGAATAGTGTATTTTCAATCCAAGAGAATTGAAAGCTTTTCTCAACAATCATTCTTCTATCCTTAGGAGAGAAATGTGTAGGCATTTTTCCAACTGCAAGGTAATTATCTATATCAGCATACCATGGACTCTTGATAGCAATATGAAACAAATGTTCATCAGGGAATGTGTCATTTATCATAATAGTATCATTGTTAGCATCTTGGAGTCTGGGTAAATAATTAGCTACTACATTTTCTTACCATGGCTTGTCAATGATGGTTATGTCAAATTCCTGCAAAAGAAGAAGCCATCTTGCTAGCCTGCCTAAGATGGCAGGTTTTTTCATAAGATACTTGATTATTGCATGGTTAGTATGAAAAAAGATGGGATAACCTATTACATAATGGCGGAATTTATTCAAAGCATAAATGACTACCAGTAATTATTTTTTAGTAACTATTTAATTTAACTCTGGGCCATATAAACTCTTGTTGATATAGTAAATTTCATTTTCAAGGTTATTAGAATTTTTTCCTAAGACAACACCTATTGCATAGTCAGAAGCATCTATATGTATGTGGAATGGTAAAGACCAATCAAGACCCATAAGTACTGGTACAGTTGTCAGAAGTGACTTGATCTGCAGGAAGGATTCATCACAGGCTGATGTCCATGCAAACTCGGCCTCTTTTGTAAGAAATGTGTATAGAGGACTAGCTATCTGACTAAAATTTTGAATGAAGCACCTATAATAGCCAACATGTCCTAAAAAGGATCTAACATCTTTTTTCTTAGTGGGTGTAGGCAGTGTGAGAATTACCTCAATTTTTGTAGGGTCTACTTGGATGCCAGCTTCTGAGATGAAATATCCCAGCACCACTCCTTCCTGCATCAACATGAAACATTTATCACTATTGAGAGATAGGTTGTGTTCTTGACATCTGATCAGCACCTTTTCCAAGTTCTTCAAAGCCTCCTCAAAAGTAACACCAAATGTAGTGGAGTCGTCCATGTATATTTCCATGCAATCATGTGATATGTCAGCAAAAATGTTGATTATAGCTCTTTGCAAAGTAGCCGGTGCATTACATAAGCCAAAAGGTAACACATAATATGCATATGTTTCCCAAGGGCATGTAAATGTTGTCTTATCTTAATCCTCTGGAGAAATTCTAATATGGTTGTAACCGTTGTATCCATCAAGAAAAAAGTACTTCTTATCGGCTAAGGTGTCTAGAACTTGATCACTAAATGGCAAGGTAAAATGGTCTTTCTTTGTGACATTGTTCAATTCCCTATAATCTACACATATTCTCCATTTACCCCCTTTTTAGGCACTATGACAAAAGGTGATACCCATTTACTATCAGAGATTGGATAAATAAAACTAGCATCCAACAACTTTTGCAACTCAGTTTTTACTATTTCTCTTAAGGCTGGGTTAATTCTTCTCTGGGGTAGGCAAAGTGGTAGACTGCCTTCATTGATGTGGATTCTATGTGTGAAAATCTTTGGGTTCAAGCCTGTCATGTCTCCATAGCTCCAAGAAAAATCTTTTTCATGTTCACAAAGGAGTTGAGTTAACAATGCCAACTGTTGTGGTGGCAGCATACTGTTAACATGAAGATTGTGACCAGGAGAAAGTTCCACATTAGTTGTCAGCTCTAGCATTGACACCTCAGAGATTGGGCTTGTAGCTATCTCACAAGGTATTAATTGAAGGATAATATCAGGACCTATTGGAAAAATATAGTCCTCATAGGTCCACAACTATAGAGAAGAGCTTTCAGAGATATATTTTTCTATGACACACTCATTGGTAAGGATACTTTAAATCACATCATCTTATTCTTGAAATTTCAGGAAGGATTGTTTGTGTAACATCATTATTTGAGAAACAAAATTTAGCTTTTTCTTCCTCATCTCCCAAATCTAGCCAAATAGGAATACTCAAATCTGGTTGGGGTTGGGCAGGAGGATATAATGATAGCTTCTTGATTGCTTGACCATTTAAAATTGTCATGTTACCTAATCTGCAACTAATATGGGCATAAGTGGTGGCTAACCAAGGTCTTCCAAGAATAACTGGATAACTAGCAAAATTTACCTTAGGTAATAATATCAGGAAGTCAGTAGGATATTCCTAGGAATCCAATGTGACTGATATATCTTCTATGATGTCATCTGGGGTGATAGTGGAACTATCTGCAAGTTGTAAGAATGTTGGAGTGGTTCTCAGTCCTTCTATACTCAACCTATGCATGGTATCCTTAGTCATAAAATTTATAGCTTCTCCCAAATCAACTAGAGTATTTTTCATAGATTGGCCATTAATTATAAGATCAACCACTAGACTTCCAGGGTCAGAGTACTTTGGTATGAATCTCTTCCCCAACATAATATCTGCAAGTTGACCTATAAAATGGACTATTTGGGGATCCTTTTTCTTACGTCCAGGATTTTTGAGGCATGCTTCCTTAATGAACTTTTCATAAAGAGGAACATCTTTGATAGCTTGAAACAATGGAATCCGGATATGCATGTTTTTCAACTGGTCAAGGATATCAAATGGTGTTTCTTCTTGGGAAATAGGTTTTTCCATGCTAAGCCCCTCTGGAAAGGGAGGATTAAATAAGGTGTGAACATTAGTTTTACTTGATATATCATCTGGTTGGACAATTTTTGGAAAATTAACTTATGGAAGTGGTGTTGATGTTGTAGGAATGTCTAGAACTTTCATTATAACAGGAGGTTCAAGTGTAGGTAGAGTAGTACCAGATCTCAAGTGGATATCAGATATCTCTAGTGCATAGGCAGGGTACTATTGAGTATTAGTAGCATACATTGGTTGTTGTTATTGCTTGTTGTTAGGATTGGGCTATGGTTGAGAAGGTAATTGGGTTGGTTTTGGAGTAGGACTTGTGGCTACAGGAGGTGGCATTATTGTAGGTTGAGACACTAGAGGTGGTAAGGGTGGATAACAAGGATTTTGGTTAGGTCATTTTTGAGGCCCTCTCCATTGGTTATATGGTTTCCAATTCCCCTGTGGTGGCTACCAATGATTTTGAGGCTGAGGCCACTGGTTTTTCTATTGGTTAGGCCACTAGTTGTTCCAAGCAGGTTGGGAGTACTGGGAAGGATTTTAATAATTCTGATTTTTCCATTGATTATTATAAGGATTAAAAAATTGCAAAGGATCCTGAAGCATACCTTGTCTTGAAGCCCATGGCCGACATTGAGAAACAAATAACACTTTCTCGTCATCTCCTTCTATTTTCATGTACTCAGTAGGAAGATGTTGGTTCTCCAAGTTCGCCACCAGCTTGCACCCACAATCTTTCTTTTTCTTTCAACAGTGAGGAAAATACTTAGCTAGCTTTGCTTCGGCATCTGCATGCTTCTTCTTGGTAGTCATGGTATCTAGGTGTGTGGCAACGTCATTAATGATGTCCCTTAGCAAGTGTAGACTGAGATCTTTTTCCCTTCTTTACAGTTGTTCCTGAATAGTTAAGGCATATTTTATTAAGCTCATCCTAGGAAGATTGGGATATATCTCCTCCAGCCATGAGGTCCAGTGCTTCCAAGCAGTTATCATTTACTCCCCTCAAGAAAATAATTTTTTTGCGAATCTTCCTCCGGGACATGTTGTGGATTCTTCTATAGGTTATACAAGAAGTGTGAAACATAATCTTCCAAAGTTTCATCTTCCTTATGTGACCTTCAATAAATGTCATCTCCTCTCGGGTCACCCCCCTTGCAATCTCATCCCAACTAGTTGTTGCATTAGCTCCTAAGCCCATAAAGCATCGTAGAGAAGAATCCTTCAATGTTGCTGGAAAAAAATTAAGCTTGTGGCCATCAGTGTTGTAGTCAAAGCTTCGACAAAGAATTTCAAACTCAAACAAAAAGGTGTCAGGGTCTTCAATTATTAGGCCATAGAACTTTGGGAGTGCAGCAGTGGGTATGTTTTTGAGGTTAGCATTTTTGATGAGGGTAGGAAGAGGAAATGGAAAGGTAGGTTGTGCCATTACTGTAGGTATTTGGAAATGGAGTTTCTGCTAGAAAGGAACATTAGCCATAGGATTATGAACGATGGGAGCACTTGGAGCAGAATTATCAAGAAATCTGGCCAAAATTTCAGCAAAAGGTCGAAGGCCAACTGGATCAAAAGGCTCTGCTTCAGAGGAAGATGCCAAAGGAAAATCAGGACTTGCATCAACAAAAGGTAATTCAACTTCTTCATTCAGATTAGCAAATTCTCTTGAAATAAATCTGCCATGTACATCTCATCTTCTTTCTCTTTGATGCATGCAACTAATTACATAAACTTGTGAAGAAAGTTCAGGACTGCATACTACTATCTACAAAACAAAGAACTATCTAAAAAAATGACTCAATATGGTTCTCAGCTTGACACCATCCCAGGAAATGGCGCCAAAAATGAATAGCCCCACAATAGGTAATAATGATCATGCCAAAGCTTCTCCTAGGAATAGTTCATTCAAACTAAGGATTATTTTTCCTATCATAAAGTGCATTTAAATTGTCAACCCATGGACATATACTTGAAATGGGACAGAAAGAGTCATATTACTTATGTTGCAAGAAGGAAAAATACATGAAAGAGACCTACACTATTGTTGCAGGAAAGTAAACACACACGACTACTTAATGAAATTAATGTTGAAAACTACAATCTTAACTTAAACCTATTCTATCAACCCAAATCATTTACTATAATTATCCTTGCAAGTGTTGCAGGAACATACATGAGTTATAATGTTGCAAGAATGAAACAGTAAACTCTGCTTAAAATGTAGTAAATGCTAAAAGCAACTCTAAACTATTCTAATCTAATCCACCTCCCAAGTGAGCCCCCTTGGTTGGCTTCTACTAACTACTAACACAAAATGTAAATCAAAATCACTCCATTATATTTCCATAAACTGATTATATCATAAGGAAAAAAATGCACGAAACTAGAAAGAGGAACTTTGTTGTGAAAATGCAACAATAATATATTATCCAACCTCTACAAACTAACAATCAAATCCCTTTATATAGAGGATTGATGTTTATTCAAAGCATATAGATAAGTTTTGACTAAATCACGCCATGGAGAAAGGAGAATGTAACAGCCCACGACAGAATGTAATAAAGTTTGGATGATCGATTCAACAAGATATTGATCGTTGAGAGAAAATATAGCAGAGTTATGTTCCTATATTCCCTAAGATGATGACTCCTCCAATGTAGCAGGCATGTCTTGCGGTGCCATAACAGTCTTCCCCATCGCAGCTGGGAATTCAATGTTGTTAGAAACACTGAGAGGGGGGTGAATAAGTGTTTGTCTATTTATTCTATTTCAGCAACTTTAAACATAAATCAAATATATATCAATTGAAGCTTAACACAAGAACACTTGACACATGATATGATTACAAGGAAACCTTGATCAGAGGAAAACCCCGGTGGGAATTAGTACCCACAAATATTGCACTAGAATAATGAATCTGTTAAAGTTCCTTTGCCCTGTTAGGAGCAGTCTTTACAATGCAAGTACAATGACCTGGTTAAGGGTCTAACCCTGTTAGGATTATTTTACAACTAATCATGTTAGGGGTGAGGACTCATTGTCCAAAAAGCTCACTGCTCAATAGGATGAAGGCTACAACCTCCTATATAATAGATATACACTATATCCAAAAGTGAACTGTTGTATGTGACACAATTGTTTGAACGGTTCTGGTTATGCGCTGATGCTCTTATACTCTTAACAAGATTTATCTCATTCTGACATCTTATCTTGTTCCTCTATATCTCTTCTCTACTTATTTATTTGACACTTTTCAATACAACTTTACATGTCATATATATATGTTCATGCCTGAATAGACGCGACTAGAAACAAAACCTTAGTCGACCCAAAAACAACATTCACAATGCTTCCAAAACAATTGGCTTAAGAGTGTTTACAATAATGTTTAATACATAATTACAAAATTATTACAATAGGCGCTTAGCCTTTACAAAACAAAAGATTACACGCTAATAAAAAAATTGAAGTCGACTTCATACTCTATTTTCTGAACTGCTAGTGTACTTGATCTTTCTATAACTTATCCGTACTGACATTCCATACCCTACATGTATAGGATAAGCATAAAAATATATCATACAGCTTATGTGTGAACATGCATGTCTTGATTCATTCTGTCGCACGTGCGTTGGTGCTCTGATCGACTGCATATCTCTGTTGTGCTTTGTCTTCTATACTTAGCTGATTTTGTCTTTCAAGTTTACTGTCAAAACTTCACATGACTTTGTTTCCATAATGAAAATAAAAAATAAGTCACATTCTCCCTGAGATTCGACTTTCCAACAATCTCCCCCTTTTTCATTAATGACAACAAAGGAATGTGGCCAAGTTACTCAAACTTTGACTAACACGAAAAAAACTATATATAATCCTCTTTTATTCATACTTCTTAACATATATATAACATATACACATACTCCTTATATAAATTACTCCCCCTTTGACATTAATGACAAAGGTGTCAAAATTGTGAGTCCTTGAGCACTTACTCTGAATATACATTGGATAAGCTATTTGCAGATTCTTGATCTCTTGCAACCAGAATGCCTTTAGTACATCAACTATCTGTAGATGGGTGCATAGCGCATATGTAAGCTTTTCCATCTTTGTCAAATCCATGCTAGGTCCTTGATCATAGGTAGCAATGGTTGCATCTATCTGTTTGATGTTCTCGTTAAAAACTGCTAAGGAGGGCGTAAGTGCATTTCTTAGTTGGTTCTGCCTTGTCCTTATCTTGTTAATCTCCAACTTGGATTTTTCAATTTTATCTATCTGCCCTTGATAGATATTTTTGTAGATGTTCATTTCTTGTGTGGATGTTTCAATTGATTCTCTAACACTTTCAACCAAGATGTCAGCTTCCTCAATCTTTTTGATGTGCTCTGAGGTGAATTTCAGTCTGTCCATGCAGTTTGCTACTACTTTTCTGCCTTTAGCTGCTAGTTCTTTCAATATTTCTTGTCCAATCTTTAATGATTTCATATCTAAGGAGAAATTCTTTGTCAATTCATCTAATCTTCCTTTCTTGTAATCAACTTCTGCAATTTTAGTAGCAGAGTCTACTAAACTTGTGAAATGTGATTTGAAACTCGTCAAGATGTTGTCAACATCATCAACTGACTGAATTTTAGCCATTTTCTTATCTGTTGGCACTAAGTCATTTAGGATGTTCACTGTCTCCAGAAAGAGAGGATTTCTCATGACTTGTTTTTCTTTTGCTTTCTCCATAGCTAGCATGCTGATCTTAATCAAATCTTCTTCTTCCCATGCATCTAGATTTGTTGAATCTGGGGTCAAGATTGACAACAATGATGGTTTGATGGATGGTGTGTGTATTAAATTCTATTTGACATCCACATATTCACTCTTCACAAGGATCTCCATTGGTTTTATTGTCTTCTTCTTTATTTAAATCTGTTGAATCTTTAGAGGGAACTTCATCTTGTTGTAAATATGTGTCATCAGTGCATACCTCCTTTGTCTCTTCAGTGCTTACAAATGCTTTTTTAACTTTGTCCATATCATTTTCAGAAGCGGTCATGGATATCTTGACATCATCGATCACAATAGTTTATTCTGAATCTTTGACTGTATCAAAAGCTATTGAACTAGTCGGTGCTGAATCCTGTGGACCTGTCATAGGTGCATTTTGAATCACTGGTTTTGTAACCTATTTGGGAGGAACAAGGCCACCTTTGTTGTAGGCACCATTGTTGGATACATATTTCTATCCAAAAATACCCGCTCAAATGCTTTATGAGTCTCTTCTCCAACTAGTTCATATTCTTTGTTCATGATATGGATAACTCTTGTTTTGGTTCTTAGATGAGGCTTTACTGAATCCAATAGAATGGTTTTCTCATCATGTGAGAAAATAGGGAGAAGATTGTCTAATGTTTCTTCTCTTATCCACATATCCTCTTATATTTCTTGCCTTTTCAATACATCAAGTATGTTCCATACCTTATCTGGAATGACTGTTTTCAGTTCCAATACTTCCCTCTTGAACTTAATCATGTGAGAGATGATCATAGAATGGATTTTTGATTTTTCTATCTCTTGGTATTTGTCATAGACATTCTTGATAGATTATAGTCTTCCTTCATTAACAATTATGTTCTTTAGGACTGTTAAACTAGGTCTGAATCCTACCTCAGGAGGGGCTTGAGTGTTCTTTACCTTTCTCCTTGTAGTCCTTGAGGATGGATGACTTGTGGAAACTTGATTCTTCCTTCTAGTCATCTTGTTGGGTACAGAAGGTGGAGATGATTCTAGATCAATGGTAGTTGATGGTGCAGATGTACCTTCATCAGATTTCTTCTTCTTCTTCTTCTTAGGCATATCATCAGACTTTTCCATTTTCACTTCTGTAGGAGTTTTCTCAAGTTTTTTAGTAATCTTAGCTTCCCTAGCTCTGTCTAGGTCTTCTTGTGTAACCCCATGAAATTTTAGGATATCCGAAGTAACCACATCACTTCTAGATAAGAAAACTTGTTCAGCCTACTTCTTAACATCCTTACCAATAGGAAGAACTGGTCCAGTCTTAGGAAGTCTAGTCATTTCATGAATTAGATCTGTAGTGATGTGGATAGGAACCTCATCAATCCAATATAGGTCATCATGTATCCTACTTAGTAGTATTTTAACCCATTCTGGCTCATAGAACTTGTGCGCATTAGAATACTCAAAGATAGGGTTATCAGTGAGATGAGTGTATTCATCTTTGAATGAATAGTCTGGTTTCATCATTGAAGCCATAAGAGTTGCTATGTTGTTGTCTCCAACGGTTTCCTTCTTACAGTAGATGTAAGCGTGAATGTCTTCCACGTGTATGACTCCTAGTGGATTCTTAGAGAATTCCCCTTCTACATTATCTAGAATAGACTTGAACGGATGCTTCTTAAAGACAAATCTCTTCCTTTCAGCAATGTCAAAGACAACAGGGGTTTCCATACTCACTTTTTGATTGACTAAATAGGGTTCCACCACAATTTTGAAATGACACGACTGCTAGGGTTCCATTCCAAATTCAATCCATTCACTTAACTAACAAATTTTTTATCCTTCAGTGCTTTGATACTCAATGCTCCTGTACTCTCTAAATTTTATGATCTCAAATGTAAATGTGAAAATAATCAATTGTTTACCGACTTATATAAAGGTTACTGTATTTAATGCTTTCTACCGTATGCGGTTTCCATTGAGAGTTTCAGACTTAGTTCTTGTTGAATTACTGGTTATACGTGCATGCCTACTTCCTCAATTTGTGATCATAGACATAAATCCATAGGCGCATACACAGAGGTGAGTATACCAGCCGCACAGGGGTTTAGAGCTAGAATAGCTCCCTCTAAGACCATGAGGGTCAGCTATCCAAAAGTAGAAGGTGCATCCATTGAGGATGCATCTACTACCTTTTTCTCTTCATTATCCTTCTTTACTTAAACCCATATTTTATCTGAATCAACTTTAGCTTGCACAAACTTAACTTCTCCTGATTCTTCAAATAGAGACTTTTTAGGATTCTCTTGTCTTTGTGTTCTCGACCTGCAAAACTTTGAGATGTGTCCAGCTTTTCCACATGAGTGACAGATGATAGGAGGTCTAATGTTATTATTCATCATGCTACATTGCTTGGTTTTGTATCCATTGTAATTACGTATCTGACATGTAATGTTCTGCAAGTTTCTTTGAGGTTGATTTCTCTGATTGTATTGAGTCTGATTCCTTTGGTTATGTTGTGACTGATTTCTTTGATTTGTTCTACAAGGAATAGCCCTGTGACCAAACTTATTACAAGAGTAACAATAACCATTAAAGGTCTTACTTCTTCACAATCTCTTGCCAAGTGTCCATGCTTGTTACAGGCATAAAAAGTTTTGTTAACTTGCTTGAGTTCATCTTTAGGTGGTCCAGTTTTAGCCTCTGCAATATTCTCAGTTTTATTTGCTTCAGTGGATGTCTCTTGTGATTTCTTTCTTTCTTGTATTGAATTGATTTCAATTTGAGCTACATTGTATCCCATACTAGTGGTATCACCTTTTAGCTTCTGTGCATAAAGCTGTGATTGAATTAGATCAGAACTTGTGTGTAGTTTATCAATCTTGTCTTTTGCTCCTGATAATTCAGATTCAATATTATTCTTGATGTTTTCCAACTCCAAGATTTTCATATTACCTTGCATAAGTTCTTCATCTAACTGTTTACTTTCTTTGGTCTTCTCTTCAATGGTTGTTAAGCTATCTATAAGTTGTTCATTCAAATCTTCAATTTTATCTTTCAAAGACATGTTCTCTTCATTCAGTTTCCTCACCATTTTTCCCAAATCATTGTTAGAGAAATCTTTCAGATCTTTCCTTAATGTTTTGATAAGCATTTGAGAGCCATCAACTTTTAGTTTCAGTTCTTCATTTTATTTTTCAGATCTATCAAGATATTCAAGGGTTGCTTCGAGATTCTTTTTCAGATGTTTTGCTTCTTCTGAATCCATGATCTCCTCAAGTGGTTAAAATTTCTTTCAGAGGACCAGAGCTTTGATACCAATTGTTAGAAAGACTAAGAGGGGGGGTTGAATCAGTGTTTGTCTATTTATTCTATTTCAGCAACTTTAAACATAAATCAAATATATATCAATTGAATCTTAACACAGAACACATAACACATGATATGATTATGAGGAAACCTTGATCAGAGGAAAACCCCGGTGGAAATTAGTACCCACAAATATTGCACTAGAATAATGAACCTGTTAAAGTTCCTTTGCCCTATTAGGAGTAGTCTTTACAATGCAAGTAAAATGACCTGGTTAAGGGTCTGACCCTGTTAGGAGTCTTTTACAACTAACCCTATTAGGGGTGACGAATCACAGTCCAAAAAGATCACTACTCAATAGGATGAAGGCTACAACCTCCTTTATAATAGATATACGTTATATCCAAAAGTGAACTATTGTATATGACACAATTGTCTGATCAGTTCTGGTTATGCGCTGATGCTCTTATACTCTTAATGAGCTTTATCTCATTCTGACATCTTATCTTGTTCCTCTATATCTCTTCTCTACTTATTTCTTTGACACTTTTCAATACAACTTTACATGTCATATATGTGTGTGTGTGTGTGTGTGTGTGTGTTCATGCCTGAATAGACACGACTAGAAACAAAACCTTAGTCAGCCCAAAAACAACATTCACAACGCTTCCAAACAAATTGGCTTAAGCCTATTTACAATAATGTTTAATACATAATTGCAAACTTATTACAATAGGCTCTTAGCCTTTACAAAACAAAAGATTACACACTAATCAAAAAACTAAAGTCGGCTTCATACTCTATTTTCTGAACTGCTAGTGTACTTGATCTTTCTGTAACTTACCTATACTGACATTCTGTACCCTACGTGTATAGGATAAGAATAAAAACATATCATAGAGCTTATGTGTGAATGCGCATGTCTTGATTCATTCTATCACACGTGCGCTAGTGCTCTGATTGACTGCATATCTCTGTTCTGCTTTGTCTTCTATACTTAGCCATTTTTTTCTTTCAAGTTTACTGTCAAAACTTCATATGACTTTGTTGCCATAATGACAACACAAAATAAGTCACATTCTCCCTGAGATTCAACTTGCCAACAAATGTTTCCTCTTCAATTTTGTCGATCCACTCTCAAGCCACTCCTTTTCCCTGGCAGGTTAGTAGCATATGCAGATATATATTCAAGTCAACTAGTTGACTCAATCCAAATATTAGAACACACATTCAAATTTTTATATGAAATACTGTGATAGATATATAATGTTTAGAAAAACATGACACTACTAGCTACCTATAGGCTTTGGTGGTTCTAACTGTACTTATAGCATGATCATAAGTTCAAATACTAAAAGTTTCACAAATGTCTTGGTAATGTTTTAAACAGAGTATAAATATTAACATAAAACAAAGACAAATTATAGTCCCATCACCTCTCATTTAAAGAGATCTCATTTTCTGTTGATACGGAGGACAAGGAGAAATATCATAAGGACACCCTTTTAATAGAGGATATTGATGGTGAAGAAACCTTTTTGAATGAGTTTGATGTCATCTTCTCATTCATTAATTTTGAGTCAAAAGATCCTAAATTAGAAAGCCATGAGTTACAAAAAAAAGGAGGTCTTTGTACCATCAGAGAGCCATCACCGCCAAACCTTGCTAGATAACAAGAGATCAAGGCACCATAGCATAGAACTGTGTTCAAGGTGATTTCTTGAACTTTCTACTTTCAAGAGGATGTCCCATCAAACATCTATCTTGGATCTAAAATTTGCCCCTAGTCATGCTTACTCTCGAGCATGAAAATGAGCATCAAGGAGAGAAATTTTAGTTTTCCCATTCATTTTAGGAAGATAACATTCATGCATGGGTGAGATTTTTTGTTCTTAATCCTTGTCAGTTATTACAAGAGTTTGTTGGATGCATGTCAAATCTTCTATTTTGGCTACTTCTCCACAAGCATGAAGAACATCATAAGCTAGTTAGGAAGGGAAACTATTTTAATAAGCTAGTCAATGACTTTGTTAACATCATTTCCATGTGAATCTCTAGACATAGTAGGTTATAAGTTTTCTTGTTTTCCAAGAATTATTGTTGCACATGTTTCATTCTCCTTAATGGAATGCATGTTGTAGTTTTTATCTTTCCTCCAAGTGCATGCTTGCACATGTTTTTGTGTCTCTTCTTGTGTTTAAGGTAGGTTCATTTGTTGTGGCTCCTCATTTTATGAGTATCTTCCCAATGGATAAGAATATGGACTACGAAACCAAATATTTTGATGCTCTTTGTCAGAACGCATAGATCCCCTGTGAGTCACCAAAATTTGTAGATGTTATCTACTATAGCCTTAATCTAGAGCAGTTTGAAGGTGATTAGAAGAAATTCATCGGTGATAAGATGAGTAGAGATGAGAAAAATAGAAAATCCATTTTTTAGTATTTTTCTATGTTTTAGAAATGTGCATTTTTTAAGGCCTTTGAAGTAGAATTTGGGGTCAAAACTGTGTCCAAAATTGTCATTCATCCATTAACATGACTTCCCAAAGGCTTTTTGTTAAGGGACTGATTTTAGATCTCTTGAAGACCTTTCCAACAGTGTATGATGTTTTGAATTTCAAGTAAAGGACTGAAAGTTATGACCCAAAAATTTGGGTAACCATATGACAAAATGGTATGGTTACTACCAAGTTCGTGAGCCATTTTTCTTTAAGAATTTCACTTTCAAAGCGATCTCATTAAAGGGGTGAAATGTATTGGTACCATGAAAGTTCTAAAGGTCAAAAAGAAGGCAAAAACTCAAAAAAATTCTACCATTGAAAAATGTGTCTAAGATGAGGTTGTGTCGGTCAATGGACCTATGGGGCTCACATCCTTCAAAGTAAAACAATGCCTTTGTAGCTCACTGTGAATAGAAAGGCAAATTTGATCCGAAAATGAAACTACCACGCACACACTGAAACAAACCGATTGTTGTGAATAGAGTTGCAATTTATTCGCTCACAATGGAGAGGAAGTTTAAAAAGGTACATGTTGCATCCATGTTGCACATATGAAATAAGATTAATGATTCATAGATCAACATGCTTGAGTAATTTATAACAATTTCCATGATGAGATCTCCAATGTATGACACATTTGTAGAGTTCCTTTTCGATTGCATTTCTGAGATTCGTTTAAAGGAAAAATTTCTATATAAGCCCATAGACACATTGTAATAGAAAATATTTCGGAATAATTATTGAGTCTTTTGTTCACCATTCTAAAAGAGAAGAACACTTAGAAATAGTTTTTGTTTCATTTCTCAGACCTTAGCTCATATTTTAGTTAATCAATAAAAGGAAACATATCATATTGTGCCAAGTTTTTCTTTGTTGTGTGTTTACTTCAATTTTATGGTCGGTTTAAAATCTCTGTGTCTATTCTAGATGAACATAACTGGCATTTTTTATAGTTTTGACATTTTATAATTTTAAAATAAATGTGAAGGTCTTTGAATCATGTCTTGTACTCCAATAATATGTAATAGTCTGTGATTTTGGGTTATACTATGCCAATTTGGTGAATGATATTCTCATGGAATGACCATTTTAGTGAGATAATAGGAACATCTCCTACAAGACTTAGCATGTGATTCTCACGGGAAGATCTGAATATTCTACTCTATGTCTGTTTGACTTTAGCAGTATGCTCTCTTTCCAACAATGAACAGTCTATGGCATTTCGTGCTCAATTTTATGGGATTGTCTATTCTTGTTATTTCTAAAGTAAAAATCAAAGGGTTTTAAGTCTTTGGAACATCACCTTAGTTTAGCCAATTTTGTGTTTTTTCTTCCTTCCCCTTTTCCAAAAATACTACTATGAAGAGTCAACTTCTAATATTCTAGATTTTATTTTGTAAGGTGCAATTTTTCCCACTCCTTTGAAACTTCTCTACTCACCTTATTTAGGCGTGAGCCTCTTAGGGATCAATAGATACCTTACCATCTATTCATTTCCATGAATTCCCCTTTAGGAATAAATATTTAGTGATTTATGATTATATCTCTCCTAAAGTTTGTTCTATTTCAACACTCAATGATCTCCCTATTTGGGATGAGCCTCTAGACAATGATTTTGATTATTCTCTAGCCCATAAAATGACCTTAATAAAATAAGATGATATTTTGGTTGACTTTATTCTACTCCCTCTAGAGATGATACATTCATATGTTATTTTAGACCTTCTCCTAATATGTGCCCCTCATATGAGGATATTTGGAGCACAAGGAAAATATTATAAATACCTTTCTTGATATCACCTTACCTGCATTAAATCAAATCACTTTTAGAGATGAAGCATTGATATAAATCCCTAATCCCCATTTAAATATTGTCCTATCCATAAAGGATACCTTGGAAGAAGAGGAAAATATCATTACCACTTTCCTTGATGCTCTCCCTTCTAGTGATAAAACCTTGAATAATCAAGAACCTAATCAAGTAAATGTTGTCAATGTGTTGGGTAGTGAAAAGAATAAGGTTTTTGTCCATATTTGTTAAGATACCCATCAACCTCAAAATAAACCATGTATTTTGGTGAAAGGTTCTCAACAACCTGATTATCGTGTGGTTTCTCACACATATAACACAAGAAATAATAGACAACATACACGTTCAATTGTCTCTCCTCTTTCCACTTCTAAACTAGTGCTTCCACTTGCATCATGTCTCCCTCAAAGTCTTCGAAAGGAAAATGACTTAGTAGAACAAATTCATGCTTCTCATGCCAAGATATCTCTTTGGGAGCTGCTTCAAACTTCATGGGTACATACCATCAAGCATTACAAAATCCTTAAGAGACATGGCTATTGCATCTTTTGTGAAAAATAATATAACTTCTATATTGGAATGCATGAATGCGGTCAATAATAAATCTCAATTTGTGTTTTCTCAAGATGAGTTTCCTTATAAATACATTCAAGAACAAAATGATTCTCTTATGGTTTTTGTTCTTATCAATGTTATTCTTATTTGAATAACTTTAATAGATAATGGATATGATCTTAATTTTTGTAGCATTGATATGTTGCATAAGATTAAGGCGGATACTTCATTTATTCAACCATGTTCTAAATTGCTATCTATCACTTTGAAAATGTTTCTAAAAAAACCTTAGTTATTATAACCTTAGCTATTAAGGTAGGTCCTATTATTTTACCCAAATCTATTCTTGTCATGCCCAATAAACTCACTTATAATATTCTCTTAGGACAACCATGTTTGCATGTCATGCGAGATTTTCCTTCAATACTTCATCGCAAAGTGAAGTTCATCTATATCAACATCATGTCTACCCTTTTTGTTGATGATCAATTCCAGCACTTCTTACGAACTGAATCCAAATATCCATCCATTCCTACACCATTTCAACAAAACATATCTTCTTCTCCTCAAAATACTCCTTCCCCTAAATTTCCCTTTAAGAAGATGATTGGGGGTCATTAGACTTTACACCATCTTTTCTAGGAGAATACAAATTTCTTAAACTTAACATAGACCCCTTTAGAGGACCAAGTGTGTCATTTGTTCAACCTGATTTTCCTAACATTTCAACTACTAACCATCAACATGATTTAGGATGTGTGAAATAAAGTGTCAAGAATCACGAGAAACTAACATCACAATTTCCTCTTCAAGGGTTTGGTTTCCAACCTTCTCCTTTTCTACATCCCTTGTTGTACCATCTAACACTTATTCTATGCCTAGCTTTAAACAAGAAATCAATTTTCCCAACCTTCTTCATGTAAGGTTGATTACTAAGCCCAAACAAAAGAAGAAGAGTAAAAACCTTGTAAATCTTCATTTTCGCATGTATCATGGATATCATGACCACTCTACAAATGAATGTCAAGCTTTGTGTTATAAAATTTAGAAATCCATTGACTATTACATCATTCACATAACATGTCACAATGAGTTGATTTTTAATTATGATTACTTTGTGTATCGTCTTAAAATGTAAGCACTCCATGTTGAGACCTTTTAGCCCTCCCTAGTAAGTTGTTATGGTCCTAATTTAGACACCTTCATGCTTCTGTAGAGTTTCATGTGCTTATGTGCCTGTTCTAACCCTCTTTTCTGCCTTTTCTCTCTGTTTCTGAGACTCTGGCACATTTCCTGAGGTTCTGACCCCAGGGTCTAGGGTCCTTGGGGTTGAGTCCCAGTTTCAGGGTTTCATCAAAATTTTATATTTTCCCTCTTTGGGGCCATTATTCCTTGAGTTAAGTGTCAAACTCTTAAATTAATATTGGAGGTGGACCTTTCTCGAGCTTTGTGTAGGATTCCTAATTTATTATTTGAGATAAGCCTTTCTCAAGTTTTGTGCTTAATGCTCAAATTAACTCTGGGGTTGGCCTTACCTCGAATTTTGTGACAAGGCTCTTAAATAATTATTTCTACCTTAAGGGTGGACCCCTTCTAGAGTTTTGTGTCAAGACTTTAATTTGGTTCTCCTCTCCATGTGCACCTCTCTAGAGTTTTGTGCCATGGACCCTTAATTATTGTTTTCTATGTTGGCCTTTGTGCCCAAGATTACTATAAAAGAAGGGCTTTCTCTCTCATTTTCTCTAACCATAACCATCATCAAGTGAGCTAAGCATTGAGAACTATGATCAAGAAGCAAAATCTAAGTCTCCTAACCATCATCAAGCATCAAGAAGTCTTCTAACCATAAGGATGATCAAGAAGCAATACCAAGATCTCTCAAGCATTCAAGACATATACATTCTCAATTCAAGCACTTGAGCACATTTACTTCCATGGAGCCATGAATTGGCATGGTAGATCAACTTCATACTCTTCT
>MU228305.1:3013450-3024172 GCA_018584345.1 Thuja plicata
ATCTTTCATTTGTTCATTTGAGGTTAAAAGGAACATCTTATCTTCCCCACACATCACACAAACATCTACATTTTCAAATGTGACATCTTTTCTTATGTTACACATTGTAACATTTTTATATGTTACACTTTGAATAACATTTAAGTTTCTATTATGTTTCTCCACACTATCTAACATAGTTAGCCTCTCCATTGGGGGCTCATTGTCATTCATGGTTGTGCACTTTCATCTATAGTCATACTTTGCGAGTACCATAATAGTACTCCTCATTTTTATTCTTGTCTCTACACTTGGGGGGCAAGGGTAGTATTTCAATCTCTCTCATCCTTTCTAAGGATCCACTATTCCCTTGGTTCAAGTGGTAATTGTTTATCATGTGATATCTTGTGATATTGCTATCAGGATTCAACTGTGTAGTTTTTGAGTCAAACTCATTGACCCATAATTCATAAGTAGTGGTTCACATGAACCCATCTCTCATGAAAAATATCTCCTACTTATCAATGTGATATCTTTCCTTACATGGATTTTTTTTTATTAGGGATTTTTCTCTTATGCAAGACGTTTGTGTCTTTTCTCTTATGCAAGACGTTTGTGTCCTTGATCACAACCTCTTCTTTATTTGCAATTGTATGTCCAAATAAAAAAATCCCTTACTTTGGGGGATAAAAGTGTGTCATCCTTCACTAAAAATCCATTTACCTAACAATGGTGAGTGTATGAATTATTCCCTTCTTTTGGTCAATAATGATATTCGTGATCCTTTCAGCATCCATCAAAAGGGTCCCTTTACACTTTTTTCATGTATCATCCCTTCCTTGACCATATAGGAGTTGTGACCTCCTTGGCTTGGACTGGGTGTTTCTTATGGGATACCTCCTTGTTATTAAAGGTTCTTTATCCTTGTTCCTATTTTCCTTAAGATGTCAAAACAATCATGTTTTTCCATCTTAAGGGGGGCATATATGGTCTCCTTATTACAATTATTACACATTTTAGGTAGAGTACACTAGCAACTTACAATATGATAGGGCTAGATGACTCTCCTCTACACGCATTTATAAGATTGTTTGACTAGTATTTGGTAGACTATTTGACCTATTCTTTCCATGGGTTGACTAGTATAACACAAATTTCTAGACCATTCAACCTCGCATTTGCATATATTTTTATGAGTTGACTAGCATGTGCTAGACCATCAACTCTCTCTTTAGATTTTTCAATGGGTGGAACTATCACAACACAAATTACTAGACATTTTCCTCCTCTCTCATCGATCACCTAGGAGAACACAAATGACTAGCTTGTGTCATCCATGGTTGTCTTTTTTCTCTCCTCCATGATTCCATAGCATAACATAATTTTCTAGTAGACTTGATCATGGAGTCTTGTCTTATATTTGATATGTTCTCTTGACCTTACTTTGTGGCCACTTGTGCTTTTGCAATAGCTTTCCGACTGTGATGCTAGACGCTGAGACATTCTCCTTATTGAGGTCTCTTCAACTAGTTAACTTGAAACCTTAGTAAGCTTTAGGATTTTATTTTTTTTATGTGTCCTTGCACATGGTTGTATGAGTTAAGATCCTTGGTTTGGAGGCTTGTAGCCTTAAACTTAGGAGATATCTTATCTCTTTGCATTTTTCCCATGATCACATATGTATAGATATTTCTCTCTCTTTCTTCCACTTTATTGTGAGCATGAAGTAGACTCATACTCCCACTAAAGTGGGGGCTAAATGTACCATCCTAAATTGTAAGCACGTATAATTGGATTCTCAATTTATCTTCATTTTAGCATGTATGGGTTCCCACATTGATTTCACACTCTCCTAATGCCCATCAAACCTTTAAATTAATATTATAAGTCTTATATTAATTCAAATTCACTAAATATTGATGTGAGCCCTTATTTTTAGGTGTGTTCCTTTATTATTTCTCAAATTCAAACATTTATTAACCTATATGGGCCCTCTATTACCATGTGTAGCATGTTTACTCATTCCTGACCTTGAAATTAGTTGTGCCCCGTAATTTGACATCCCTTAATTACCTGGGACCCATGGTCCTGATTTGAGATTTTATTGGGTGGCACACAATTCCAAGGGCATTATGTTCCTTAGAACATAATACCTAGGGCATTGTGTTCCCTGAGGATTGAGATACAATTGGAACCAAGGCCCATTCTTGGTAATTTAGTGGGGTATTTAGATTTATAGTCAACTTTTCTGAGTTTTAACCCCTGAGATGTTGTGAGAGGCATATAAACACCTTATCTCTCTTCATTTTGGTAACTTTGATTGTAAAGCCCCACCAATGAACCCTTGAAATAAAGCCAACTAAGTGCTAACAAGATGGCAATAATGTTTTTGAAACATTAAATACATTAAACTTACATCATGATCTATGTTTAACATAACCAAGACAAGATAAACATATCATTCACACACTTTTAAGTGAAGGAACATCAAATCACAACATCTGAGGGTCTAAGGGCAATTAAATTATAGAACCTAAGATAATATCATGTCATGAGGTTATACCATAGTTGGCCATATATAAACCATTGATCTGGGTAAGGTTCAACTAGGGAATACCAGTGTCGCAAGTCTAAAATGCTTTGGAATACACAAAAAGACTAACAAAACAAATCTTGCAGAGGCACCAAAGAAGGCATAGGTGTTAACATCGATCCCCAACATGTAGGCGTCAATCACTATTAATTCCCTGACAAGACTGAGAAGTCTCAGTCTAGTGAGGCAGAGGTGTCAGTTGAGGGCAGAGGCACTGATTAGCTTAAACTCCAATGCAGATATGTCAATTATCTTAGAAGATGATTGGGATTCAAAGTTAGAAAATTTTAGGGTCTAGACAACCTCAATTCAATGAGGTGGGGGAACCAGTGGACAAGAAGAGATGCCAATCTAGCTTCCTAGGCCCCAATTAATCAAGGTTTCTAAGCATAAATTAAGGCTAAATACCTAGCCATAAGGATTATTTGATTAATTATAACTCAAATGCAACATTTAAGGCCATTACGAACATGAGGATTCTCATTAAAGGCTAATTTTCAATCATGTTGTTTATACTAACAAAGTACTCCCAGAACCATACAAAGGAATCAATATGCATCCAAATAGAGTGTTACATCATATTCCACAACATTATATGAGCATGATACTAAGATACTACTCTATGTCCACATAATCTATGCTACCCAAATAAGCATTACAAATCAATGTCCAAATGAGCAAGTTCATACCATTAAAGTACAACATGAGATACAATACATGAAGATACAAAGTCATGAGTCTCATGTGTGGGAAGGTTGCAAGAACTATCCATGATCGATCAAAACCTATACATCGGACCCCAACAATGGTTGGTCACACAATCCAACCACAAGAAGCCCCCACACCCTCTCTCACCATGCTCATAGAGATAACCATGTGGCCCACACATCACAAGAAAGGTACACATATAGGGTATACACACACACCATACCACAACACAATGCATTCCACAAAAGCAAGATCACATTGAATCCAAGATACTACATTCACACACATCGGGTGAGTCACAAGAAAATTCAAGTCCATTACCAACGTACAAGTTTTCACAAACTCAACAACACATGACCATTGACTCACAAGAAAATTTGAGGGGGTGTGTAACCCAAGAATATGAGTGTCATCGCATGTCCATATGGTTGATGCGACGCTATGTAATCCTCTTGTGGAGGTGAGGTGCTTGATGTACCGACACACCCTAGCACTTCTCCACTACGCCCTTGTCTAATGCAAGCCCACAAGGCACGTAGGAGGAATCTCAATGGCCAATAGACCTAGGTCCATAATGGATAGTACACCCAAGTCCATAGTGGTTGGTACACCCATGTCCACATATCCATATTTATCTTGATTAAGTATTTTATGCTATTAATTTTACTTATGTTATCACTTGATTAAGGACTATGCAATGGGTTATCCTAGTGGCCCCTTTATTCACTGGTCCCCCCATTTGGAGCCACTCCCACAATTGACCACACACCCACGCCAACTCACAAAGCCATACACAACCACACATGGTAAGTAATAAGGTCTCTCTCAACCACACTCACATGGTGAAAATTTTGGCATTTCCCTTTGGTCATTGTATACTCTTTCCGTCAATGTCGGGTCTTAACCAAATCTTCCCCATACACACACAAAGCCTATTTTCACAAGTCAAGCATGCCCATCACATAGTTGAGACCTCATAAAGATGGAATTAACTACCACCATGCATTCGTGGGCTTAACATTGACCTCTGATGACCACAACAATACCAAATTGTAATAAAGGATTCACTTAAAATTCATAGAGGCACAAAACTTGGATTTGGGCTTAAAGGACCAAAATATCATCAAAATTAAACTTCTAAATCTCAAGAAACGGACAAAACCCATTTGAAATTACATCAAGAACATAATAAAAATGCATTCACATTTTCTAAAAACATAAAATTCAAGTCCCTAAAAACATGTTCCAAACCCTCATCCATCAAAATGCATACAAACAAGAATAAAACTCCAGTTATCTCCACAAATTTCTTAATCTCCTCCATAAACATATTAAATCAAGCATTTAAATCATTTATACATGAACAAAGAATTGATTCAATCCAAGAAAATATGGAAAGTTCAAGCATACCTCTCAACTTACAAAGAAACCCTCAAAACACTTGTAACTTGCAAGATCCTTCACCAAAAGAGTTGAAACTTTGGAGGAATGGAAGAAATGCACCAAGGAATCAAAAATTCAAGCGCCTATAAAAATTTCACCATAAAAAATCTGCCTACTCCTTCAAATTAAAATTTCCATATATTTTCTTGAGAAAACTCCAAAAAACTTTTAAAGTCAAGTTGAGAAAAAAATGTGAAAAGCCCTTTTTAATCAACTCCCCATAACTTAAAATCTTCCAAGATAAAATATAAATCCAATAGATTAATAAAGTTTCATTAAATAAATTAAATACACAAGCCCTCCAATAAAATTTTAAAACCATAATATAATAAAATTTCCTCAAAAACTAGTTGATGGCAACAATTACGCCAAAGTCGCAAACTGGTTATATTGAACATCACATGGGCATTTGAACAAGGAAAAGATTATAATAAAACACAGGAATATCTCAAAGCATTCATCCAAATCAAGCATACCAAACATAGTTGTGCGTTGCCTCATTGCAATTGGCAGGTGTATAAGCATATCGAGGAAAATTGTCATCCAAAATCTAGAACGACAATTCTGGCTAAGTACAAGTTGGACACATGGATACCTCCATATTTAACCATTGTTGCATTTATTTTATATATATGGGCATGCTCAAACCTGTTGACTCAGGTGAATTCGATGCTTGGTACCTATCCACGTTAGTATAATAGTCGAAGCACGTGTGCATATATAATATCAAATAACGAAGGGTATCAAGACATCATGTGGATCTCATGAATAAGTAACTATGACTTCGTCCATCTTTGTACAAACACATCAAACAGAATCCAAGCAATAATATAAGCATTACAATAAGTAGACATCAAAAATCATAACATAAAAGCAAGCATCATCATGTATCATAGGGTATACTAATCATCTAACATAAATATGTCCATCACATCACGTACTCACTTAAATTTATCAAATCTCTAACCTTTAGCCATATCATTAATACCATGAAACATAATGCACATGAAAACCAATAAATCCATGAATAAGCATAGAAAATAGTATATCAGGTCATAGAAACATAAAAGTATTTTAGTCTTGAACCAAAACATCATTGTAAAATATAAATGCATTCAATCATCATGACATCCACTGGCATACACATCATGCATATATGATCACTACTAAATCACCTGAATAATCAACTACTCACATCAATAATGATATCATATAGACAAAAGAATAGATCAATAATCAAAAGTATCGACACATCATCATATCAGGAGTCTAGCTCGAATCAAAAGAATGAGCACATGACAAGGTGCAAACACGATAGGCACTACATCCTCCCCCCAAGGACTGAGCTTACACCTGGAAGCCCACAAACAAATAGGGGTATAACTCTCTAAACCATGAAGCATCCTCCCAAGTGGTAGAGGCCTCATCGTTTGGGTCCCACTGGAACCTTACTTGCTCTATGTTCCGACCCCTAAGGGTCAGTCTCTAATGTTGAATGATGCTAATGAGATCCAAAGGAATGTGTTCATCCTCGACCTATAAGACACCCCAATTAAGAACATGGGTCACATTAGGGATATAGTGTCTAAGAACAAAAACATGAAATACATTGTGGATGTGGGATAGACTAGGTGGAAATGCCAAGAGATAAGCAACTGGACCAACCCTCTCTAGAATCTCAAATGGTCCAACAAAACGTGGTGCAATCTTAGAGCCTTTTCCATAACAGATAAGACTCTTCTATAGTCTCGCTCTCAATAACACCCAGTCACCAACTGAAAAAGTGATAATCTGTCCTATGTGCATTGGCATATTTCTTCTGCCAATCCTATGTTGCGACAATGTGCTCTCAAATCCAGACAACTTGTTTCTCCATATCACGAAGCATCTCAGGACCCAATACAACACAATCCTCTAAGAGATCCCAGCTCAAAGGAGTATGACATGGCCTCACATATAATACCCGCAATGATGACATACCCAAAGAACTATAGTACCCGTTATTACATGCAAACTCCACTAGGTACAAGTAGTCCTCCCAATGAGAATATTGATCCATCACATACATAGGTAGCATATCCTCCAACACCTGATTATCCCTCTCAGTCTGACTATCTGCCTCAGGGTGATAGGTTGAACTAAAGTTGAGTTGTGTACCCAATGCATGCCAGAGTGATGTCCATGGTGTTGAAGTGAACACCGGGCCTTGTTGCCCAAATTTTCAAACACTCAAATTTTAAACTTGCGATTTAAATGCAATATCTAGCTTCTCTGGAATGTTTAGTTGTCAAATTTTTTTAGGATACGTAGTTACATTCAAAATGCATTAGAATTTTATCATGGAAAATTCCATAAATAAATCTTCCACTTTATGGTCACCTCCTCATCTTTGATGTTTGGTCAAATTTTCAAGTACAAATTCCTCCCCAATCAAAAGTTGTGATAAAACCTCTAAGAGAGAGAAAAAGAAGTGAATAAATTAAAATAATAATAATAATAAATTAATTAAATTCACTTCTTAAAATTTTAAAAATTGAAAGGTTGTGCAATTAAACTCACAACTAGGTTATGATTTTGAAAAGTTAAATGCAAGGAGGTTCTAACTTCAAAAAAGTTGAACATTGTGAAATCAAAAATCACAACTCACAGGAGTTAGGGAGTTTCAAATAGTGAATACAATAGATTTTGAATGGTGAAAAATGAATGTGGACATAAGTTAGAAATGGTAAAAAGTAAACGTTGTGAAATCAAGAGTCACAACTCAGAACTAGATTATGAGTTCCACAAAGTGAATGTCAACCTCATCCTCATGGAGACTACCTTGAGGAAGCTCTAAACCTTATTGATTGATGCCAGTTGAACCTGCAGATGTCACATAGGAAATCAATGGAAATGATTTAGTCAAATGCTATGGTTGGAAATCCTGTGGTAGTCATGAATGCAAAATGTGGAATCATGGTCAATACATAGGAACTGATTGTAAGAATGCATCAAAGAGATGTCATCTCAATGAATGAATGAAATGATATAATTGCAGAATCTGCGCAATGGATTTTGCAGGGAAACTCTCTAAATTCTTGAATTAATGAAGCAGTGTCGACCACATCCTAACATGTAAGCTTTGTTTGTGAGGGGTGGTACATACTACAGTAGATATGCATGCACATAGTGGATGCAAAAACAAAGAACGTGAACTGTTTTCTAGATGCCTGAAAGTGATGCCATCTCTTGAAATGAAAGGGTCATGATGATCGAAACAAGATAAGTTTGTTGAAAATGCAATTTGTAGTTGGTATAATAAAATTTCACATCCTCTGCTAGTATCAAGTGCCGCTACACCAAAATAGAACATGCATTCAAAATATGGAAGCATACACAATCCCACACAACGATTGTTTAACAAAATACTTCAAGGCAGTCTCGAATGTATACAAATGATGAGAGCGGGATGATTGCAAGATATTTGCAAGGTGTATGAGAGATCTTTGAAAAAAATTCAAGCGAAAACCTACGTACAAAGTGTGGATTCTGGAATCATAGACATTGCGCATGAAGTGATTGACAAAATGCGGCTATAAATACATATGTTATTTTTCCCAAGTAACATAGTTCAAGAAAAAGTTCTCTGGAAAAATGCACATGCCTATCATTTTTCTACGGCCAAGAATGAATTGGCAACATTTCAGGAGGGATACGTAGGTGTTTTGCATGGTCACCGCTAGTCAATTGGGAGCAGAGTATTCCAATTGGTGAAACCTTTGTCTATATTGAACAAAATCCAAAGCATTTATGATACTCTGCATGTGAAATACCATGATGAGGAGACTAATTATGGTTGATGAACTTGGTATTTCATCTTCTACCCAATGCAAATTGATGAATTATATGCTGGTGAAGTAGGTTACATGGCAGCATTATTAGAATTGTTATTAATGTGAGGGTTGTGAGATACAATTACAAACTCTGTAAAAAAAGGGGAACAGAAACTGCTTTGCTTGGATATGAAGAGAATTACGAGGTTCTTTGGGAAAGTTACAACTGAAAAATGCTCCAATCCACCTACGCTGTCAAAGCCAAGAGGAAAGAGTCATGATTTTATTTATGAGAAGTCCAGGGATGGCAATGAATATTAGTACACAAGAAATTGATCATATCATCATTAAAGGCTTCCCATTTTTCAAAAGGAATGTTATGTTCTCGAAGGAAAAGAAGGAAAAGGATAGTCATGTGCTTGAAAGTAAAGTTCTTGGCAAAACAATAATTTGCAGATCGTGAGATTACTCAGTGCCTATTTCATCAAGATCAATTATTTGAACTTTCTTCTCAAAATGTATATTACTCAGTGCCTATTTCATCAAGATCAATTATTTGAACTTTCTTCTCAAAATGTATAATGTATAATGTATAAGTTAAGTAGCTAACAATTTTTGTGCAAAATTTTTAAAGAATAACTTTGTTCAAACTAAATAAGATAGTTACTAGTTTGGGGAAGAAGGTAGTTATTAGGTAGTTATTTTGTGAGCCTACAAATACAATGACCATGGGTAATGTAAAGTGAGGGACTTTTATGAAGGGGAAATTTTGGAGAAATTAATTGTAATGACATTTGATTTTGCATTATGTATAGAAGGGTTTTTGAGATTGTATAATCTCACAAAGATAATAAGGGAATCATTTGTTTTTATGTTCTAATGCTTTTTTGAGCTATTATTCCTAATTTTCTACATTGTAAGTTAGTAATCCGTTTATGTACCTACGCATATCATTGGCAATTTATGTAATTAATTTGATGAAATTTATCATTTCTTGGTATCTTGATTTGTAAGTGTTGGGATAACTTATCTCTTCGTATGTCAAGGTCTATTGTACTGCTTTTATCATCATTGCATTATGTGCTAAAACCCGCTTGTAATTGTTGTTAGCTATAGAGTCTAAGTTGATATCCGTATGTCTATTGTTGAGGTTCTTATTCAATTTACATTAGTTTTATGTATTCTCCTTTATGTACTTTCAGGTTAAAAGTACACAAAAATCTTAAATAGCCTTATCATACGAGGGAGTTTCCCTTCTCAAACACAAAGGAATATTGTTATCCCATAGAAATCTCTTTAATTGTTGGAACATTTGTCATTGATCTTCGGGCAAACAGGGTCAATTTAAGTGAAATAACCGCAATGACAAAATTTGTTTACCAACAAATTTTTGGTGACTCCGTTTGAGAATAAAAATGCTAGTATTCCTTATTCCGCAGAAATCTAAAGGTACCTTCCTTGGAAGGAAGGTTGGTGACTCTGATTGAAAGATTGAAATATTAGACCTGGCAAAATGGTTTGGTATAAAGGAAAAAGATTTGAAAGTGAAAGCGATAGTGATGATGAAGATGTATCTTTTTATAGTTACTCTTCCCAGACAAATGAGGTTCTTGGTGATCCCAAACAAGTTGAATTATTAATAGTTACTCTTCCCAGACAAATGAGGTTCTTGGTGATCCCAAACAAGTTGAATTATTAAGGAACTTCTACGGTGGCATGCAACTGATTCCTAATAATGTACATCCCTCTTTACTTCAGACTTTGCAAATAATTGATGAAGAGAATGGAAAGAAGACTATTTTTCTTGCTCATGATCATTTTCTGTAATGTCCCCACTGGGACCTTACTCAATTTGCTCTAAAGCTCCCAATTAGGGACTTGATTGCAATTGGAGATAGCAATTTGTAGCATTCCCTACCACAACGTTTTCTATAGTTAAATATGCTTTCGTCCCCTTTTGGTTTCATTATCTGTGATGAGTACCAAATATACCTTATAATCTCCCATTTCATTCGATGATGTGAGTCTTTCTTTCCTTATCTCATCAAATCAGTATGCAGTATATATATATATTTATATTTGATACATGCCTATTAAATGGTTTGGGAATGTCTTTATATATTATGATGAGAAAGATATCTCACATAGAAGGAAATATGTAATGTCCCTTAATCAAATAGTACCCTT
>MU228305.1:3024952-3038501 GCA_018584345.1 Thuja plicata
TTATTTAATAATTAATTACTTATTAACTTATATTTAAGTATTATTGTTATTCATTTTATTAATAATATTTTATTTAATATAAATAATATAATATTTTATATTTATTAATAGATTGTATTATATTATTTTATTTTTTTTATTAATATATAGTATTATACTTAATGCCATCAATTAATATATTCTTTTATTAAATATATTTATTTAATATTAATATATTCATTCATTAAGATATAATATTATATTATATTGATTATATTCTTTCGTTATATAACAAATTATAGTATTATTTATTTATTTTTATTATTTCTTATCAAACTGTATTCTAGAAAGGGGGATATTACATTTTCTGAAAGGGTGACGAATATCAACAATGAAGAGGAAAATGATCCTTCTCTTGTACTCATTGCTCAATAGAATCAGGTTCTTGGTGATCACAAACAACTTCAGTTTTTAAAGATTTTCTATGGTGACATACCTCTTGGCACATATAAGATTCACCCTTCCTTGCTACATATTTTGCAAAAGATTGAAAAAGAAGATCCAAAAGAAAAGCTTATTATTGCACATGATCAAGAATATTTATCAAAAAGATGTCCTACATGAAGAGATAAAGAAGATTCTAAATCGATGATGAACAACATTAACAACCCCTCTCTTGCATCTGTGCTCAACAAAAATTGTACTCTTGATGACCATAAGAAAATTCAATCTTTGAAGAGCTTATGGTGACATAAAACTTGTTCCTAATAAAGTGCATCCTTCTCTTCTTCAAAAATTAGAAATTATTGAATCAAGAGATGGGAAGTTGATTGGTTTTCTTGAAACTGTTGTTCTTCCAGTAAGATTCACTGTTAAAAGAGAATCTTTGTGCAATGAAGAAAAAGACGCGGAGGAGAAACTTTGTCTGCAAGGTGAGAGTTTTCTTGATGAAATATTGTGCAATAAGAGTATTAAAAAGTCCTCACTAAAACATGTGTGTACTAATGAGAATGAATTTCTTCTATCTTTCCTTGATAATACATGTCGAAAATTTACAAAAGAAGTTGCAAACATCCATGTGAACAAAAGATATTAAAATAAATCAGCAAAATCTCTATTGAATGATGTGCACTTGAAAAAGAAAAGAAGGATGAAGGAAGAATACTTTAGGAATAGCCTCGTAAATTTTTCATTCCCACTTGGTGTCTCGAGGCTTCAAACGATGGATTTCTTTGTGGGGAAGACATTTTACTCATTCATCACTTGTCATTGAAGAAGAGATCCCTATTGATCAAATCAAGATATAAACTTATCCATTTCTTCTCCCATGCAATCACTAAGCAGTGATATTTCTGAGTCTGTTAAGTTGGGAGAAAATTGACTTCCATCTCTGAAAAATGATCTTATAAATGTTCAAGAAATAATTGTGAGGTAATCTCTCATTCCGAGTTAGTAGAAAGTTCTCTATCAAAGAAGCTACAAATTACAGGTCATGGCATTGAAAGCCACCTTGTGCATAAAGATGATGACAATATGCATGAAATGAAAATGGTTAGTGGAGATGATACAAGAGGAGGGATAAAATTATTGTGCATAAGTGAGACTATTGAAATCCATCTTGAAGAATTAGACAAGGAAAGTGTTAGTATTGAAAATTCTAAAGAGGTTCAGAAGAATGTCCAACCCCTAGAATCTAATCTTTCAAAGAAATTAGGGCCTAATGAAATGTGTTGAGAACAAGGAATGAAAAAGGTGGAGATGGAGAATTTAATTGTGATTCTCATTCAGAGGTTTCTTCTTATTTTGGTGATCTTTTCTCTATTGATCTATTGATTAAAAAGGAGTACACTAACCATCTAGTTCCAGATACAGATCATCAAAGGGATATTGAAAGTCTTGAAATTCTAATACTTTGACTCATTCAAGAAGAAGTCATCAATGACATGCAACAGGAAGCAGAGTTGAATCCAAATTCAGATGTTTTTGATGAGGCACGGTTATTTGATATGTTTCCTTGCCCAGAGAAGTTGCACATGTCATAAATCTCAAAACCAAAGTTCAAGAATCAAGATTACAACTGAGTTCACAGGTGCTCTCCAGTTGTCACTTGTTATATCACCATGGCATTTATTTTTCTTAGCCAGTCAATGGGTTTGCATAACTCATCTAGAGTTGGCAGAGGTAGGGGTCACCTAACATGTACATATTTTAGGTAGAAGTTTTTGTTGTGTCAGTCTCATTTTTGGCTTGCCTCTGGTCTCTCCAGTTAGTCCCCATGTTCTCATCTTTTTGTGACTCTATTGCCCATGTTGGATAAAGAACCGATCTCTGCAAGGTTTATGGGTTCATTATGTGTCCCTTTTGGTCCTTGTCCCCGGTTAGAGCCAGTTGTTGCCCAAATTTTAAAACGCCCAAATTTTAAACTTTTGACTTAAATCCAATATCTAGCTTGTCGAAAATGTGTAGTATTGTCAAAAAAATTTAGGATATGTAGTTACATTCAAAATGCATTAAAATTGCATCCTGAAAACTCCGTCATAAATAAATCCTTCCACTTTATGGTCACCTCCTCATCTTTGATGTTAGGTCATAATTTCAAGTTCAAATTCCTCCCCAATCAAAAGTTGTAATAAAATTTCTAAAAGGGAGAAAAAGAAGTACATGAATTAAAATTAAATTAAATATAAAATTAATTTAATTCACTTCTTAAAATTTTAAAAATTGAAAGATTGTGCAATGTAAACTCACAACTCACAACTCACAACTAGGTTGTGATTTTAAAAAGTTAAATGTTGTGAAATCAAAAATCACAACTCACAACAGGGTTAGGAGTTTCAAACATTGAATGCAATGTGTTTTGAATAGTGAAAAGTAATTGTGGAGGTAAGTTAGAAATGGTAAAAAGTAAACGTTGTGAAATCAAAGTCACAACTCATAACTAAGTTGAGTTCCAAAAAGTGAATGTCTAGTGCAAAGGTAAGTTAGAAACGATAAGAAGTAATTGGAGAGAGTAAACTTATGGATGAAGAAATAATTCAAAAGAAAAGCATAACTACTTTAGTTATGTTAAATAGCAACTTTGATTAATTTTCCAAATCCTTTTTAGTTCATTATCTTTTTCTCCACGGCAACACAATTCTCTGGAAATGTTATGGAAATAACTTCAATGGTTGCAGCAATAATACAGAATGGATTTGGAGAAAAGTATTCAAAATCTTCATGTTTACCATTATTGTTTGCAACCTCTCTGCACATACACGAATTGGAAAAAGATTTGGACATCCTTCCAAGCATAAAAGATAAAGGTTTTTGTGATATACTATAGTTGGAATGGCTCTGTTAAAAATGAATGGAAGATTTAGAAGCATGGACAACACAGGAATGGTTAAATAAAATGCCTCAAAGAAGTTGTTCTCTTGCATGTTGTGATTGTAACATTTGAAAAAAAAATGGATTTATTGTTGAGGCTTTCAAAATGTTCAAGCAAATGCACATGGCAGGTGTAAAGTCAAATATCCTCACGGTTTGCCGGAATGTGGAGCTCCAAAAACGGTAATGGCAATTCACCAAAACATATTGGCTGGGGACCCATATGTGCACATTGCAAAAACAAGGTCATGATGAGCACAACTATTTAAAAAAAAAGCTAGAATATTTGAAGCACTCCGTTAGTAACATAATATTCCATTGCCTTCACAATATTCTAATTCACCTTATTCTTCTAAACTATCATCATTCACAAAGCTAGGGACATTAGGGTTTTTAAATGGAGTTGAAAAGATGAAAAGTAAAACATTTGTTGCATTTGTAGCCTCTCAGTCTAGTAGATGGATTCTTGACTATGGCCCTTCTCATCACATGGATTCTTCACTAGATCCATTCTCATCATTAGAACCTATAGATGCATCTAAAATTATGATGGTTAATAATACTTATGAGTGTTTGTGTGAAAGGATTTATTGACATGGGTGAATGATGTTTCATTGATGTCCTCTTCTTTCCTAAATTGTCTACCAGTCTCTTTTTTATCTATCAGATTATACATAGTGGGACAATGAAGACTATTGAGAATTAATAATTTTTTGAGATTTGCAAAGTAGAGAAATTGTTGCAATTGGCAAGGTTGAAGATTTCTCTCATTTTACACCTATCACTTTGCTCTCGATGATTTCTCTTCTAAGGTTCACACTTTTACAACTAGTATGGATAGCTCATCAAAGGTTTGGGATCGTCATTTAAACCTTGGAGTCCTTGAAACTTGTGTTGAGCTTCTATCTTCCTTCACCTCCTCCATCTTTAGATTTCAATATTGGCATGGCTTTTAGTACTTCAGTTCAACATGATGATTAGTATCTTTAAGCTTCAATTTTGTGGGATGAGTACTTGGCGGATATATTAGATTTGTTTTGTGATTCTCATATTGCATATTTGGAAGACAAATTTGAGGGGTTACCTTTCCTCTTTGATGACAATTACAATACAACTACTGTCACACCACCATTGCCTTTCGAGATTGTTCATGAGTTTTCACAGTCTTTATTTGTCATCTTTTATTGATATTATACTTGATTTTGTTGTGGCATACTAGCATGGAGGCACTTAGTTTTCAAAGACACGTCATGAAGCTTTTTCCTTCATCTCTCTTCTTGGATTTTTTGTTTCTTCTACATCAACCATTGGACTTGTTTCTTCCTAAAGCGAGACATATTGTTCGTAGGCATTGGATTCTCATCTTCAAGCATTCTTCATTTGTGAGAGACCTTTTTCCAAGTAGGTACCTAACATGACCTAATAGTTGAGACATATCCTCGTACTTTTTTGCTTCTCCCTAAGTTGCACTTAAATGAGGGTGTTGAATAAGATATTTTACCTAGCTAGTTCACCTAGTAGATCCTATTCACTCTTCACATTTTAATTTATTTATGGGTCTAAGAATCTTTCTAAAAGTCTTATTTGTCATGTGATTGTATCTTATCTAGTCATTTTACTTTTTTTGTATCATATCATAGTATTAAGACAGTTCTCATAATCTTGTCTAATCGTATATCTCACATTGCCTATATAAAGCACGACTCTATGTACATTGTTGTATGCATATCAAGCAAGCTATTATTTTGCCACTCTTTTGTGGAAAGTTTTTTTTGTTTTGTAGGTGATCTTGGAGTGTGTGAGCTCACTATCAACTACAACAATGGTGAAAATTGCATACCTTGCATTTTCCTCTTTATATCAAGCTTACTTTGACCCAATTAATTTTATGCAATAAAAATGTATAAGTGACAATTTTTATTTAAAGTCAACACATAACTTGACCTTCAACTAACCCCATCTACATGTATTGTTGTGGATTTACCATGACTTGTACAATTTGTGAAAATGAATCCAAGCCTTATTAAAATTCAAATTCAACATTTTTAGGTTAGCCTAACCCTTCAAATTAGTCATTATGTGTCAAATCAAAGCATGAAATGTTACACATACCACCTTTTGAGTTTCATTTAAGAACTAAATGCAATTCATTTGAATGTCTAGAATCTACCATCTAAACATTTGTGATCTTCAGTATTAAGCCATCAAAGAAGGAAGGGCAACTATAATACAACTATTTGGTAACATTTAAGCATTGTGCATGATTAATTGTTGTTTCATTTTTTTCCAAAAGGCATTACATTGTTATCCTAGGGTTTTGACTAAATAATGATTAAACCTTGTCTAGCAAGCTCCCAACTGACCTTTGTAAACACTACTTATTTGCAAATATAGGTTTTACAAATGTAGTGGACAAGACCTAAGTAGCAAAAATTTACACAATACACTTCAATTCAAATTGATGCACCAAGTACTAATCTATTCTACACATGTGAAAAGTAACCCAAAATGAAATTCTATTTACTTTTAGATTCTTAAACATTCATCTAACTTAACCATATTTTCTAAAATTCTAATACATCAAGTACTAACATCTAGTACTATACTTTTTATCAATTGAATTCCAACTAAAACCAATATATTTATTTAAATCTAACATTTTTTTAGTATATTACTCCAAATAAATTATCCTAAAGAAGAAAAAAAAATTGTTGTCGAAGATTTGAACTTAATAACCATCTACATACCTACAACATGAATGTGTCATTAAAATAATTATTTAATTATTATTGTTTAATTACTAATAAAATGTAATAAAAATCAAAATAAGAGAAATCATAAAACGATGGGGGGCACGATCCCGGTCTCATCCCTTATAGTGTTAGAGTCATGCACTCAGCAAGACTTGATCCCTTGTGGGCTCATTGAGAACCAATTAACTTCACCAATAGACCAAGGGCCCATTGACTTTTACTATAATTAATGTTCCACGTCAAGTGATGTCCCCTACATATTGGGGACTTGCAGGGGCATGATCCCCTTTTTCAGGACTGGACAGCTTGCTACATTTGGCGCATTAGAAAAATGGGGAAAAAAGTAATTTGTTTTCTCAAAACTATAAAAATATGGTCGTTGCAAATGCAGCACATTGTATTTACTTTAAAAAAAATTGAACTTCTTTTAACTTAAATCATTTTCATAGTGATCCCTTTGTGTCATCTGGCAGTGCCCAAAATTTGGAAAATTTTATGCCATCCCTGCACGCTCCAATCCCAGAAACTCAGAGAAACACTGTATACAATGTTTAGTAATTCATTGACCCCATCTGATTATAATGTATAAACAAAATTCAAAAATTCAATTTTGGCCTAACATCAGGCATTGGTGTTTATTAATCATTTACTACCAAAGTACTACATAAGTCTAATATCAACCCAGCACATATTTGAATAACCACAAGATGTTCTCAGATGAAGCTAACAGAAAAACGTGTGATCTTGGTGTGCTTGACTGATTTTTCTTTCTAGCTACACATCCTTCAAACTCTAACTATTGTAGGATTTAATCAATTTAGAACGTATAATCACCATCGAAGAAAATTTAGCCACTTTGAGGCTTGTCAGAAGTGAATAACAAGATTTCAGAATCAGCAACAAAAATGTTGGTTCAAGGGTCAATTTTCTTGTGCAATTTCTAAGCTGACCGTTGTTGACATTGTCCACTTCCGGAACATATTTCACACTCACTTGAATCCCCAGCAACATGACTCAAACAGTACATGATTCGATCTTCAACTACATTCTGCACAGAAGCAACTTAATGAGAACTAACCACTGAGTAAAAGAAGAAATACCCCACTAAGTAAATGAAGTATACAAAGTCACAAAGAACTACGCTTAGCCTAAACAAATTTGAAGCAGCAAACGCATATATCCTCAATTACATTATTTTAAAATCCTCCAAAGTTTCAAATGCCACATGCAGATATTTTTGGGTTACACAGTGAAGCATAATTACAAGGCAATGATATCTTAAGCCTACACCAACAACCTCAAGGCTGTACCCTTACATGTATCTGCATAATCTGTGAATTATTTCTATTATTACATCCAATTTAACTGGCATGATTAATTGGAACATTTAACCCAAAAAACTTGTTTAAACCTTGTTTAGATTTTTTAATGATATAGAACATATGTCTGGAGATAAATGTGGCTTATGCACAGAAGTGCTTATTCAAATGGTGCAGAAATGACCAGCCCTCTTTGTCTGTGCTTTGCTGGGAGAATGGAATTGGAGTCATTATGAATCTACATGAGATTTTAAGTAATTTCTAGCGTGAAACCGATAAGTGATTGCAAGTTTAATGCAGAAACAAGCATTGATGGGTGCACACAATATAACTATCTCAATAATTCTTGCTCATTTGAAATCAAGCTTCCAAAGAGTAGGGCATGGTTTTTAATTTACTCATTAATAGCAGAGTTGATCTTCCAACTGACATGTCAAAAGTGAGGATGCCTTGATATGGCTTAGTTTTTGAATGTGCAAATGTACTTTAGTTCATGGATCATGGCAATCGTGAATGCACGCTAGAGAAATAGCATGAAGAATAGTGGACGTGGATGCTAACTGCACAGATGTAAACCTGGCAATAATGATGTGGTAAGGCTACCGGTGAATAACATGGCAGATGTCTTCTAACCTGGAATGATGAGTTCGGCTGTAATTTTAGCAGCTAAAACATGACTTCAGGAAGGGCAACCATGATGTGGATTAAACCTACTTTGAAATGATCTAGAATGATGTGTCATGTGACTTGCCAAACTGAAAAGACACTTAAAAGCAAGGCAAATGTGTAAGAATAATGTAGGGGGGACTGAACCATGCCATTAAGTTACAAGACCTTGAGCTAAGCTGTTAATATGTTCATCACTTGCAAATATCTACAGATAATTCACGAACTGAGGGGATGAGGTGTTGCCATTGGGTTGCTAGATAGACAACTAAAACCATGCCAAACAATACAGTCCCTTATCTCTAGCATGACCTAAGATGGGATACATTTAGATTTGGAAAAGATACCGAAGCAATAGAAGACTGAAAATGAACTGCAAACACTATTCTTTAGAAGGTTGAACTTCAGTAAGATATAAGGCTTGCTCTCCATGTGTGTATTATAACTCTTGAGTTGAGAATCATGCTTTGGTACCTTGAAACCCTCATATTTCCATGCAACAATGCCTAAAGAGTGGAGATTTTCTCAAGGCAAGGGCACTGAAATCAGGGAGTCCTTGGACAAGCTTGTCTAAGGCCAAGTCAGAATCCGACCTGCCCTTGGACAGCCCTATCCAAGGTGAGGTCGGATTCAGACCTCTCCTTGGACAATGTCCAAGTCATCCTAAGTTGGTGCATCTCTAAAATGTTCATCTCCCCTTGTGCATCACGACAAATTTATTCCCCCTTTTCATGTTTTTCTCCTCATTTTCTCTTCACAAAACCTCCAAAACTCCGTCTTTCATGTTCAACTTCACCTCATAACTGGACCTTTGCCTTGCATTTTCATCTTGGCTCCACACCTGATTGTTACTTCCATCATTCTCATCTTGATTTCAAACTTGCTAAGTCCATTTCCCAACACTCTCTTCGTTTCAACTCTTCATTCTCCCAATTGGACTTCCACTCTGTCTTGGTGATGGAAATCTAAACTCCAATCCGGGCATGCTATTGTCTAATCAGACCGTAGACATCTAACTCAATCCTACTTGGCATTTGGCTGAGTGCTAGATTCCTCGCCCTCAACTCCACTCCTTGATTGGCTTGACTAATAAGTGGGCAAAAGTTGTTCAAACTCATCTCTCTAACCTAGAGACTTCCAAGACTGCCACTAAACAAAGGCAAACTAAAATGCATACTCCTCCTGCCAGGCAAAAATAGGGGGTCCCCATGTGCAAAGGCGCAATGGTGTGAAGACATCCCAATAGGACACTTCACATGTGCATTGATTATCGTGCTCTGAACAAGAAGACTATAAAAAACAGGCATCCCATCCCCTGCATTGATGAGTTGATAGATGAACTACATGGGGCATGTTTCTTCTCCAAAATTGATTTGAGATCCAGGTACCATCAAATTCGGATGAGGGAGGATGATGTGGATAAGATAACATTTTGATGTCATTGTGGACACTGAGTTTTTGGTTATGCCTTTTGGTTTAACCAATGCACCTACTACTTTCTAGCCCTGTATGAACAAGGTATTCCAGCATCGGTTAAGGAAGTTTGTGCTCATTTTCTTTGACGATATATTGATATTTAGCTGCACTTGGAATGGGCATTTGGGGCACCTTGAGGTGTTGAGTATATTGGAGAGGAAGTTCTTGTACTCCAAGGAGTCCAAATGTGAGTTTGGTATGACGGAGTTGCTATATTTGGGGCATATTATCAATTTAGAGGGTGTTAGAGTTGATCAAGATAAAATTTGAGCTATTGTGGACTAGCCACCACCCAAGAATCTCACTCAGTTGAAGGGGTTCTTTGGGCTTTGTGGTTTCTACGACCACTACGTCAACGGGGTTCTCACAGCAGGCAACACCACTTACCGACTTGACAAAGAAGGGAGAATCTTGTTATATAGATCACGCACACTAGTGTTTCAAGAGGTTTAAGCAATTGATGAGTTCGTAACCTGTACTTCCCATACCAGATTTCACTGGGCCATTTCAGCTGGAATGTGATGCTTCAAGAGAGGGCATTAATGCAGTGTTAATGCAGGATAAGCACCCAATAGCATTTGAGAGTATAAAACTGAAAGGGTGCAAAACGGAGCTATAGTATACATGATAAGGAAATATTAGCCATTGTGCATGCTTTGGCTTAATTCAAGCAATATTTGGTGAGCATCAAATTTGTAGTCAAGACAAACGATAATAGCTTGAAACATTTCCTAAATCAGTGAGACCTCAATGACCAACAACAAAAGTGGGTGAGTAAGCTATTGCCTTACGACTTTGACATTGTCTACATCAAAAGTAAGAAGAGTGTTGTTACTAACATATTATCGAGAAGACCTCACTTGTGCTCCAATGAAGAGATTATTGCTGATTGGAGAAAGTGGATTTCAGCTGAGTATGCCAAGGACTAGTGGGGCTCAGACATCATTGATGGTACAGTGCATGATGATAGGTACGTTGTTGTGAATGAGCTTATCATTTACAAGGGGAGAATTTTTCTGGTATTGGGATCAAAGATGAAGCAAAAGATATTGAGAGCCTTTCATGATATTCCCATGGTAGGAAACCCAGGGTACTTCAAGACTTATAGGTAGATTCAGGAATGGTTCACATAAGTCTCAAATCTGAGGTTCTTCAGTATGTGAGAGAGTGCCCTATATGTCAGCAGAAGAAACAGGAACACTCCTTTCCAGTGGGTCTACTACAGCCCCTACCCATTCATAATCGGAAGTGGGACGTACATTTCCATGGATTTTATTACAGGCTTGCCTAAGGCCCAAAGCAGGGACTGTATCTATGTTGTGGTTGATAGGTTCAAGAAGTTTGCTCATTTCTTTCCGATTTCAGCCACATGAATAGTAACAAAGGTTGCTGATTTATTATTCAGGGAAAAATTCAAGCTTCACAGATTGCCACAAAGCATAGTGAGTGATTGGGACAGCAAATTTATGAGTCACTTCTGGTAGGAATTGTTTAAACTCGGTGGGATAGAACTTACTCTGAGTATAAGCTACCACCCGTAGACAGATGGGCAGACAAAGATTGTTAATAAGTAGGTAGAAGGATATCTCTGGAACTACATTGCAGGGCAGCAATAAGGCATGGGCTAAGTAGATACATTTGTGTGAGAACCGCTATAATACCACTTATCACATGTCTATACATATGTCACCATTTATGGCCACTATGGGTATGAGGCACCAAATTTCTTAGCTCTTCTACTTGGGGATAGTAGAGTGCCTAGTGTGAAGGACCTACTGCAGGAGAGTCAGGGTATAATGAGGCCTTTAAAGGAGAATAGTCAAAAGGCACAAAATCAGCAGAAGCAATATATGGATCAGCATAGGGTTGAGTGTTCATTCGAGGTGGGTGACATGGTGTATTTGATGTTGCCGCCTTATCATCAATCCACACTCAGGAAAAAAGGAGTTGAGAAGTTGAAGCCACAATACGATGGACCATTCAAGATCTCCAAGAGGATTGGAGAAGAGGCTTGTGAGTTAGATCTACTGGCAGAGAGCAAGGTGCACGATGTATTTTATGTGTCTCGCCTCAAGAAGTCGTTGGGACACAAAGTGGTTCCTTCCACAATTTTACCTCCCCTAGATGAAGAGGGGAAATTGATTCTCATCCCTGAGGCTATGATTGATACCAAAGAGTGCAGACTAAGGAGGAGAGTTATTATGGAATATTAGGTGAAGTGGGACTTGCCAATAAAGGATGTTACGTGGGAGAGCGATAAGATATTATAGCATCCTAAGATGAGAGCACTTGAGGGCAAGCATTCTTGGGGAGGGTGGACTATAGTGTCCCCTTCCTAGGTACTTTCTATTTTTAGTAGGATTAGCCTATCAATAGTGGTTCCCGTAGACTAATATAGAGGATAGGAAACCCATCCAAAGACTGGTGGACCTTGCAGAGGATCTTTTGTCGTGTTTCAAGAGCTCAGAGCCAATTTCCAACTTTTTAGGAGGTGTTGCAATTTTTAGACATCACTAGTGGGCCACACGTTCAGCATCTATTGTCAATTTTAGTGGCCAAGAAATGATTATGAATAAATATTTACATATTAAAGTTAATATAAAGTTAACTTTAATGTTTTATTTAAATAAATAAAAGTAACTTAATAAAATAAAGTGACTTTATAAAGTCACTTAATAATTCCCCAAGTGGTCGCCCATGAGGAGTTATAATAATAAAAATAAAAAAGGGCTATGATGTTTATTAATAAAAATTTCCAAAATAACCTAAAGTGGTGTGGAGTTTGAGGAAGGGCTTCAAAAGGCAATTTGGGCACCATTTTCATTTATTCCAGAAATCATTCATTTGAGAGAGAAGGAAAAGGGTTTGAGAAGTTTCCAATCATTGAGAAAACCAACTCTCTTTGATTTTGTTATCTACGGGTGTGCAATATCAACCAGGGATTGCATCTATAGGTGGCTTCAAATCAAGGGCTGCAATTGGACCTATTTCAGAGGGTTCGATATAGTAATCAGAAAAGAAAAAAGACGTAATGTTCAGCAGATCAGAAGTATTGGGGAAGAGCAGATGCATCGTGACTGTCCCTTTCTTATTGCAGGTCGTACCTTTCTAGGACAGGCCATACCATTTCACAAGGGGACTAGGGTTTGCTGATCAGATCTGCAATCTCCAGAATTTCTACAATTACCTATAGCTGATCAGATCTGCAACTTCCAGAATTTACAATTACCTCTAGCTGTTGGTTTGGTAGGTGTTGAATTATTTGAATAAAAATTGAAGTTAGGGTTTGGAGACTTTTTGTTTGTTTGGAATCATTTCATTTATAGTGTTATTTTCTTTGCATTTATACATAGTTACACCGCCATGGGGGACAGGGGAATGTCGGGACGGGGGGACAGGTTTCCAGGCAAGGGGGACAGAGGGGCCTCAATTTGGGGATGGCAGGGGACCGGGAAGGTGTATATACTATACATGTGGTACTTAAAATGCTAGTTATGAAAAGATGTATAACAATATAAGACAAGATGTAAAACAATTGTCAGTAACTGTAAAATAGTAAACTAGAATTACTAAAAGTAAATACTTGAACACTGCATTGAAGTTTGAACAATAGAATTATAAATAGTCGAATCAGCAAATGGAAGAGTTCTAAACTTCTATTATATAAATTTATAATAGACATGATATATCAAAATTATAAGCATTGAGTATCACTATCTAATCATAAAGATCAGATGATTACATCGAGTAGCATGCTATGAATATCAAAACAAGTACAAGCTACAAAATCAAAATGCCAAAGCCCAAAATGTAGTGAAGGAGGCCTCTTTGGGGGACTCTTTTGCGTCCCCCTGTCCCCTTCTGTAATGTCCCCTTTTTGACTGGCACCAGTTGCTTATTTTATTTTTAGCCTTTATTCTCCCCGGAGGCTAAAAAGGAAAAATAAAGGGGAAAAGTTATATTAAATTAATTACTTATAAAGTTAAT
>MU228305.1:3045848-3072364 GCA_018584345.1 Thuja plicata
ATCATTTAGTCTTTCAATTAGCTGCTTGCAATCATTTGTATTCATTCAAACATCTTTGGCATCAAAAACCAAACCAAAACAATCAAACATCAGCAAACTGAGGTTGCAAGGGAAGTGTTTGACAAAAATTTTAAGGCAGAAAAACAGGGATAAAACATCAAATTTGTCAAGGCACTTTACACCTTCGAAGACTCTTTTGCGTCCCCCCGTCCCCGAGGGGGACGCCGGGACGTCCCCGTGTCTCCAACAGAACGGCGGCGGATGGGTGGCGCCGCCGGAAACGTCGGGACGGCGTCCCCCTGTCCCCAATGCGTCCCCGTCTCGGAGACGTTGGGGATTTTGGGGGGGGACGCGTCCCTGGGCAACACTGCATTTATATTTTCTTGCATTTCATGAGATGACATCAAAAACCCCACTCTTAACGCTAATGGGCACCATTTCCACTAGCCTAGGCTTTTGGCTAGCAAGGCAACCACTATGCCAAAAGCCTAGATCAATGGTGAATGACACCTATCAGCATTGAGAGTGGGGTTTTCGTCCCACCGGAGTGCTAGTGTAGGTCAGCCCCCTCATGGACATGTGGTTGCCTGATTGTGGGTGGGTCCCAACCCTGGTTTATATGTCCAATGGGTATCTGCACCACCGCGACATTTAGGAAGGGACATTACAACATGCACTAGGATGATCTCCCAGTTGAGCCTTCAGTTAGGGAACTACAAAGTTAACAATGACTTCTATGTGGTTAGCATTGGTGACACAAATACGCAGTGTTGGGCATTCAGTGGTTTAGAGATAACACTTAATTTTCAAACCATGGAGCTGAAATTTTAAATCAAAAGGGAAGAATGATGTTTTGAGGGGAATGTCCACTTGTCTCATTCAAACCTATGGAGAGGCTCTTTAGACATGATTAGGCAGAGTGGGTAGCAAAGTGTATAATCATGCCTAAGCGAAGCAAGGTCTTTAGTAGCTTACCTCTAGGTAGGCCTCCTAATAGAGGCTTTGGGGACAAAATTTAGTTGGAGGAGGATGCAAAACCCATTATTACTACTCCATACAAACATCCCAAGAGACATAAGTATGAGATTGAGAAGACTATTAAGGAGTTATTGGAAATGGGGCACATTAGACCAAGTAAGAGTCTATTTGCTTCTTCAATGGTATCGGTGAAGGACGGAAGCATGCACATGTGCATTAATTATAGAGTTTTGAACAAGAAAACAATTATGAACAAGTACCCCATTCCACAAATAGATAAGCTCATTGATAAGCTACATGGAATGGTCTATTTCTCCTAGATAGACTTGAGATTAGGCTATCATCAAATTCAGGTAAGAGAGGAGGATATTGAGAAAACAGCCTTTAGATGTCACTTTTGCCACTTTGAGTTTCTATTCATGCCCTTCAAGTTGACCAATGCACCTGTAACTTCTCAATCATGTATGAATTGGGTCTTCAGCAAGCAGCTACTTAAGTTTGTACTAACATATTCCTTGATGACATGTTAATTTTCAGCTTGTCTTGGGAAAAGCATTCGGGGCATCTTGATGAGGTTTAAGGCATTCTTGAGGTTGAATCATTGTTTGCAAAGGAGTCCAAATGTGAGTTTGGAGTGACTAAGTTGTATCTTGGTATATAATCAGCTCTAAGGGAGTTAGTATGGATCCTAGAAAAATCAAAGCAAACGTTGATTGGTCTCCACCACAAATATTACACAATTGAAGGGATTCTTTGGGTTATGTCACTTCTACAAGAGGCTTGTTAAAGGGTTTTCACAATTGTCTGCTCCACTCGCAAATTGTCTAAAAAGGGGGCCTTTACTTGGTCCAAATCAGCGCAGAGATTTTTTGATAACTTAAACAGTTGATGAGCACATGCCCCATTTTGGCTATTCTAGACTTCTCTAAGCCTTTTGAGCTCGAATGTGATGCTTTAGGTGATGATATTGGGGCTGTCCATATGTATATCAAACACCCAATTTCTTATAAAAGTAGGAAGTTAAGAGGTGGAGAGAGGGATTATCCAATTTTTGATAAGGAGATAGCCATTATGCATATATTGGCTAAGTTCAAACAATATCTTCTTCAAGGTAAATTTATTGTTAATATTGATCATAAAATTCTTGAATACTTCCTAAATCAGTAAGACCTTAATGATAGACAACAGAAATGGGTTAGTAAGCTTCAAACTTATGATTTTTGACATTGAGTATGTCAAAGGGAAAAGAAATATAATGGTTGATTCCTTGTCAAAGACACATTTGTACTCATTAATCGAGATAGCAACGAATTGGAAAGAACAAATACTTGCTGAATATGCCAAGAACACACTCGCCAGCATTATTTTGGATGGTTCCTTGCATGATGATAGATATAAGGTAAAGGATGAGCTTATATTTTATAAGGACACACTATTGTTGGTTCCTAAATCTAAGCTTTAATTGAAGGTTTTGAAAACATTTGATGATGTCCCTATGGCTGGCAGATCCGTGAGAGATTCTCATGAAAGGGTTAAAAATCAGGTCCTCGAGTATATTCATGAATGTCCAATATGCCAACAAAACAAAAATGAACATACTTAAACTGTTGGTTTGTTGCAGCCCCTACCTATTCCCACTCAAAAATGGGAAAGCATCTCTATGGACATTATTACAAGACTCTATCAATGAAGCTAGGAGCTTCATGGCATTATATGTTTATGAAGCTCCTAGCTTCACTGATTTGCTTTTCAGGGATAAAAGAGTGCACAAGGGCAACGATCTTTTATAGGATAGTCAAGACATTATGAGACTTTTGAGAGATAACATCCAACATGCTCAAAATCAGCAGAAGTTGTACGTAGACTAACATCGTGTTGAGCATGCAATCGAGGTGGGGGACATGGTCTATTTGCATTTGCAGCCCTACAGTCAGTCCACGCTAAAGAAAAGTGTGTCAGGGAAGTTGACGCCATGTTTTTATGGACCATTTCAAATCTCCAAGAGGATTAGAGAGGTGGCATATGAGTTAGAGCTGCGTGAGAGTAGCAAGGTGCATAATGTCTTCCATGTACCGTGCCTCACGAAGCCGCTTGGGCATAATGTGGCACCCTATTCAGAGGTACCTCCTTTGGATGAGGAAGGCAATTTGAGGTTGATTCCAAAGGCAGTGATTGATTTTAGGGAGCATATCCTATAGAAGAAGACTATTAGAATAATATAGTCTTATTTAGATTATTTCTATTTTAATGATCACTTCTAGATCTTTTGTAAATAATAGCTAGTTTTTACTCTTTGTATGTTTCTATTTAGAAACATTTCATTTGTAAATCTATAAGAACGTTTTTGTTCTTTGTTCATAATACAATCAAGTTTTTACCAATTACCTGTGTAATATGGTATCACAGCTAAGTTAATTATTTTTTTGGAAAAATTTATAATTTCTCTTAGAAATTATTTGTTTTTTAAAAAATTTGAAATTCTTTCTTGGCATCTAAGGTTTTTCTTGAGTTGATCTGCAAATCATGGAGCCTATATTCACAATTAGGGTTTTCTTGCAGATTTTTGTGGCTCCATTCATGGTCGTGAGTTATTTTTTTATGGTCGTGGGTTGTTTTCTTGGTTGTTAACAAGCATGTTCTACCCGCACACGTCATTTACAGCCGTATTTGCAGAATTTTGGCTCCTTTTTTGTCCTCGTGGCTTCATGGTTAAGATTCACGAACCCCAATAAGAAAAATACCAATGTTTATGACCATTTTTTTCAGTTGTCTTCTCGGTTCCGACCCATTTCTGGTATTCTTTCCAAAAACAGCGACCATTTTGCGTTTTCTAACTCCAACATTGTCGTTTTTGTTTCAAACGGGATTTTCTTCTCCAATCACCATTCTTTTTCAGTGCCTAGTCCCTGCGGCCCGAGATTTCTCCCTGCTCGTGCATCGTTTTCCTTAACAGGGTTGTTTTTCCCTTGTTTTCTACAACCACAACAATATGTCTCTGCAAACGACGTCTTCTTGGCGCCTTCTCTCTTTGACCCGATGAGATTTTGTTCTGCGTTTTTCTGCTATGGACGACATTGGAGCTCAAATTTTTTTTATCTCCTGTGATCTGTGATTCTCCATTTTTTGTCATTTTTGGAGTGATTGCAGTCAGCTAACTAGGGTTTCTTCAAAACCCCTTGTTATTTAAGTTAGATTCAAATTGATTGCAAATTCTTGGTGGGTTTTTCAAGAGCTTTTCTATGTTTCTCTTGAAAATTTCTGGGTCCATCAAAATTCCTGCATTGGAATCCATGCCCAAAAATTTCCTATTCAGTCTCGAAATCAATGCTTGTTTTCTGCCTCAATCTTGTTCAATACGCCCTTTTTACACATTGATCATATTCGGCCTCAATATTCATGCCGCCATTCAGTCAAGCACCTTTGACCTCAGTTTTCTGCAATGGCATCTCTGACGAATATTCTACAAGGGAGTAAAAAATTCAACAACGGAAACTACAATACTTGAAAGCAACGTATGATGACGATCTTTGAATACAGATGTCTTGATAAAATTGTTTTGGGCAAGACTGGTTGTCCTAGGGATGAAGGCAAGGAGCAGGATAAATTTGATGAGCAAAATTGGGAAGTTGTTATGCTCATCAAACTTTCAGTGGTTGATGATCAGCTACCGCAGGTTAAAACTGGCAAAACAACTGCAGAAATTTGGAGTCATCTAAAAGGTTTGCATGAAACCTCTGATAAGAGCCTAGCGTTCTTCTTAAAGAACATGCTCTTCACGATCATGATGGATGAACAAGTGTCCCTACAAGATCATCTCAATAAAATCAAGGACATTCGAGATCAATTAGAAGTAATTGGACGCAAAACAGAAGACATGGTGGTGATCACCCTGAAAAGTCTACCGTCTTCTTATGAGCACTTTGTTGAGACTCAACATTGCTTCTACCAATGTTGACTTAAGATTTTCCGATCTCTGCACAATGCTTTTACAACAAGATTGCTGGAAACAACAATTCGACAGTGGTACCGGTTCATCTTCCAAAGAATAGGCCTTTACAGCCCGCTATCCATCTTCTCAGTCTTCTCAACAACATACTCTGCTCCGGCATCAAAAGGCTCGAAGAACATTCAGTGCAACTACTACCATAAGTATGGTCATATAAAGTTGGAGTGTCATAAACACTTAGCTGCACAGGCCAAGCAAAGTGGTTCACAACCTAAAGCAAATGCAATAGAGCACACTGAGCAGAGCGAGTCTATCCTTTACGCCGCTAAAAGACTTGCAGACCATGTCAAATCCTCTACCTGGCATATTGATTCAGGTGTCTCCCGCCACTTCACTCATCGCCGAGATTGGTTCATTGATTTTCATCCATTCTCAGATTCAATTATTTTTAAAGGGGAGAGTACACTATTGTTGGAAAAGGCAATATACAGATTCAGTCTAGAGGGAGGAAACTGATTTTCCTTGATGTGTACTATGTTCTAGGATGGAACTCAACCTTCTCTGAGTCAGTCAAACTCTGATACATTCTCCTTGGCTAGACGTGACCTTCAATTCACATTAGTGTTGTATCATTGATTGAGACTCAAATACTGTTGTTGTGGGTCTTGAGGATCATGGTCTATTCAGACTTGTTGACTCTCGTGATTCTCGGGAGCTTTCCATGGCAGCCAAGTGCTCCTCAGTTAGTACAGTCTAGCATCAACGGTATGGGCACTTAAATGTGCACTATCTTTCTCAGCTTGTTCGGGAAGATCTTGTCATTGGACTACCGGAGATTCAGACCCAAAACCTCAGAGTTTGCGGAGCATGTTAGGCTAGGAAGCAGCATCGGACTCCGTTTTCAGATGACGACTCCTGGAGAGCTTCTAAGGTACTACAGCTGGTCCATGCTGATATCTATGGACCTATGGCTTCTCCTTTTGTTACTGGGTCCAGATATTTCTTACTTTTTGTTGATGATTTCAGTCATAAAATGTGGGTGTATTTCCTTCATAAAAAATCAGAGGTGTTTGTTTTGTTTCAAAAGTTCAAAGCATTTGTAGAAAAAGAGTCTGGTCAACATATTGCTACTCTTAGAACTGACAATGGGGGAGAATTATGTTCTTCTGTCTTCTCCCATTTCTATGAACATGGCATAAAGCGCCATAAATAACAACACCCTACACCCCTCAGCAAAACGGTGTCGTTGAGCAGAGAAACCACATGATTACCGAAATGGCCCGGTCTATGCTTGAACACAAGAGTGTTCCAAATAAATTTTGGGCTGAAGCAGTCAACATTGTTATCTTTCTTATCAATTGCTCTCCTACAGTGGTTGTTAAGAAGAAGACTCCAAAAGAGGCTTGGTTAAGTTGTGATCCCAAAATCAATCATCTCAAAGTTTTTGGCTCCACTGCTTTTGTCTGGATCCTTGATGCTAAGCCCACCAAGTTGGATGCCAAGAGCCAGAAACTCATGCTAACCGGCTACATTGATAATCACAAAGCCTAATGACTTGTTGACATCGAGAACAGATCGTCTCATCTTTTGGCCTGATGTGGTCTTTGATGAGGAACAGTGGTCATTTCAGCTCTCTCCTCCAATTATGGATTTAAAGGATCATTCTCTCCAGGCTCAAGACTTAGGTGTCCGTCTTCCATTAGGTCCACTTGATGGGAGGGCTTTAGCTGTTCCAATTCCTGGACCTTCACCAGTTCCTTCTCCTATGGGATCACCTAGACATGCAGCTGCACCACTTGATTTTCCTCAGAATTCATCCAATCTTCTGTTTAATGAACTTGATCTTGTTGCACCTCTTGCATCTGATGTTGGTACTTCTACTATCCAGCCTAAATGGTGGGCTAAGACGATTGGCGATCTTCATTATGATGAGCTCATCGAGGGTAGAGCTGCTTGGAAGAAAAGGAAACCTTCTGATTCTGCAAATTTTTCTCTCATGGCCAACATTCATAATGTGTATGAGCCTCAAACATACACGGAGGCGAAAGAGATACATGAGTGGGAACATGCTATGGACACTAAGCACCACAGCTTGTTGAAGAATAACACTTGGCTTCTGTCAGATCTTACTCCAAGGAAGAAACCCATTGGATGCAAATGGGTCTATAAGGTTAAATACAAGGATGATGGTACTTTAGATAAGTACAAGGCCCGTTGCCAAAGGCTTCTCTCAGCGTGAAGGAATTGATTACGAGACTTTTTCTCCAATAGTAGAGGGACTATCGCAGAGTTTTTGGTGAAGCGGAAAAACGTACCAATGGAGGATGCAACTTGGGAGAGTAAGTAGATTTTGCAGCATCCGAATTTGCAATTGTTTGAGGACAAGCAATATTGGGGAGGGAGAACTGTAAATCCCCTTCTCACACCTAGTCAACTTTCCTTTCCCTTAGCCTATTCCTTGGTTCCCATAGGCTATTTGGTGTTGGTTAGGGGACTCATCGTTCTGTGGAGAGCCCGAAGTTTCATTTTCATTGGGTTTCAACAACAGTGATATTTATAGTAAGTATTATCTCTGGTGATTGGCATTTGCTTCAATTCCAATTTTGCTTCAATCCGAATTGGTTTTATTTTTGGACCTTGACGATTTTCAGTAAGGTGATGGAATATTTTTCTTTTACACAAGTATTAAATGACATTTTAATAATAAATTAAGTGTTAAATATTACATAAAGTGTATGTCCCCAAGTTGGGCGCTTGGGTTGGGGGACTAAAGTTGTTTTAATAAAAGGTTTTATGGGGGTCTTTACAAGAGAAATAAAATATTTAAAACATTGAATGCTCTAATTTTCCTCCAAACTCTATAAATTGGAGTTTGGGCTCTTGTTTCTTCATTCAGACTCCAGAGTTCGCACACATACAGATATATTGTCGGAATGAGCATTTGGGTTCTTCCAAGTATTGTTGAGGACGAAAACCCTATTCAATCTCACTGGTGTTGGTGGTAAGAGGTCCACCCTACCTGGTCTAGTGAATCACAAGAAACACAAGGGCTAATTGAAGTTTGTGGGTTTCATTTTGTAGGGTTATGAAATTGTTTGAGGTATTTTGATTTGCAAATTTGGCAATTCTATTTTAGAGTGTTTGGTGAGATTTTTGGAGAGTTTTGGTGGATTGCAGATGATTTGCAAGTTTCCTAGATGTTGGTTGTACGTCCTTTATGCTAGTCATCCTTCTTATTTTGAGATGCCATGAAAGATGAGGTAATTTTTGGGTTATGGGTATTGCTCCAACAAAATTTACATGTCTAGGCAACTGTTTCTCATATGTCATTTGAAGGTTTTATGGTTCTTTGATTTTCTAAGAGAAATTGCCCCCTTTAGGTAGACTACGCTTTCCGTTGTCCCACATGTGGGTTTTTGTGAGCTGTTTGGAGTCTTTGGATGCAATTTCCAGATCTCAACAGGGATTGTTAAGGTGCTGATTACAATTGCAGACTTGTTTGAGATTATCCAAATAAGAATTGACTTATTTTTGGAAGGATTTCATGCTTATTGGCCCTGTTTTGGCTGTTGGGACTGAGTAATGGTACTGTGATAGCTGTAGCAGACCAAACAAGATGGTATTGCAGACCTGTTCGGGAATGAAATATCATGCTGGAGACTTCTCTTTCTAGGACAGTCCAAGACTAACGCTAAGATCAAGCTAGTAAGGCTTGTTCCAAGGTGGTAGCTGGTGGTTTTGCTCCATTTACAAACCCATCCCTTCTCTTGCAGTGGCTGCAAGTGTTTTCTGAGGTATTATGTATTTGAATTTGTCTCATACAATGTTCTGTAAATGACGTATGCAACAAAGAAAGAGGAATTGAATTAATTTTGTGTAACATCCTCTAGTATTGCAATATGCCCTAAATGGTTTCAGGTATTGTATTAAGCCCTAAATGGTATCTGGTATTGCATTGTGCCCTAAATGGTTTCAGGTATTGTATTAAGCCCTAAATGGTATCTGGTATTGCATTGTGCCCTAAATGGTTTCAGGTATTGTATTAAGCCCTAAATGGTATCTGGTATTACATTGTGCCCTAAATGGTTTCTGGTATTGTATGTACTTAATGGTTAGGCGCCTAAATTAACAATTTAATTATGTTAAGCAAATGTGAAAAGTCTTGTTACTAAAAGATGAATTAGTTAGTACAAGAATTTCTAGATGGAACTAAGTAATCAAATTGGGACACTAGATTTAATTATCTTCTCGTATTTTACACTTTGTATTATTGATTATGAGTAATTATCGTGACAAGGAATTAACTACAGATTGTTTTGCAAGTGGATGCAGGACCAACTAGCCCGGAAGGGGATGAGGTATCATCGGGAAAGAGAAAGGAGCATGTTCATGGTAAACAAAGAACGAACATCGGCGACCTTCAAGTACTGTGAGTAAAGGAACCACCCTGTTGGCCAAGGTCCCTAGTTGTGGTTGTAGCGTAGTGCTTACGTCTTGAGCTACCCTTGCCACCTTATTACCATAGAGTCGTGACATTGTTCTAGTTCCTAGTCTTTTTCATTAGACCATCATCGCATTTCAATCACCTTTAGCCATGGGTGTCGTCTTTTCGAGTGTGAACATTTTCTTAACTCTTCCGGTTGTGTGGTGACTTAAGTGGAACTTTGGAGTTACTTCGATGTCTTTTTTTTTTTGATTAATTCTTCTTCTTCTTTTTATCCTTTTATTCTTCTTATCTTACCTTAGTGCTCAAGTCCACCTACGGGGATATCGTGGGGATATCTCCTACGTGGATGTCTATTTTATTTTATTATTTCAGGAGCGTCTTTTGATCCTTTTTATGTCGGGGTAGAAGGATGCGAGGGGAGAGTGGCGAGCTGAGTCACCCCAGCTCGCGCGGAGGTAGTTACTAGAACTGTCCGGTGGAATAGATTGCGAAAAGGTTTTCTTGGATGGAAGGAAGAAAGGACGGTATTGCGAGGAGCTGGAGGTGGTGGAAGAGGAGAGCAGACACGGCAGCTTGGTGGACGACTCATACCATAGAAGGCATGACCGCTTCTTCTTTCATTCCTTAATCCTCTTCTTTTCTTGTGCTACGTGATTGTTTAAAAAGGGAAATGATCATTCTTTCTTGGCAGCGTAATTGCTTATAGGAGATGTTCATTCTTTATTTTACTGCGGAATTGTTAAAAGGAAATGTTCATTCTTCTTGTGCAACGTGATTGCTTATAGGAAATGTTCATTTTTATCGTGCCACGTGATTGCTAAGGGAAATATTCATTCTTTAATTCTTGTGAATGTGCCATGAATGGTTCTCTTTTCAAGCCACACAGTGACGGAAAGACTCGAACCATTCACACTTGCTGAGTCATGTGAATTGGAGTTGTCGATCTTTATACCGGGCAATAATGGAGTGAACCAATGAAACCTTCTTCCGCTTCTTCTTCTTCTTCTTCTCCTTTTTCTTCTTTACTTCTTTTGTTTTCCCTCTTTCTTGTGTCGAGCTGCGTTTGGAAGAAGGAAGTACCACGCAGTCTAATTTCTCTATACGGCTCAGCTGCGGAAATGTGAGGAGTCGTAATTTTCTTTCTTATTATAGTTTAGTGAAGTAAAACACGTGGAATGAAGTAAGAGAATTTGATTCTCCGCTAGTTATTTCGTTTGTATTATAGTTTTTCTTGATTTAGATGGAACCTTATCTGAATTCCATTCACGCTGTAAGAAACTGCACCGATAGGTGCAGCCTCAATGTTCTTTCTTCCTTTCTCGATAGTGAAAGAGATGACATGGCAATATTAGCAACCGTACACCATTCTTGACCCCGCAGACCTTGCGGCGGAAAGATGGTCCTCCTTGGTACCATAAATATATCTAACTACAGAATTTTGGAATGGTCGTCCAACCATTCGAGCTGAGTTCTGAAAAATACAACGTACACCTCCAGCAGGGTAATCTTTGGTTGATTTTTACTTCTTAGAGTAGAGAAGTCTTTCACTGCATAATTAGTTACCTCGGAACTCTGTAACTGTAGTCAGCTACCCTAGGACTTGCGTAAGAGAACAGATTTAGATTATAAAATCAAAATAATATTGTTACCGAAGTAATGGATAGGGTGTGAGACTAGCTACATGATTAACCATGTAGATTAAATTCCTTGGCCAAGGGGTACTACCAGAGATGTGGTACTAGTCAGATTAAGGGACCAGATGCAGATGTAGTCAGCAGTCAACCATGTTAGCAGAAGCTGTAGGGTTGATCGATTACGTCTGTAGGAACCTTACACCAATTCCGAGTATTTACCATGACCATGCTCCTACTTGCGGAGGGCCGGGCCATTTCAGTAGAAATGTGCAGGGTAGGATCAGTCAATCCATGTTTGGGAGGATAAACGCCTTGATGATACCTTTTCCTCCTTTGGCTTCACCTACTTACTTCTGCATCTTATGTCAGCATCTTATCTCAGCAACATGATGTATGTATGGATTTTCTCATGCCTTGATTTGTTTATGTGTTGAAAACGTTCTTGCTTTTTAAGGAAATGGAAAACCGGATATTACTTAATTTTATTTGGTTGCAAATTGATAAAATTTGTAAGTAGATTACTTTGTTAAAAAAAAAAAAGAGATTCTATCAATATGATGTTTCCATGTTTTTCTAAAACAAAGATCATTGTTGTTTTCTGTTCACAACTTAATTTCTTGTTCATGTTCATTTAAATTTCTTTAGGCTGTTACATTTTGTATTTTGTAATCTGTTTCCTTGATTTAATGATATAATAATGGTTACAGAAGTGGTTATTATTTTGCAAAATCATTATTACTGTATGTGACAAACTCTTTCAAACAAACAACAACAAAAAAAATCCAGGGGTGTTGCTACAATTTGGGCTTGGTGGCAGGGGCTTTGCCCCTCAAACCCCCCTTGTATTGCGACTCAAAACACGCTAGTGGTGGTGCCCCTTGACCCAGCTGGGGGCACTGTCCCCATAACCCCACGAGGGGCACTACCCCTCAACCCCGATGAGGGCATTGCCCCCAAACCCACACTAGGGGTGTTGCCCCAGACCCCCATAAGGAGTGCTTCCTATCAACCCCATCAAGGTCTCCACTCCTAACCCCTACTACTTATTGGGATCTCTTATCACATAACAAACTTGATTACAATGAGGAGATTTAAGAGTGGAGATGAAAACTACCAAATTAGAAAATTATCTTCATGACTATCATAATAACATTGATCAATGATGAAGCATCACACTATCAAAGATTCAAATGCCATTATTATTATAAAATATAATATGTAATGTCCCCGTTTTCAAGTCCTCTAGCAGTGCAGTTGCTGCTGACATTCTGAGTTTGTGTCAATGTGACTCAAGGGGTGTTTTGATAGTTCCAATGAGCTTTGGATGGTTTAGAGGAGTTATATGACATTTTCAAATGTTATTTTCGGCTTCTAGTTTGGGCTCCAAAATTCATGGAGGGAGCATCTATTTTTGGCAAGTCACCCAATCGGGCCTATTTATCACTTTCATCATCAGGATCACTCTTGTGTTGTTAGATTTCGATTCCGATGCTTTCGGTCATTTTCCCAAGTCAGGTGTACTATTGGCTATAATTTAATTAAATTTACTAAGGTTGCTATTTTAATGAAAATTGTCTAATGAGAACCTTAGTGTTATATCTCGTTGGAACCGGGATGAGAAGTTTAAATCTTGAGCACATAAAACAGGGACCTTGTGTGTCAAATTATCATTTTATTAATGAAAAGGTCATTTTTGGAGCAATGGGGGTGTTTAAATTAATAAAGTAACTTTATTATAATGTCAACTTTAATTTTTAAATTATTAAATAAAGTTGCTTTTGGAGAGAAAATAGAATAAAAGTAACTTTTATCCCACATTGCTTCTAAATATGTTTCAACTGCTTAAAGAGGCTTTATAATTGGGGTGTACTCTCACTTGGAGGATGTTATGTGATTTTAAAGTTGAAGTTATTTCTCCATTGTTGTTGAGATTCAATGATTGGTTTTCCAAGGACAAAATCCCTTGGCATTTGAAGGTTGACAAAACCCCAACATTCCAAGAGAGGTGAACTCATCTTCAGAGTTTGCTATTGAGTCTAATGGTCAAAGTTTTGGTTCGAATAAGAAGTTGTGTTGCAGATTGAAGGTGAGATAAACAAGCGCCGTGAATGGTGTCACAGCTACAATAGTCGTGAACAGTGTCGCAGCTACAATGATCGTGAACAGTGTTTCAGCTACAGTGATTGTGAACAGTAGTACAACTATAGTATTTGGTTTCAGTTTAGGGGTTATTGACTTCATCTTGGTCATTATCAGTCTTCTAAAAGACAACTTTCTAAGAAAGTAAGAGGGCCAGCATTTCCAGATTTTGCACATTCTTTTTCAGATTTTATCATTTTAGTCTCCTACCTCATATTGTCCACTTCCTACAGCATTGGACAGCATTTCCAGTTTGTTAAAGATTGGCTAAAAATTGGGTATGCAAGGTCATGTTTATAACAATGTACTTCCATGTTTTATGAAGTTATTTCAGTCTGATTTCTGACTGTAATGACTGTAACTAGTTGTTTCAGACTTGATTCCATGCAATACAACGGTTATTTATTGAGCTTTATAGTTGTTCATGTTCATGCTTTGTTGTTCTCGCATTTCTTAATGTTATATTGCCATTTGCTTTTATAAAACAAGCATTTCAACTTCAAACAAGAACTAAGAAAATTGAAATCAGACTTTGCACACCAACTGTTTGACGAAATGTCATTGGGTTAAAACTGAAAAATTTAAGGCCTAATTAGTTGGGGATCTTACAGTGGTATCAGAGCTTTGATTCTGCCAGCCTAAGGGTAGAAATCAGTTTGCTTCAGCCGCATATTACATTAATGGTCAAAATTCAGGATGGTAGATTGTTACCTACTTTCCTTCTGGCTTCACCATTGAAGGACTTTGTGCCTAGCTGGGAGAAAATAACAGAGGATCCTGCAAAGTTAAGAGAAACAAAACAAAACGATTGGAAAATGCAGCATTCAAATGATGCACATTCAAGGGAAACTAGGCATTCTAAGGTTTCATCTCCATCAACAAGTACAAGTAAGAGGCCTAATGCCAAGGCAACCAATGATGCAATTATGAGCAGCTACCATAGGTATTGCACTCTTCCTAAGGAGATACATGACCTCCTTTCCTTCACACAATTTATGGCCATACCAGATGAGGATGATTATGGTATGGTATCTACAAGTTCATATCAACAGCAAAAAAGGAAAGAAGAATCAAACAATAGCAGAGAACGAAATGGGAAAGAAGAAGAGAAAGGGGTGCAAGAACAAGGAAAGAAATAGGATCTATTTGAAGAAAGGATGGAAAAGAAAGAGGAACCGACTACTTGTGAGTTGCAACCTACACTTGGTCATGGGAAAGATGTTATTGATTGCACAAGTTTCTTGGTAGGAAGCTTGGAAGTAGAGCTATCCTACGAGGCTGATCACACTAGTGCATATGATGGGCATATTGATAGCCCATATGAAAATGTTTTCCAATCAGCCAATGATGATGACTACTCCACATCTTATGTGAGTGTTGATGCTTATGTTGGTCCAGGTGAAATGGTCCCTACATATGGTGCGGGTCCTTCCTGGGATAGATATACTTTTGACCATAGTGTTGCTCCCACTTTATCTACACAAATGGGCATGAAAGATGGCATTAATAGCATTAATATGTGTTGTGAAGGACACTCAGTTACTTCATGTGAATCTAATTTCTCTCATACACCTGCTAGCTAACATAATTTGCAGAGACAATTGAAAGTCTTTGAAGGTAAAAATGTTGAAGATCTAGTACATTTTGATGAAATATATGGGATGATTGAAAAACACCTTTGGGAGGTACAACTAGAGAAGGAACAAAAGGAACTCAATGAGCGATTTCCACACTTGCAGGTGGTCAAGGAAGGGATGAAAACAATGAAATCAGATTATCTACATCTTCTTTCAGATCGTGATCATATCCTCGATCTTGCAGAGATTTATTCAGAGGCATTGAGGAAGAAGGAAGAAGTAGACGCCCTTACCTTTGAGCTCTCGAGCACTAAGGACACCCTAGAGACCAAGTTAGTGGCATTATGTGAAGAAGAAAATCAGGTAGATGAGCTTGGTCAAAAGTTGAGTTTGACACACTCTTCTTCAGCTCAATCATAAATCTCATCTTCTATGGCATCATCAATTAAGATGCAACATTCATATATGATAGGTGCATTGGTACAAGAATATTCAGATTGTAGTCATGAGACTGTTGCAGATGAGCATGATGTAAATCAGTTGTGGAGGAGGAAACTTCATTCTTTAGTAGCAATAATGATGGGAAAACACATCAAGAGTTTGAACTCTTGGAAGAGGAGAAGGATTCATAGGGATGTGCAACTTGCAGCTATGAGGAAAAAACTTTGACAGGGAATGTAAAAGATTTCCAGCAGGTTATGCCTCTTGGAGCAGCTCTTTAGGGTGAGCTCTCAACAAAGAAAGCTGCACAAGCCTTAGCCCATTTTGATATCGTAGACAAATCTATTGAATACCTCATCTAGATTGTTCATTTTGATGAGGGATGAACCAGGCCTAGGGATGGAGTCTCAGCATCAAGCTTGCAAACACTTAGACAAGCACATGGAGTGATAAAATCAGATTACCTGTAGTTGCTTTTAGGTAGAGATCATGTCATCACATTTAAGGCAACTATATAGAGCATTTGCAGGGAGAGAGGTACAAGAGGTTACTTCAAGGGCTGTAAAGATTGAACAAGTTAATGATGGAGTATATGATGCTAGGAATGATGAGAAGACTGAGGGCAGCAGTGGTTCCCTTATCACTGAGGATGTGCATAATCATGACACAAGGGTAGAGCAAGATGAGTCTGATTCATCTCACTTAGTAAGCAGATTGTGCATGATAATGCATTTCACTGTAATTACATTGTGAGATATGCACATTGTTTTACATTCAGTCCTCTGGTGGATGACTTGATGCTCCAAATGACACAAAAAACTGGGATGAATAGCTGGTGTGAGATGCTTCCTACTTTGGAAGGCGCCAAATCCTATAGGCCTTACCATTTGCCTCTCCGGTATGGTCACTACTTTGGGATACAAGTTAGAGAGGCAGTGTTGTGGCAGTTGGACATTCCATTTGTAATCAGTTTGGAGCAACAAGATATTACAGATAGTGAGAAAGGTGGATGGATTTTTTACTTGTGGGATCCAAGTGGAGCATTCCCATGGGTAAACATGTTTCAGGGAGTTGGTAACAGTTTGAGGATGCTCATTTTGGTGGACTTATGCAGGCATGTCCATTCGGCCATTCTTGGGATGTATGCTGATACTCACACTTGGGATCCAAGAATTTTCATGATTGATGATGTATTTACGAGGGTGCTGCGAGATGACAGTATGGTTGAAATTAGAAATATCAGAGTGGTGCAGCAGATTGGTAGAACAATATTTTTGAGACTAATTTGGGATACTGGGGGGTACAGTGAATCATTGCTTGCGGACAAGCAATGCCGGGAAGGAAGGATTGTAATGTCCCCGTTTTCGGGTCCTCTAGTCTAAGTCACAAGGTTTGAGTTTGAATTCGAGTTCGACGACAATCAAATTTGACAGAAATTCGATAAGGAGAAAAAAATTGGATAAAAAATTGTAATTGAATTCGCCTTACATAAATTTGATACACATACATATATATATATATATATATATAAAATATATAATAATATTATATAAATTCAAATATTTAAATAAGTGATAATAAATTTTAAAAATAATTAAATTTAATCTAAATGTTTATTAAACTTATAAATTGTTAATATTAAATAATATTACATTTCCTAAATATATTTTTAGATGTTTAAAATTTTAATATATTAACAATAGATCAAATATGGTAGAATATTAAAATTTAATTTAACAAACATTAATATTTCTAAAATATATTAAAAACATATAACAAAAATAACATCATATCAAATTTAAACTAATCTTTACTTTTTTAAAAATAATATAAATAAACTCAATAAAAAACTAAAATGCATATGTAAAATTTAATGTATGGACAAAAGAAAAAACATCAAAACAAAAACTATGCAAAAGAATCTGAATGGAGGTTGTCGCAGGTGAAACAATATGGCTCTGGTCTATTTGGCTGCACCAATTGGTCTCTAGAAAACAACAGTTAGTTGCTATTATTTTGTAGGAGTGATTAATCGATGCTCTCGCAACCTATCCTCAACTGCAAACTAATGTAGTGTGTTGTCCTATCAAAAACCCCTAACGAAAATACATTTGAATAAGATTTTTTATCTGTACGAATTTATTGACGAATATTACGATTTTTATTCATTTTTATAATGTTCGTCGAATTTCGAACTCCATCGTCGAAATTCGGCGAACCCTATGACTTAGCCTCTAGTAGTGCAATTGTTGCCGACACTCTAAGTTTGTGCCAGTGTATTTCAAGGGGTGGTTTGATACTTCCAATGAGCTTGGATGGTTTAGAGGAGTTGAATGACGTTTTTAGATGTTATTTTCAGCTTCTAGTTTGGGCTCCAAAATTCTTGGAGGGAGCGTCTATTTTTGGTAAGTCACATAGTCAAACTCTTTTATCACTTTCATCATCAGGATCACTCATGTGCTATCAGATTTCAATTCCAATGTTTTCGGTCATTTTCGCAAGTTGGGTGTACTATTTGCTATAATTTAATTAAATTTACGAAGGTTGTTATTTTAATGAAAATTGTCTAATGAGAACCTTAGTGTTATAGCTCGTTGGAATCGGGATGAGAAGTTTTAATCTTGGGCACATAAAATAGGGACCTTGTGTGTCAAATTATCATTATATTAATGAAAAGGTCAATTTTGGAGCAATAGGGGTGCTTAAGTTAGTAAAGTAACTTTATTATAATGTCAACTTTAAATTATAACATAAAGTTGCTTCTGGAGAGAAAATAGAATAAAAGTAACTTTTATCCCACATTGCTTCCGGATATGTTTCTACTGCCTAAAGAGGCTTTATAATCGGGGTGTACTCTCACTTGGAGAGGTTGTTACGTGATTTTACGTGACTAGTTTTCCAAGGACGAAACCCCTTGGCATTTGAAGGTTGGACAAAACCCAACTTTCCAAGAGAGGTGAGCTCATCTTCAGAGTTTGCTATTGAGTCTAATGGTGAAAGTTTTGGTTCAAATAAGCTGTGTTGCAGATTGAAGATGACATAAACAAGCGCCATGAAGTGTCGCAGCTACAGTGGTCGTGAACAGTGTCGTAGCTACAGTGATCGTGAACAGTAGCGCAACTATAGTATTTGGTTTCAGTTTAGGGGTTATTTCCTTCATCTTGGTCATAATCAGCCTTCTAGAAGACAACTTTCTAAGAATGTAAGAGGGCCAACATTTCAAGATTTTGCAGTCTTTTCCAGATTTTATCATTTCAGTCCCCTACCTCATATCCTCCACTTCCTGCAGCATTGGACAGCATTTTCAGTTTGATCAAGATTGGCTAATAATTGGGTATGCAAGGTCATGTTTCTAACAATGTAATTCCCTGTTTTATGAAGTTATCTCAATCTGATTTCTGACTGTAATAAGGACTGTAACTAGTTGTTTCAGACTTGATTCCATGCAATACAATGGTTATTTATTGAGCTTTAGAATTGTTCATGTTTATGCTTTGTTGTTCTCGCATTTCTTCGTGTTATATTGTCATCTGTTTTTATAAAACAAGCATTTCAACTTCAAACAAGAACTCAGAAAATTCAAATCAGACTTTGCACACCAAATGTTTGATGAAATGTCGTTGGGTTAAGACTGAAAAATTTAAGGCCAAATTAGCTGGGGATCTTACAATATTATATGATAAACCTTAAGTTACCGCCTATATGAGTGCAGATATGGATATCGGAACCCAGTACAATGGTATGACAAAAAATAATTTCCTTGGGTATTGCTATGGGAATACACACACACACACACACACACACACAAATTGATGACTCTAACAACATGGTTGGCAAAGACTTGCACAAAAAATCAGCAGCCAAAAATTCACAATAAACAAGAAGATGCACACACGTGGAAGTAATAAAGACCTCCATCCTGTGGCCAACATCAGCAGAAACAAACTATAGCAACAAGCAGTATGACTGAGCTCAGCAGCGACAGACATACAATATATAGCAACCAGCCATATGGCTACTGGATGTACAGTAAATTTGGACCTGTCATTCATTGTCAGACATACAGCCAGCTTTCCATTTAAGATACATATCAGGGGTAGAATTTTCTAACTGAACATCAGTTAAACAGGCACATATGTTGAGGATAATCAAGTTTCTTATGTGACAAACCTTCATGATGAATGCCATAATTTTATCACTTAAGAGTGAAATTATATCAGCCGTACCCAGCCATTTCGTAACCACCAGAAAAAAATTGTCTTACTGGTGTCCAAGGCTCCTTACCCACACCCACCCCTGTCTAGAACCAGAAACTTAGGTATAAAGAGATGAACCTCACTAGGCACATATAGAAGGTGGTCCTATAATCTAAATTCCATCAAATGAGAGTAAAAGAAGACATTTCAGAACAAGATATGGGTATCCCTAAATATATGACAGTAACAATCTCAATTCCTTTTCAGTTCAGAGTTAGCATTCATCTTAAATAATGTTTTTATCTTCATCAAAAACAGGTTTCAAGAAGTAAGGTTCTAGTGATACCAAATTTTACAGAGTTACTAATTTTATTGGTTTGAGCGAGGCCATTGAGATCATTGGATTCTCTTAGTGATTATCTTGTCCAACCTAGAAATCTGCTACTCGTGCAAGAGTTCAAACCCAAATATCACATTTAGTTGAAAATGTTCCTGAACTCCAACATAAACTTGTCTACATAATTATTATTACCTTAAACACGCATTATTCTTTTTTATACCTAATGTAGTTGTTAACAATATGATGAATTCTAGAGTAAAACTAAGTCAGAAGAGTGGTCTTATAATGTAGCGTCATAAATTGTACCTGTTGATGTGAGTTTTATGCCACTACAACATGCAGAATTGAATACTTAGTATTCCAAATCAAACACCAAATCTCCAACTCTCTCTTGAATAAGGATGTTCATATGCTAAACAATGTACAAGGATTGTGTGATCAAATGAGACAACTCCAAGGTTCCTTCTAGTTGTGGACTTAACTTAGTTGTAATGATGTGATATGTTGGGCATCAAAAAGGGGCGTTATTCATCCAATGGTTATCAACTTAACTTTAACTAATTACCTAACAGCTACAAGCATTAAATACTAGACCAATTAAATGAAGGCACCACCTCGTGGGCTAATAAGAAAATTACAATGCTTTTGATTGACCAATGAGAAAATGGATTAGGTAAAAGCTTATAGAAGAAGGCACCAATCCATAGGCCAATGATAGAATTATATTGCTTTGATTGACCAATTAGAGAAAAGGTTAGGTAAAGACATTAAACTCCACATGTACACTTGGCATGATCTGATTGAATGTGCTTGGACACGTGCAGCTAGAGCTTTCTAATTGGTTGAAGATGAGTGGGCGCCACCTCAACATGTTTATCTTATAGACTTGATCAATCCCTTGGTGATGAGGAAATATCTCTTGATACTCAACATTATCGAGCCTTCAATTGTGATAGCATATTCCCAAATTGCTTCATCTTCATGAACTTTCTCCATCTTCTAGAAATCTTCTCATTGACATGTTCACGAACTTGGCCTTGTACTTGAAATCTTGATGTCTCTGTGATGTCCCAACCTTGGTCTAGCACTTGTAGAAATGTTTCATGTAGTTGGACTATCCAATTGAACTTGGATTTCCAGAGGAAATTCAAGTTTGCAATGATATTTTTTTTTGGCTTGTAGACTTGATTCTTTGATTCCATCTCCATGTTGCTATTGAGTTTTGCATTTCCACCTTGATCTTTGATCTTGAGCATCCTCTTCTTGCCCTCTTGATGAAATCTTATCATTTGTAGACACTTGAATTCTTGATTTCTCCATGTTCTTCTCCTCGGGCTTGTCTTTCCTTCTTCAAGTTCCATGTCTTGTGATCTGACATCTTCTACCTACATGCATTACCATCCATCAAATATTGAATTTTTGAAATTTCTTCTAGAGATTGGAAATTTATTGCAAAGAAATGAAATTCAAAACCATAATATCTCTACCTTCCTTATGAACATTTTTCATTAACTTGCCTAAGAAAATATAAACTTTCTCATTTCATCTTGAAATCTGATTTCAATCTTTTATTCCCCAATGCAAATGAGGAACCAAATGACAATGCATGAATGCAAATTTCACCATTAAGTTCAATTAACAGCCCATCAAGATCGAATTACTCAAGAGATGACAACCCCCTTAATTGTCAACCACTTACCATACAGGCTGATGTCCAGATCTAGGCATCAATGTCTAAATCCTTGTATGGTTTGGGATCTCTATTCTGATTTTTTTATGCCCAAATCTGTAATTCGCATCACCTAGCCTCTGATTTTCTTGGAAACTATGAGGTTCCCAGCCTTCTTTTGAAGAAATAGGATGATGCTTGAGGTCTGATTTCTACCATTCTTCAACACCTTCAAACTTGGTCTGCTGCTATGAAATTCGCTAGGTAATTGATTCTGATCTGCTCTGCTTGTAATTCGAATTACCTGCTTTGTGATTGTTTTGTGATTTGAAATGATGTCCCTTCCTTTCTTATATAGGCAACTAAGCCAAGGGGCATACCCCTTCAACTTGGGCTGACTCCCTTTGAGGGAAATAAATGTTTTGAAACTTTCTTCCTTTTCACCCTCTAATGCCAGCTGACCTGGCTTAATTTCATGGCCCCTATTAATAAAATTTCATCTTATGCTCATGAAATAATCAACTCCTCCTCAAAGCCAGCTTATGCAAATGATTGTCCAGTCAGAATTTTGAAAGCCAATTAGACAATTTCAGAATTCACAAGGTAATTGGACAACCTCTAGCCATTTTCGGAAATTATATCCCCATTGGGCAAGATTCATAATGATTTCGGAATTCTCATGCCCATTGGGCAAGATCACCAAGTAGATTTCAGAATTACATCAATCATTGGGCAAGATACAAGCATGGTTATTTCAGAGATACACCTTCCATTGAGCAAAGCATCTTGAAGTTTTTGGAATTCATGCATGTATGAAGAATTCAGAGATTTCCCACCCACCGGGCAAAGCCATCATCATGCCAAATTGGAAACTTGACGTTCATGGGGCAAGCATACATGATGTCAAATCAGAGATTTCTTCTTCATGGGGCGAACATAATACCACCTTCATAGCTTAATTCAGAGATTTGAAGATTATTGGGCAAACTTTACCATGGCAATTTCAGAGTTTTAGGCTTGATGGGGCAAGTCTATAATAATTTTCGGAATTCTTGTGCCCATTGGGCAAGAATAAACAACCCAACATTTTGAGAAATACAAGCTCTATTGGGCAAGATTCTCAACCAATTCGGAATTTCAACCCTCATTGGGCGAACTTCTTGGAGGTTTTTGGAATTTAACCAAGCATTGGGCCATGAATTTTGGATTTTCATACCTTATTGGGTGAAACCATTAACATTTTCGAAACTTTGCATGTGATTAGCCCAAGTTTCTTGATCAATTTCGGAGACATGGAGCCCCGTTGGGAAAACCATAATGATTTTCGGAAATCATTGCCCTATTGGACAAACACATCAAGTCAATTCGGAATTTTTGGGTTGATTGGGCAAACACTTAACCATTTTTAGACTTGAGGGTTTCATTGAGAAAATTGCAAGCATTTCACAAAATTGGTGCTTATTGGGCAAAAAATTTAACAGGATCTAGCTTTATGGGGCAAAATCAAACATACCAATTTCGGAGATTCAAGGTTTATTGGGCCAAAACACAAGTATGCAATTTGGAAATCTTGGCCTTATTGGGCGAAGTTATAATGTATTTCAAAATTTCACCTTCCATTGGGCGAGATCTTATGGAGGATTTCAAAAGTTTTAGGTTCATTGGGCAAGATTTTATCAAGTCCACTTCGGGATTCAAGGCCTCTTGGGCAAGGTCATGGCAGTTCAGACTCGAGGGCTTCGAGTGGCAGGGCGGAACATAAAATTGATGACATATAACTAATTGAATGTTTGAAGATGTTAAGTTGATCACCGAAATGCAGAAAGATAATGCAAGACATTAAATCAATAAATGGATTGTATTGTCATTGATGTCAACTTGATATAATCTGATCGGTTATATACAAATAGTCAAAGACTTCAGAGAATCAGGGAGAAGGATTATGCTTTCAGTAATGCATAAAAGATAAGCATTCACTAAGTGACTACAAACACTGACGGGCACTATGGACAGAAAAACCCGAAAGTAAAGTCACAGTGTTGCCCGAGCAAGAAACCCGACAGGAATTACCGACGAGCAGAATCACAAGCATTACCGACGAGCAGAACTTCACAGTGATGCCCGATGGACAGGCAACCCCGACGGAGATGCCCGAGGAGAACTGAAGTGTTGACCGCAGCTATCAAAGAGTTAAACACCGAAAAGAACTGAAGTTCAGAAACGACAAAATACTTAACTGGCAAGAGCTAAAGATAGAGTTAACTGGTTGTTAACATTGTTTTCATCGACAAGTTAAAGCCAGAAATAAGTAAAAGATTTAGAGTTGTTTTATCCAGTTGTCAATGAGAAATCTACGGGATAAAACTGAAGTAAAGCTTTAAAGCAAGATTGGCTAAAATTATGGATCACGCCAAGAACAAGAAAATCAAGAAGTGAGAAACGGTGATATCATGTCTATAAAGAGACAATCTAATTCATTATGAATTAGGGGAGTGAATAGAGAAAGAGGATGCTAGAAAGAAATTGATGAAGAACAACTTCATACAGTTCTGATCAATCAAGCTGAGGAAAGAGCTAAAGATTTCTGCGGACATCAAGCAATAGAGAAGCACAGCATCATCGAGCAGAAAGAAGTGGAGCAAAGGTATTGAAAAGATACATTGATCAGAAAGGTATTATGAGCTTACAATAGATCTGAAAATCTGCAAGTCTAAGTTGAATGTGTGAACAGATCATTTACTGTTTCAGTTTAACCATTGATTCGGAAAGTCTCTTAACCAAACAGGACTTAACAATCCTTTCTATATTGAGATACATCCCAAAGAGTCAAAAAGTTTGATCATGAAGATAGCATGAGATGCCAGATACCATTTGACAAACCAGGGTTTGGTCATAGAAGGTAGCATAGAGATGCCCGATATCAAATGACAAACTATTATATTTAAATCCTCTAACAAGGTCACACCTAGCAGTGTGTTTGTAACCTTTAACAGGGTTGGCTCTTCACCGAGCTCACTTCAGAAGAGTGAAAATTTTGGATTACCGGTCCCAAGTGGTTTTTCCCTTAACAGGGTTTCCACGTTAAAAATCCATGTGTCAATGTGTTTATGTGTCATTACTTTAGTGTTTTGCATTACACATAACTAATCTGGATTGATCGGTATACACTAAGCAATTTACCATTTTTCGGTAAATGAAAGACTGCTAATCGGTAAACAGTAAGAATAAGTTTTAACAGTGAACTCCGAGCAGTAGTTATTTGTTAAGATTGTTTGAAGGCATTCATCTTGTAGGACTGAAGATAACTAGAGGCTTAATATGTGGTACTAAGTTTTTGGGTTGATTTATTGGAATATTTTTGAGGCCACTGATTCACCCCCCCTCTCAGTTATTCTAACAATTGGTATCAGAGCTTGTGTGCTTAGAAAGGGAGTTCAACAGCTCAAGCAAAAGATCACAAAATGAACAAACGAGATGTGCCCAAGTTGAATAAAGACAACTTTGCATCACGGCAAAGCAGAATAAGACTCCACCTATTAGGTATTGGTAATGATGTTACTCAACACCTTGATACTGAATATGTGTTGCCTACAAGACCTCACACACTTGAGCAATTGAGAGAAAAGCGTGAGCATAATTGCATGATGATAGAACTTGCTTCCTCACTCTCTGATGTTGAGTTTGAAGATGTCAAAACCTACACCTCTGCAAAGCAAATGTGGGATAAATTGAAGCTGGTACATGGAGGAGATGCTAATGTACTAAGAGCCGGCAGAAAGCCTAAGAGGGAGGTTTGATGACCTAAGGATGAAAGAAGGAGAAAATATCACTCGGTATACCTGCAGAATCTTTGGTAGTCAATGTTATATTTTGAAAGATGAAAGAAATGGAAAGTTTGACTCCAAAAGTGATGAAGGTATCTTTCTAGGGTATTCTACCAAAAGCAAGGCTTATAAATGTCTTAACAAGTCCTCTGACAAGATCATTGAAAGTGCAAATGTAAGAATAGATGAATTTGCAGAGAAGAATGATAAGGAAAGCAGAAAAGAACCAGAATACTACAACAAGTTTGTTTACATTGAAGAACCTGACACTCTACTCGAGCAACAGAACATTGCACCCAAGCATCAGGGTGCAATTACCGAAAATCAAGAATATACTCAAAATGATGTTCCGAGCGATGGAGATCAAAATGAAGGTCAAGATGATAATCAGAATGATGTACAACGAGCTGAACCGAAACTTGCCAAGTATGTCAGAAGACATCATCCACGGAATCAGATCATAGGAGACAAGAAGGCTGGAATGAGAACAAGAAGTCACTAAACACTAGATGTTTACTTTGTGATTTTGAGCCTAAATCTGTTAATACTGCACTTGAAAATGAGGAATGGGTCAGTAGTATGAATGAAGAGATAGAACAGATTGAGAAGAACAGTACATAGACACTAGTGCCGAGACTTGGTGACAAGAATGTCATCGGTACCAAATGGATATTCAGAAACAAGCTGAATGAGAATGGAGAAGTCACAAGGAATAAAGCAAGATTAGTATGCAAGGAGTATGCACAAGAAGAAGGTATTGATTATGGTGAAACCTTCGCACTCGTTGCTAGACTAGGAGTAAGAATCTTACTTGCTTATGCTGCATTCAAAGGATTCAAGGTATACCAGATGGATGTCAAATCTGCATTCCTAAATGGAATACTAGAAGAAGAGGTATACATTGAACAACCAAAAGGGTTTGTTGATCCAGACAAGAGAAACATGGCATGTAGACTACATAAAGCCTTGTATGGATTGAAACAAGCACCTAGAGCCTGGTATGAAAGACTTCACTCCTATCTCATAAGCATTGATTTTGTAAGAACAAGTGAAAATAGCAATTTGTACTTAAAAGAAGATATCGATGGTAATAATCTGGTTGCTGAAATATTTGTTGATGATATCATTTTTGGGGGAAATGAAATGTTATGTAAATCCTTCGCTAATGAAATGAGCAAAGAGTTTAAAATATCTATGATTGGGGAGATCAAATTCTTTCTTGGTCTACAGATTCTTCAACAAGATGCAGGCATATATATCACTCAGTCCAAATACATCAAGGAAGTGTTGAAGATATTCAAGATGGAAGATTCCAAGCCAGTTGG
>MU228305.1:3072853-3098710 GCA_018584345.1 Thuja plicata
AATAAACATATCAAAGAATCCAGTCATGCATGCTAAGACTAAGCATATTGCTATCAAGTATCATTACTTAAGAGAACAAGTGCAAGCAAAAGAAGTGATACTGGAATATGTTCAATCAAAGGAACAATTAGCTGACATATTTACCAACCCATTACCGAAAGATACATTTGAGTACCTGAGACAGAGACTAGGGGTCCAACCCTTGTCTATCGGTCAGTAAGCTGACTAGGAGAATTGCATCAGCCTATACACAAATCAGAAGATCATTCATGTTGATGCAAGCAGGAGATGGACTGCAATGATACATCTGTACACAGCAAGGTACATACCTACACCGAACACCTGAGTCACTGTATTGCTGATGGATAGGGAAATTCAAGGAGTATATTATAAAAAGGATGGAAGAATTGTTTGGCATTGTTGTCAAGGGGAGAGATTATCTCATTATCAGGGAGAGAGATTCGAAGGGAGAGATTATATCATTATCCAAAGGGAGAGAATATCTAGAATATCCAAAGGGAGAGATTACATATGAAATATCAATCAAAAGGGGAGAAGTAACAAAAGGGAGAGAATACATACTAAAGGAGAGATTGTTGTCAAAGGAAAAAGAGATGATCAAGGAGAGGAATAGTCAAGGCAGAGCACATATCAGAAACAGAATCAGAAGCTGATATATCTATCCAGTAAAGAGATTGAAGATTGAAGAAGACACTCTGCAAGAAACAAATCTAAGTTATATGAGCTTACCAAGAGCCAGACATTTGTATTGGTTACATAACAAAAAGATTTGGGAGAGATTGATGAAATACACTTGATATATTTCATATTGTATTATTAATAATATAGTGTGATAATGTAGTGTGTTGCCATCAATGCCAAAGGGAGAGATTGATGACATATAACTGATTGAATGTTTGAAGATGTTAAGTTGATCACCGAAATGCAGAAAGATAATGCAAGACAATAAATCAGTTAATGGATTGTATTGTCATTGATGTCAACTTGATATAATCTGATTGGTTATATACAAAGTGTCAAAGACTTCAAAGAATCAGAGAGAAAGATTATGCTTTCAGTAATGCATAAAAGATCAGCATTCACTAAGTGACTACAAACACTGACGGGCAGTGCACCCCGACGGACAAAGAAACTCGAAAGTAAAGTCATAGTGTTGCCCGAGCAAGAAACCCGACAAGCATTACCGACAAGCAGAATCACAAGCATTACCGACAAGCAGAATCACAAGCATTACCGACGAGCAGAACTTCACAGTGATGCCCGACGGACAGACAACCCCGACGGAGATGCCCGAGGAGAACTAAAGTGTTGACCGAAGCTATCAAAGAGTTAAACACCGAAAAGAACTGAAGTTCAGAAACGACAAAATACTTAGCTGGCAAGAGCTAAAGATAGAGTTAACTAGTTGTTAACATTGTTTTCATCGACAAGTTAAAGCCAGAAATAAGTAAAAATTTTAAAGTTGTTTTATCCAGTTGTCAAGGAGAAATCTACAGGACAAAACTGAAGTAAAGCTTTAAAGCAAGATTGGCTAAAATTACGGATCATGCCAAGAACAAGAAAATCAAGAAGTGAGAAACGGTGATATCTTGTCTATAAAGAGACAATCTAATTCATTATGAATTAGGGGAGTGAATAGAGAAAGAGGATGCTAGAGAGAAACTGATGAAGAACAACTTTGTACAGTTCTGAATCCTGATCAATCAAGCTAAGGAAAGAGCTAAAGATATCTGCGAACACCGAGCAACAGAGAAGCACAGCATCACCGAGCAGAAATAAGTGGAGCAAAGGTATTGAAAAGATACATTGATCAGAAAGGTATTATGAGCTTACAATAGATCTGAAAAAACTGCAAGTCTAAGTTGTATGTGTGAACAGATCATTTACTGTTTTAGTTTAACCATTGATTCAAAAAGTCTCTTAATCGAGCAGGACTTAACAATCCTTTCTATATTGAGATACATCCCAAGGAGTATCAAAAAGTTTGATCATGAAGATAGCATGAGATGCCAGATACCATTTGACAAACCAGGGTTTGGTCATAGAAGGTAGCATAGAGATGCCCGATATCAAGTGACAAACTATTCTATTTAAATCCTCTAACAAGGTCACACCTAACAGTGTGTTTGTAACCTTTAACAGGGTTGGCTCTTCACCGAGCTCACTTCAGACGAGTGAAAATTTTGGATTACCGGTCCCAAGTGGTTTTTTCCTTAACAGGGTTTCCATGTTAAAAATCCATGTGTCAATGTGTTTATGAGTCATTACTTTAGTGTTTTGCATTACACATAACTAATCTGGATTGATCGGTATACACTAATCAATTTACTGTTTTTCGGTAAATGAAAGACTGCTAATCGGTAAACAATAAGAATAAGTTTTAACAGTAAACTCCGAGCAGTAGTTATTTGTTAAGATTGTTTGAAGGCATTCACCTTGTAGGACTGAAGATAACTACAGGCTTAATATTGTGGTACTAAGTTTTTGGGTTGATTTATTGGAATATTTTTTAGGCCACTGATACACCCCCCCCTCTCAATTATTCTAACAAAAATATAACATTTAAGTACAAGTCGCATATTTTTTATTTCTTATACTTTAAGTTACATTTTATGTATATATTATCAGGATGTTTGAGAGTGGTTTCAGATCTCTAGGAGCTATAACGAAGATTCTAGATTTTCGATGATCCTAAAAAATTTCAGACTCGGTCGAATTTCAATAATCAGCACGCTTTCAGGTTAAAACTTCATTTCTTCTTGCTTTGCATCTTCGCTTCGTCTTTTTACGTTGTGGCTAATTCATTTCATCACAAATCTCCTAACCTCAATTCCACATCCTTGACTAGCTTGGCCCAGCTCTCACTCATATCCCCGACTGACTTGACTCCCAAGCGAGCCAAAGTTGCTCGAACTCATCTCTTAGACTCAGAGACTTGAAAATTGCCACTAAACTTAGACTACTTGGGACAACTACCCCACTATCAAGCAAAAAGAGGGGGTTCTCGTTTGCAATGGGGCGATGGTGTGAAAACCTCACAGCAGTATCCCTATACAATTTCATACTCACCTAGGCCTCATTTTCAAATTTCTAGCCTTCTATGTCTGATCATGTTTGATTTTGCTCACATTGGCTCAAAAACTGGCATCTTCATCATAACACACACATCACATCATCTCAATTCAACATCAAGCTTAAGCATTGAAGGCAACATTTCATTCCACCGTATTCTTCAAAATTAAGCATTGTGGCAAGTTACAATCTCCATGCAAACATGCTTTTATGATTGATTTCCTTTATGTCAAGTCATGTTATTGCATTAACACTTGTGATCACATTCAAAGAGTGTTGCATCAACAAGGTATAAGATCCAAATATTTCAATTTCAGATCTAGCATCTGCTACACTAAAAGATGCTTTCATTTAAAGTTTATTTCAATTTTATTTCATGGTTAATTCCAAAACCGGAGTTTGACCTAGGCAAACCCCCATCGACCCAACATTTCCTTTCTTTCTATGCGTACGTGGCAGGTTTGGGAGACACGAATTTGTGAGCAGATCAAGCAGACAAAGACCTACAAATTGGACTTTCGCAAATTCAAAAAAGAAGGGTCAAATTCGGCCCGAGCAAAATTGACCCGAACACTTCTGATGACTTTTTTGAGGAAAGATCTAAGTGGTATACTGATTCAAAAATTAGCAATCTTGTTCGCATCCAATGCTCCCATGCCAAGGTCACCCCAAGCAAAATAGTCCTCTTGATTTCAGCTCAGATTCTAGAGACAAGTTCCTCTCTGCCTCTCATTTCTAGATCTATCTTAGTTGTCTGCACATCTGACGTCTGTAGCACTCTACATGCTGAAAACCCCCATTTTCTCACCTTTGTCCCTAGATCTAACATCAATTCACATAGTTTCAATATCATTTTCAACTCTTACACAAGGACCGCTAGATCTACCTTGTGCCCAATCCTTATCAATCAGATTTGAAGTTGAGCCTTGTAGATCAACTCTCTTTCAAAGTAATTAAAGCGGAAATATGTCTAGTTTCCTAAATTGCATGCATAAACTGATGAACCCTATTTCCCCACATTACAAATAGATTCCATACAAAAATCAAGAAAAGGGAAAAATATTCCCTAGAGAACAATGCAAAAAAATTAAGCTATAAAGAGCAGGCTTATGTAATACCAACATACCGAAAACAATGAACAATCTAACAAGGAAAATACACAGTAAAATAATATTGCACCTCTAGGATATAAATCCTGAGGCCATGAAGCCAAACATAAACAGGACAAAGCTGTTCTAAAGGGGCATGTGTGCATCTGGATATGTATAACAAACAATTAAAAAGAACTGAATATGCAATCTTCGTTGATAGTTGAGACATATAAAAGGTGCAATTTTCAGGATGACCAGCTTCACAGCAGTCAGTGAAGATGGCTCGCAAGAAGGGACAGTCTTTAGCACAAATTTCATAAATGGTATTCAGTTCTAGCAGAAATGTTAATCAGATAAACACAGGGACAAACAAAATAAGAAATGGTGACTCATATTGTCAAAAACATCAAAGGAAGAAAGGGGATGCAAAATGACGCTACTGCTTACAAAGCAAAAGGGAAAAGTTCTGAAAACTACTTATACTATAACAATTAAATCATTGCTTACCACCATTAGTTCATGCAGACCGAGTGGTGCTGTGACAATGTATGGGATACCGGGATGCTCCTTTGCTGCCTCTGCAGCCAAAGCTGGGATATCCTGTAAAGACGGTATACCTTTTAATTACATATTCCATCTCTAGGCTTTTCGCGTCAACTCCCGATTATTGTGATATCTCATTTTTGGATTGGACACAGACTAATGAGTGGACACCATGCAGTGGTAGGGATTTTTTCACCAGTGGGTGCGCTTATTCCATGGAAACAATAACCTTTAGAATAGTTGTAAAGAGAAAACGGAATTATTTGTAAAGAGAGACAAAAGTGAAGCCACACCTGTTTCCAGTGGCGTCCAGGAGATAGAAAGTAAGGGCTTATAATAACTCTGGCAGCACCTTGATTCACACACGAGTCAAATGCTTCTTTTATTGTTGGCTTTGCTATCTCCTGAAAGAATTCCCAACATTAATAACTGCATCCATAATTTCAAATCAACTGGTTATAAACCAAACATTTAGGTCAAAATGTGAGCAAGCTCCTTTGAAATATGCCAGATATTGCCAGTCCAAATGCCCATTAAATAACACCTGTGTATTAACAGCTCAAGTCTTACAAAATCGAAAGATTTGTGCAGAATTAAATACTAAAAAAATGTAACCTATAGTTGCATTTTCAGGATCGAGCTTAAACCCTAAAGTGCAGGGTTTCCAATTTTGCAATTTTTTTCATTTTTTTGAAGGATGCAATTGATTGCCCACAGAAATTGGTATACCTTTAAGGTTTGTTATCTTCTCAAATGAGAGGGAGGCTCGGAACATTGGCTATTCTCTATATTAGTAGCAGCAGAATAGAAATGGTTTTATCTTTGTTTACAATTTCCAGATTCCAGTTCGGGTGTATGGCCGTGTTTCACTTCAGACTCCTTTGACTCATATTACCATTCATAGATTTTCCAAATTTGTGTTTTAGTTATCTTCACGCAATTATCCAACAAATAATTCTTCTCGAGTTAAAGCAAAAAGCGAAAAACGTTGTCAAAAGAATAATGTCAGCCATTTCTCAACACGCAAAAACTTTGAGGATTTATTCAAAATATTGATAACCTCCTGCGTGAAACAGAAAGATTTTGCATAACAAGCCCAAAATCCACATTTGGGATTGCAATATCATTTGCATTGCAATTTTACATAAGAGAAATTCTGATAAAAGTGGAATATGGATCTTTACCATATGAGCAGGTTCCACAATTGGGTGACCCGTTTTCTCCTTATACATGTCCACAAATGCAACTGCCATTCATTAATGCCAATTTAAGCCTACAGAAAGCAACCATTGTATCATATATATAAATCGCACAATGGAAAAAAGAGAGCATTAACTCACGAAGCATAGAATTGGAATCTTGGCGCCTGGAACCATGGTCAACTATGATAACTGCATCCTGCTCTCTGAAACTAGATTGCTCCTTTTCAATTGTAGATAAATTCTTATTTTCCATTCCATACGCATAAATAGGACTAATTACGCTGTGGAGGTGTCTTGACCTGAAATGGGTAGATGAAGAAAATGTATGTCCAACCAGAGGGAATCCCCTGTAAACTTGGGCATGTTAATTCCTGTACCTCTCTTTGCCTCAAAGAAATGCCCGCGTATTTTAAAAATTAGAGGACATGAATTTACCAAGTTGGAGCACGAACAAAATTAGCTGACATAATCCTGTGCTGGAAGCTATTACAGTGTTTCGTTTGCCATGTCGTCCCTTGAAATGTGGGCTTGAGATTATAAACATTCTCCACTACCATCTGAGTTTAGATCATTAGTTTCATTGCGGTTAGCGGGTTACAGAAGCATTAACTTCAGTGGCTCTCATGATTATTCGTTCGAATCTCTGATCTTTTTAAGAAGAAGAAGGCGGCGGCTAGACAGCATGTCGAATTTAGTAAATCAGCTGATGAGTGCACCCAATTTCTCAATGCGCATCTAAGTTGAGAAATAAGAAATTTTTTATTTTTTATTTTTATTTTTTTATTTTTTTTGGGCTCTCCATGAAATATTAGTCCTTATGTAAGCTTTTTGAAGTTGGTCACACATGGGATTAAACTTGTTGATATAGTTGTTTCCTTCCTACGTATTCCATTACTCGGGCTCCTCTTGTAGTGCTTATCCATAATGAAAACCTTTATTTCTTTGTTATTCATAGGGCACATGTTGAAATGAATATTCCATTTACCCATTCACTTGATATTTTGTTGCATCCATGTCTTCTTCCTTTTGCACAATACATCATTAAAGACAACCTAGTAAGGATAATCTTATTATGGGTCTTGTAGAGAGAGAGAGAGAGAGAGAGAGAGAGATGTAAAAGATGGAGTTGATGGTCTAGCTATGTTATGCTAGTTAATCTATCCCAAGGATAATCTGAAAAAAAGGCAGTGTTTTCTATGTACCCTGAAAAAAATGACTGCAAAATTAGATTTATGGTGAGCGCAAAATGTCTAACAAAGAGTGTAGTGTAGGCCCCCATATTAAAGCAATTATGTACACCTTAACAGGAGTAATAACTTCAAGGTAGAAATACATGCATCCAAAAGAAAACTTGTTTCCCTTATGACATGCCCCTAGATAAGGACAAATCAAGGGAAATAAAACACATGACAAAAAGATTACATCAGGGATCTACTAACTCTGGGATCAATATGCATATGTAATAGTTCTCATGTATACCAATGATAATTATAATGAATTGACCTTGTCCCCCAAAGGTAGTAGAACTACAAGCACAATAGAAGAAGAGGACATAAGATATACAAATACAAGTTTTGGGGGGTCAACATTATGGAGACCAAAATGATAGATGGGTGCATCTGCTTGCATCATTCCCAAGCAGACAACAAAGAGGTGCATTTACATCCATAGCACATGTATGACAAAACTTATATACAACATATAGAAGAAATTAGATACAAATAGAAGAATGTAATGATAGATTCGATCCCTTTATCACCTTGCACCAATGGAGCAACAAGGGTCAGTTAAAGAAATCTAAACAAGAACATATAAAAAATATGCACATCATGGGGGAAGCACATTACAAACAAGCAAACATACAAAAGAATCAACTACACAAAGAGAGTTATTCAAGTGTATCATCAACCAACCCTTCTTTTTGGATATTATTTAGGGAAGGTGGACAACATGTGAGAGGAGCAATGTTGATCTTGATAGATGGAGCTATTGCAAGTTTCAAATAAGGATCATGCTCTAATGACAAGTCACTTTGTTTTTCCTCTTCATTGTGACTGCCCATTTTTTATTGTTGCTCCTCCCTTTTTGGCTTGGAATGAAATATCTTTTATACTTTATTGGTGAAAGGGTCGCCAACTTTAATTAGAATTGAGTCACCACTTTTCATTGTTGCCTTTGAGAATAATATATTCTTCCCCAAATTGCTCTCCCTTGAATGTCCTCCCCAAATGAAACAGTATCCCCTCTATATCTTCCAATATGGGGGAGAGTCACACCTCTTCACCATGGTTGTTCTTTACAAGGACACAACCTTCCACAATTACCACTATTTGGATGAGTCACAACCTTAATATTTGTCCCTCTTTGAAAGAGTCAGAAACCCTCATAATCACCACCTTTTCGAAGAGTCACAAACCTTCATAAATTTTGCCCTTTTTGAAGGAGTCACTTCTTTATTTTCTTCTCATTTTTTTTCTTTTCTATTAATTCTTGCTTTCTTCACACTTTCCCTTTTCTCTTCCTTCCTCTTCTCCCTTTTCAAATGAAGTTCTCTTCTCCATTTTATATCTGATCTTTGAGGGAGTCAACAAGTTTTTATTTCATGCCTTTTGACCTTTCATTAACTTAACTAAATTTAATTAAGTTATATTTTAATTTTAATCTTTTATATTTTAGTTTAATTGTTATTAATTATTATCAAATCCTATTTCAAAAAGGGAACATTACAGATAGAGAGATTATAAATATTGAATATATTGAATTTATGTGCAGTTGAGAGTTGCGTTAATTGTGTAGGTTGTTGTGTTTGTCTTTTGGTTGAATGAAAGATTGGTTTGAAGGTGTAAGTATTTGAGTATGATTTCACATTTGAAGTTTTTCAATTATCGTGTCATTGACACAATTCTTTCTAACATTGAAAATCGATCACCAATGTTTGAGAAATCTTCTTCAATCAAGGCTTCACCAATATGGAGTTTGGGTTGAAGATCAACATTTGTTACATTTAAACACTAATTATATTTCAAATCTAAAGGTTTCACTAATGTCTAAATCAATTAGACTAGAAATTGGGTGGATCAATATTTAGGGGAAAAAAGTGTGGTGTTAAATTAATCAAGCTTATTGAGGGTGGTGAGCCCAACAACAAAGAAATGAAGCTCATTTAAATTATCTATGTGATATACTTTTGACTATAAGTATAGATCCAAATTAAAGACATACTCTTAAATGACAAGATGACATTAGAATGTGTTTCTTAAACTACCCTCACCCACTTGTCTTCTATACCAAAAGCATATTTTTATCTTTAAGAGCCATATGGGGACATCTCTAGACATTAGGAGATTACATACATCATTTATATACATCTCTAAAATGCATTCCTTGAAATCTAAAAAAAATTATATACTGGTTTCTCAAATATATCATTATGCCAAGAGGTGTAACTATAGGGTAAAAGCATAGTATTGTATCACACTTTTATAAAGGAAATGGTTAATAATACAAAAATTGTTCAACTTTAACGACATAAAAGTGAGATTTCAGTTTGGAATTTGAAGATGATGTAAACTGATGAAATGTGTAAAATTGGGCAAAGTTTATGCCTGTTATTTTTTTTAAAAAAATTGAACAATTATTGATATTTTTAAAAAAAATTTAAAGTCTAATTTTCAATTGTTGTAAAACGCTGCAAATTAGGGGGTCTACCTCCCACCAAAAAACTATATGTAAATAGTCTTTTTTTCCTCTGATTTAAAAATATGTTGTAGATGACATGTATAGGCAGTGCAAAAAAAAAGAAAGATTGATTTTTGATGTATAGTTTGTCTGTTATAACTAATCAAAGTCAAACTTACTAAAAATCAACATGTTTGTGTCTCTCACCATATTTCCTCTATCAAATCTACACCGAATTAAAAACAAATTACGTATCCTTGAAGGTGTATCTCTCCTCTAGTGTTATATATAACTTTTTAAATTTTATGATATGTTTTACTATTTTTCTTTTTTTTTCAAATCAACATCTTTTCATTGGTTAATATAACTACTTGTAGTATTTTATAAATTTAATATAGTAGTTCAAATCAAAATACTAAAAAACTTATATCACCATATTCTTGACTCTGAGTCGTACAAAAGGGTATTTTTAGTTTTTTTTTCAACAAGTGGATTATTTATGGAGAAATCAGATGCAAAAGGCAAAACTTCTGTTATTTTCTTTTTTTTTGTGATGTGGCTGCAACATGGCATACCACATAAGTGGACTCGGTCAAGTAGGTTTTGACCAAGTCCTATTTGGCCAAAACCTACTCGGTCGAGTCCCCACGAGCAAAGTCGACTCGCGAGCGGTTGCGTCCAAGCGACCACCCGCTTGGATTTGTATTTAAGTATAAGATCATTTTTAGATTTTAAAAATAAAAAAGATCATTTTATCTTATTTTATTATATTTCTTCCAATTGAAGCAACACATTTTTTCTGAAGGCATTTTTGTCGAAGGAGCATTAAAGCATTTTTGTGAAGGAGTATTGAAGCCATTTTTTTGTGAATGACTATTAAGGGGGTTGTTTGGAAGTTAAATTTATGTACTTTGTACAATGGGGAATAAAAATGACTAGAGAAAAAAAGTATGATTGAATTAGGGATGACAAAATGAAAGGTCATACAAAACGTAATCAAGAGGAACCTATTCATGTTCACAAAGATCCTATTGATGTTGAAGAAAAATGTGGTGATGTTCAAGAAGATGCAACTCAGCAAATTGGTAATAGTCAAGGTAGACATATTTCAACAAGCATGGAAAATTTGATGGAGATGAATGAGGATTCTCTTTTCAGTCAAATCTTATCTGAACACATGGTACCTGAAAGCACAATTAAATTGCATTGCAAAAACATGTGGGATAAATATTTTGAGAAGAAATTTGTGGTTGGAAGAGCACAATTATTTGCAAATTTATTCAAGAAAAAGAAATGCCTCCTGTTTTGGAGTTGTTGGGTGTTGATAATAGAAAAAACTTAGGAGGTCATGTAAAAGAAACAATAGCTGAAAATTTGCAAGATGCATTAAACGTTATTAATAAGACAAGTCGAGGCATTGATTTAAGTGTTGCATGCAGAGCTTTGATGACTACAATTTCTAGGAAGAGGTTGTCACATAGAAGACAAGTTCAAGTAGTTTCTGAATTAATGAATGTATCTAGAAGAACTATTCAAAGGTATATATCAAGATGTGAAATATGCAAGATGAAAACTTTGAAAAGAATTGGGTATATATTTGTAGACTTCCTCGAAAAGATATAAATTATGAAGATGTCAAGAGACTGGTGATTGAATATTGGACCAGTCACTCTCATGTTTCTTCTAATAGAAGGGACACTGTATATATGAAAGATGAAGAGACCGGTAACAAAATTGAACACCCAAAACATTTTATAAATACAACACAGAGTGAACTATTGGAAACATACAAACAAGAATTTTTAGATGTGAAAATATGTCAGAGAATGTTTGAGACATTGCGCTCTTTCTTTGTATGCATAAATAAGGTACGTGAAACTTGTTGTTGTCAAAATCATGTTGAGTTTCATCTATACTTTCTATCATATAAAAATTCTATGACAATACTTAATCCAAATATGGTCATCCATGAAAGTAGGACATAATTTATGAAGTCTATTTTAAGTGATAAAAGAAGATTCAGATGAGTTTAATGTACAATGCATAAAAAATGCATGTGTTTATTGTGGAGATGTGCAAAAATTTCCATGGCAAATTGAGACTATTGATGTTACAATGACAATTTTGTGGAAGAGATTTGAATATGAGACATACTGAACTAAGACATGAGATGAATCCAAAAACATTGCATTGAAGGAGAGTGAATTGCCCTACCTTGAATTTATGAGTAGATTTCGTACTATGATTTATCCACATATCGAACATTGTCATGGTGCACGATGGCAAGCTAAACAGTATCGTGATTCCAAAAATTGTTTTCCACATGGTTGTATTCTTTCAATTGTAGATTTCTCTCAAAACTATACATTTTCGGGCCTCAATCACAAATTCAAGCTCAATATTATCCTTATAATCAAGTAGCAATATTTGTGCAAGTGAGCTATAAATACACACAATTTTATTTGGATGGTGTAGAAAGTAATGATCCAAATGATTGCATTATCATCAAGGAGGTTCATTTCTATATCAGCAATGATAAGGTTCATGATAGGAGCTATGCAGCCCACTGCTTGTGGGATACATGCTTCACAACATTGGATTTGGTCTGATGGTTGTGCGGGTAAGTACATAAATTTTGAAATTTATTTTCATTCTCATTTTTAAGTTATTATTTACTTTTAATCTAATTCGAGAGCACATGCATGTGTACATATTTAAATTCTTGATTTACATGTTTCTGTAATTGGTTTTGATTTTATTTGTAACTTTACAGTACAATTTAAGTCTACCAAAGCCTTTAATTGGTTATCCATGCAACATGAAAGATGCAATGTTAAGTTTCTATGGAACTTTTTTGAAAGTGGACATGGGAAAGGAGAGCACAATGGAGTGGGAGCATGTGTGAAGCGTGCACTTCGCCAACATGAACTTGTAGGTACAAATGGTGTGAATACATAATGTTTATATTTATTTTTTTAATTTAATTTTCACAAGGTATACATATATTTGGAGCTTCTTTGTTTTCTTTAAAATGATAGTTAGATATTTATTATTTAGGTAATATCATAGACAATTCAAAGGAAATTATTGAATGGTGTCGAAGTCATTTTTCTAGTCGTTACACAACATACAACAAATGTTATTTTTGGGAAGTCAAAGGTAAAATCTTGTGTTTCTATTCTTTTAAAATTTATAATTGAAGACATGCATTTCACTTTTATATAATGTAAACTTTACATTGATCTCAAAATGTGCTTGAATCTCATTGAATATGTATATGTAACAGATATTGATCGATCTAATCCTTACATTTGTCAATCAATTGTTGGTATTAGAAGTTTACATCAAGTGATGACTACCGGAACACCAAGCCTCCATTGATTCAAGTAAGAGAAAAATTGTGTTTTTGTGCCAATTGTATTAAAAACAACACAAATTATAGTCAATGTGAGAATATTGCATGTGGATATGTTTTACAGTGGAAAATGAAACAATAGATCAAAATGCCTCCTTATGAAGGCGACAACAATGACATAGACATTCATGATCTTATATATTCATATGATTATGAACGTGTTTATGATTTAGTTGTTACAGGTGTGTGTGTGTTGGGGGGGGGGGCGCACACACACACACATTCTTTATCTTTTTTTAAATTTTAATTTATGACAAGTGATGTTTATATTTTATCTTCCTTTTGTTTCTAATTTATGAGATGATTTATTTATAGGTGATATTTTTGTTGTGGTTGTAGATCCTGAGTATATAGAAGGTGTAGATTATTATCTACTAAGATGCACGAAAGAAAAATACAAATTGCTAGAAATAACAGTAGATGGTGATGGACAAGACTATCCTACTAGTTTAGTTGTTATTGAAGGCACCTATTATCAACAAGCAAAGATAGACAATCTTGGTGTTCAATTTATTGATTACATGTCTGGCTAAAAATTTCTTCATTGCAGTCACTTGGCTATAGTGACAAAGCTACAATTTGAGACAATGCCAAAAAAGGACGTGGAAACCAAAAGTGGAGGTTACCAATTGAAGAACATGAATTTTTTTTGGAGATAATAAAAGATAGAGAGGATCCAAACTATATGTATTAGGAGCTTTAGGCTTAGAAACTTTTTTAATTATGGCTTATACTTTCATATTTGAACTAGAGATACAACAAACTACTATATAGTTTGAGTTCTATGAGTGGTATATATATAAATTTGGATCAAATGTTTTGATATATAATTATGGCTTATACTTTCATATTTGAACTAGAGATACATGTATGATTTGAAGGTTCAAATGTAATTATGTATATTACTTATATATTACTTTGAATGTATGCTTTGAAGGTTCAAATGTAATTATGTACATATTACTTATATATTACATCATGACAAGTTATATCCCCTTAAGACATCCACTTAAGACATCGTGCCTTAAGACATACCCTTAAGACTAGCTTCATATCTCCTTAATACATCCACTTAAGACATCATGCCTTAAGACATCCCATTAAGGCTAGCTTCATATCCCCTTAAGACATCCACTTAATACATCGTTCCTTAAGACATCCCCTTAAGACTAGTTTCATATCCCCATAAGACATCATGCTTTTAAATATGTCATTACTTATTTCTTATGTGTTACTTATATTGCTTACATGTGTTACTTATATGCCTTACATGTGAACTACTTATATTGATTACTTATATTTGTTACATGTATTACTTATATGCCATGTATTACATGTGTACTTGGCATACTTATATGAAATTATATGCTTATGTGTCACTTATATTGCTTTTAAATATGTCATTACTTATTTCTTATGTATTACTTATATTGCTTACATGTGTTACTTATATGCCTTACATGTGTTACTTATATTGATTACTTATATTGGTCACATGTATTACTTATATGCCATGTGTTACATGTGTACTTGACTTACTTATGTGAGCTTATATGCTTATGTGTCACTTATATTTCTTTTAAATATGGCATTACTTATTGCTTATGTGTTACTTATATTGATTACATGTGTTACTTATATGCCTTACATGTGTTACTTATATTGTTTTTAAATATATGTCATTACTTATATGCCATGTGTTACTTATATCGCTTACATGTATGTATTACTTATTATATGTCATTAGTTTAGATACATTGGCTATATACATTGAATTAACTTTGAAATGAATATACATTGAACTTAAATATAAATGTCATTGATTGCATGATTAGTAAATAAATATTTAAATTACTTATATATGTCATTTTTTTAAATATAAATATACCATCTTAATACATGATAAATCAAGCTTTTAAAATGAGTCCATGTAAATCTCTATATCTAAATACATGTATCAAACATCAAAAGATCAATGTCCACAACATAATAGATAAATATCCACAACATAGAAATGTATCAACAATGTATCTAGAAATGTATCAACAAAATAGAAACATGTATCTATCCACAACATAGAAATGTATCAAATATATCAATGTCCACAACATAATAGATAAATGTCCACAATATAGACATGTATCAATGTATCTAGAAATGTATCAACAAAATAGAAATGTAGAACCACAACATAGAAACTGTAACTCAAGGCGCCTTCACCACCTAGTCCCTCATCCAATCCTCCACCTGCTTGAGAGGTCTGTTAGAATACACAAATTCCATGTTAGAATATTTTATCTAACAAGAACATTTATATTTAATTTTGAAATAGACATTTAAACTTGAAAAAATTTAAAACATGTACACGTTCGTCAAAATAAATTAATTTACTTGTGTATCCTGATGAATCGGATCACCAGGTGCCTGTAAATCCCCATATGCGGCAGCCATCGTAATCTCCTGTACACAATAAATTTTAAAATATATATGTAAATTATATATTTAAAAATCTACAATTATTTAATGAAAATCAAAATTTGGTTTCTTACCAGATCTGTCTGTTGGAATGCACGTCCAATATCTGATAACTTAGAAGAGTGTAAGGACACTACATCAATGGCGTCATCCATAAGCAGAGATGAGAATCCAATTTGAAATCATATAGGATGTGTCTTCTCTGGAGGAGGTGTATGCTCTGGAGGTGTAGGATCAACCACACTCTTTCGTGGAGCTATATGACGTATCAGAATGTCCTCCTATCTGGAAGTACCTACCTGTACATCTCCATGTCCCTGGTTGCTAGCAATGGAGGATCTCCAAACCACTCATTGAATGAATGTAGGCATCTCACTCGGATTTACCCCACGAAATATAGAATACCCCTGATAAGCATCAGGAGATTACTCACTAACATGGAGCTCATCGCGCGTAGATGATCCTTGGGCTCTTGTGCTATATAATTAAGTGTGTGGCGCTAGTAGCAGATGTAAGGATCATGAAAAGTATTTGACTAATCAACATCTAGGCTTGTACAAGATCGTAACATGTACATTCCCACGTGATCAAATGACAACTGGTCAACCTGAGTCGTGATGGAGGCAATGATAGAGTACATATCTAGGCGCGTCTCCTCAACCGCAGACTCTCTAGTTCCAGTGTGAGCCTACAAACCCTTTGGAAGAACCAAAAGGTTTTGACCCACCAATACCCTCTTACTAGGGGTTGTGGTACATCAGGTTGTCTGAACTTATCTACAAATCCACCCTGCCCTTGACCCGCATGTCGTGGAAAGTTTGTGTAATCAACATCATACCCTATATGGAATTATCTATATAATTGTTTGTAGAAATAGAGTGCAACCTCATCCTTTTGTGGCCACATATGATGGGCCACCAACCATCTAGGATATATGAAGGGGGCCACGAGTTCATCATTACACTTTGTCACTCTGTAAGCTCTCACAACATTCTTCTTTAGGTATTCGGGTCCAAACATTGCCTTAACATTAGCCACATAAATATCCATGTCAACACTAATTGAACGTTTAAGGTTTAAGTTTTAAGGTTGAAGGTTTGAGTTTTAAGTTTTAAGGTTTAAGGTTTACATTTTAAGGTTTAAGGTTTTAGTTTTCATAATAGAATATTGAAACTAACCATTTTATACATATAATTATGAAAAAACATAAAAAAAAATTTAAATATTTGGTACTAATATAACATTAAAATATAGGGCTTGACCCTTTGGTAAAATGGTGAGGCTTCTTGCATGTAGTGCCTACAACCAAGGTTCAAGTCCCCATAGGGTTTCTCTCTATTGTGGTTCTCAATGGAGAGTTGTTACCTTGACCCTTGGTGAAATAGTGGGGCTTCTTGCATGTAGAACTTACAACCAAGGTTCAACATTTTTGGAGCATGAGCTCACAACGCAGTGGTGGCTGTGATCCCCAATAACTGGGAGGTTCAATGTTTGAATCCTGGGAAGTGCAATCAAGTGAGACAGTCTATGTTGGGCCCAGGAGTCGAAAGGAATTAGTGGTCAGCATAATTCAGCATTCAAATTTCACAGCAACACTCGGCGTATGCTCTACATAAGAGTCACGGGAGTCGGAAAGGATCATTGATGAGGGAGTGCACTATACTTGCGATGGAGCAGGTTGAAGATAGTGGTATTCATGATCCATTTTGCATACCCTCGCTGGTCTCGGTGTGCTCGCAGACCCAGACGACCCAGGCTGGTGTCCCTGCTGGGCTCTCTGGATCGCGGGTCTGATGTGTTGGTTTCATGGGGATGAGGTCCCCCAGATTTGTGGCCTCATTGGTTATTTCTCCAATTAAAAGCATATATTATCAATATAAAAACATTAAAATATCATTTTTAACCATTTAATTACAAAAAAACACTTAAAAAATAAAAATAAATAAATAAATGCAAAAAAGTGGCACTCTCGCGCTTGGCCGAGTGTCCTCAAGCCCCCTTCCCTACTCCGCTTTCCCCTCACTGTACAAATAAGGGGCTTAAACTACCTTCCATGATTGTTATTACGTGAGTGAGACTCGACCGACTCTCACTCGACCGAGTAAATCTAGCCATGTAGGCACCATTAGGCACCACACGACGCATATGTAGATTCAGCCAAGTGCTACTCAGTCGAGTTTTTCTCAACCGAGTCCTCTAGGTTAGCCCAAAATGTGATACACCTTCATGCTTTTACCCTATAATAGCAATAAGAAGTGGATTGTAATGATATGAACATATTCATAATTCCCCTTAATATAAACTTGAGAGCTCTTTACATGTCAAATTAAATATTCATAACTAAATACAATATCTAAATAAATATTTTAATTATACTAAATATCTTTTAGATAGAAATATTTATCCTGATACAAACTAGCATACATATATTTAGAGAAATCTAAATAAAAGATGCAGAGGTACCATTAAATCAGTTATAATTTATCCATAACCCTATAACCCTAGCTATTACTACAAATTTACAGTGATCATAAATGAACCATAATATAATTATGTAATATATAACCATAACCTTAATTAAATCTTAATATAATTTTAATTATAACAATAAAACTAAGTTTTACCAAGTAACCCTAACTATGACCTACATCACAATCATTTTTGAACCCTAAATGATCCCTAATCCTTACAATAACCTAATTGAACAATAATCATGAATGAATGTTAATGCTAACACTAATTGAATTATAACCAAATTATAACGGTTACCTAATCGTAATCATACTCCTAATCTCTATCAATCAACATTAATATAATATTTGTCAAATTGATTATAAACATACATAGATAATTTTTACAAACACCAACAACCAGCTATAATTTATATTTGAAGTATAAAAAATTAGTAAACTAATATTTGTTAGTGATATTATATATAGTAATATATTAGAAAAAAATCCAATTTGAATAAAAACAAAACGCAGTTCATAATTGAAAAAATGAAGTAAATTTAAAATCTGCAATGTCCCCATTTTTATGCCTCCTAAGCATTAGTTATTTTTCAGAGTTTATCCTATTAATTGATATAATTAATTAAATTAAATATCTTTGTGATTAAAGGGGATGCATGGGTTCAAGTGTGCATTTATTATATTAATGTCATAAAGTATTTAATTATTATGCCAATTGGGATGCCAACATATGGAGGCATAAGGATATTAAAGTGACTTTATATTAATGAAAAATTTATATGAGGGATCACTTTATTATTATTTCCCATATGCAAGTTAAATATTAAAGTGAGAAATTTAAATAGGGTTTCTAGAAACTTCATGAGAGGATTATAAAAGGAGATTTCAGAAAGTCATTTGATATAATTGGTTTGTTTTATTTTTCTCTTTAAGAAGTTTAAGAGCTTGGCTTTCAATACATGAAATCTGAGGATGAAAACCTTTGGAGTTTCTTGGTGGTTTGGACGGAAACCAAAATCCATCTTAGGTGTGGATTCATCTAGAATTTACCATTGTGCTCATTATCAGATTTATGGAGGTTTCAACTGGAATTCTCTTTGGAGGGTTTGATAGGAATTGAAGCTAATTGTCGTTTTGATCTTGGCACAACTATAGCATTCATTTGGCATAATTTTCATGGTGTTTTGACAAGAGCTTATAGATTGAAACAATTTCATGTTGTTGGAGCTAGGGTTTCAAAACCCCATTTTAGTGATTGTTGCAATTTTGAAGAAGGATTTGACATATTTTGGTAGTGGTTGACTTTGTTTAGCTAGGGTTTAGAGGTTATCTTTATATATTAGAATTTTAGGAGTCATTTGTTGCTTATACTAGTTAGCCACTTTATATTTAGTCACCATGTAAGGCAATTGCTTTCTCTTTCGTAATGAGATTCTATTTATGCATTTGGGTATGCTGATAATCATTTTGATTAATTATAACCCTCATATTTGAAGGAACTTATTTGTTAATGTAGTAATATTAAGCCCATATCAAATCTAATATCATTGTATTTTCCATTGTTATTCAAAGAGAAATCATAAATTTATGGTGTGTTCCTTCATCATTTGTTTCCCATGTTATTATGTATCATGTATATATGTTTATCTATAGTTTGGCATTGAAAAAACATCAAACACAAATTTAAAACTCGTAAATTAGATTTCAGGCACTCAACATGCCAACTGTTTGACAAAATCTCAAATAGCCAAAACTAAAAATTCATGTTAGAATTAGCAGGGGTTCTTACAAAAGCTAATAAGCTAGCAAAAATAATTATATTGGAGTGTAATGGAACAAGTGTATTAATAAAAAATGTTAAATAAAATATTTTTAAAGCCAATAGAGTAAAAACTATTAATAATTAAGGAATGTATAACATGGTAAGAAAAAAGTAAAATCTAACATATGGATAGTGTTTCAATTCCTCCATTATTATTTTTGAATTATTTTAAGGTAAAACAAAAAAGTAAAATTTAAAAATATAACTTATAAATGTGATTCTTATAACCTGTAATATCTTTTTCATCCATAATACCCAAGTGAAACATGAGGACGCTACAATATACTCTAGTTCAACAATGGATAATGTTACATAATCCAACTTCTTCTAGTGTATCTGAGCCATAACAAGATGCACAACCTAACAAAACTGCATTCCTTAATTGGCAAGGAGAAGATTTTTGTGTTGTAAATGGTGATTCTTCAATCACAGCCAATACTTGAGCTAAGAAAAGAGCTCCAGACATGGAGCAAACAATAGAGAAAAGAAATAATGTGGCAACTATAGATCCATCATCTACACCAACTATAAGCATATTAAATAGACCTCCTACCATCCCAACCAAGGAAAGTCAGTTCCATAAGGATACATACCCTATCATAGCCAAAACACACCAGAAGGTACATCCAATAGTGCCTTTAAACATTGTGGACAACATGAAGAAGATGAATGTCACAATGACTATGTAGGATTCTTTGGCCATTCTGGGACAACCTAAGATATTGAAGAGAGCTTTGTTTGAAGAGGGAGTTATGTGGCAATCCATTGATGATATTGGTAGGACTGTGTTGGTCAATGATGATCATGAGAAGAAACTTCAAAATAACAACAATGAAAAGGGTACTCTTTAAGGCAAGAATGTGAAACCACCTCCTTTTTATGTGTCATTAATAATTGGAAACAATCTGGTACACAATTATATGGTGGATAGTGGAGCCACAAGCTCAGTCATGCCCAAGAAGATAGCTGACCAGTTAGGACTAAAATATGAGCCTTTTGAAAAAGAAGTAGTACAGCTTGGCAGTTCATCAGTTAATACAATAGGTTTGATAAAGAATGTAAGTCTAACTCTCCATGCTACTCCTAACTTCTCTATTCTTCAAGATATCTATGTCATTGATCTCCCTCCATATTTGCCTTATTTTTATCAAGAGAATTCATAGCCAAGATAGGAGGATATCTTTCATATGATTGGTCTCATATGTTGTTCCGTACTAGATATGGAACCAAAGTAACCATTCAGTATGAGTTGTTAGTAAAGGACCATATAGAGCCTTATGTACCCAATGCCATCAATGAAAACTGCCTTGCATTTTATGATAATGATGTTTCAACCATTGATGAAACAAATACGCAAACTGGGAATATTCTGGATATCCTACTAGATGAGTGGGCAACAGAGAATGCTTTAGAGGCTGAAGCTAGTGTTGTTTTGGATGCTGGTTTAGGGAACTACATGTTTCAAGAAGCTGGTTTGACAATGCCAAATATTTTTAAGCCAACTAGTGAAGTTTCAGAACAACAAAATGAGGTTTGGGAAATGTTCTTTGATGGTGATAGAAGCAAACATGGTGTTGGTGGTGGTACAATGTTGGTCTCTCCTAAAGGTGAGAAATATTATGCAACATTCAAATTTGGTTTTTCTTGTACTAACAACACTGTTGAGTACAAAAGTTTGATCAATGGGCTGGATTGGGCTAGGAAAAGAGGTATTAAGGCTCTGAAAGTTCATGGTGACAGTGAATTGGTTGTTAATCAAGTAAGGGGAATAAATGTTGTTAAGAATGATGTTTTGAAAGCTTATAAGCATAGGGTATGGGATGCAATTGAAGATTTTCAATATAATTGCAATTCCTAGGAAGTTGAATCAACATGCTGATAGGTTAGCTACCATTGGAGCTGAGTTTGATATTACCAATAGTATTTCAAAAGGATGTGATCAACAACATATTAAATTTATCGTTATGCCTTCAATTCTTGATAATAATGTCAATTGGCAAGTGTTTGAAAGTGATGAATAGATTCTACAATTTCTTCTTGAAGAGGATTTTTTCAGTATCTAATCAAGATAGGCTGAAGCAAAATTTTGATGATAAAGTAGTGCAACTTAAGTCCAATAAGTTTCCTAAAGGTCTAGTGACCTCGGAAACAATATTCAATAGAGATAATCAAGCAAGAAAGAACAAAACAAGCCTGCTAGTCCAGCAAGAACATTATGTTGATTTGGGGATAGAACTAGGTAAGAGTTTAAAATTTGGAAAAGTAAGCACAAATTCAGAAAGACAGTCTTATATTCAATTGTTTCAAGAATTCAATGATATTTTTGCTTGGAAATATGAGGATTTGAAAGGTTTTAATCCAGCACTTGTTAAACATACCATAGAATTAGAAACCAATGCAAAACCAATAAGGAAAAAGAAGAGGCCTGTTAACCTCAAGCTAGAGCCTCTCATGCATACAGAAGTTCTTAGATTGATTGAGAGTGGCATTATATATCCCACTAAGCATACTAGTTGGGTATCTAACTCCGTTCCTGTAAGGAAGAAGAATGGGGAACTGCGGTTGTGTGTTGATTTTAGAGACCTAATAGGGCATCCTTGAAAGATTGCCACCCTTTGTCATCCATAGAAAACATTCTACAATGTGTTTCTGGTTCTGAACGTTTCTCACTACTAGATGGTTATTCAGGATATAACCAAATCTTGGTTAATGAAGAAGATCAGTTTAAAACTGCTTTTACAACCAAATGGGGGACCATGGCCTATCGAAAGATGCCTTTTGATTTATCCAATGCAAGTGCAACTTTCCAGAAATCTATGGATATGGCTTTCAGCAGTCTTATGTATAAATTTGTGCTAGTATACCTTGATGATATTACTATTTATTCTAAACATGGAGTTTATCATGTTAAGCACTTAAGGAAAATTTTTGAGAGGTGTAGAGAGTTTGGAATCTCTCTTAACCCCAATAAATGTGCATTTGTGGTGCATGAAGGTAAGTAGTTGGGGTATATTGTTTTTAAAGGTATCACAGTAGATCCTGAAAGAGTTGCAGCCATTTTAGAGTTACCCTTACCACACCATAAGAAGGGGTTGCAATGATAGAATTAATTTTGTTAGAAATTTTTTGCCTAATATTGTTGATCTTTTGAGGCCTCTAACAACTATGTTGAAGAAAAATGCAGTTTTCAGTTGGAGCAGAGGAGGGAAGAACAATTTCCAAGCCATTAAGGAGGCTTTGACAATAGCTCCTACCTTGCTGAATCCTAATTTCAGCAAAAAATTTATTCTATATGCATATGGAGGGTTTGAGGTTATTCCTGCAATGTTGGTCCAATAAAATCCAGAAGGGTTAGAATAGCCTATTACCTTTTTTAGTAAAGGTTTAGAGGAGTATGAGGAAAGGTACAACTTTGTGGAAAAACATGTCCTTGCTATTGTAAAAAGCCTCAAGAAATTCAGGCACTTATTGACCCATAATAAGGTGCGTTTGAAAGTAACTCACCCAAGTGTCAAAGACTTTTTTCTTAATATAGACTTAAATGAGAAAAGATTCGGCTGGATAACAAGGGTCATGAAATATGATGTGGATATACAAGTTACTAAGCTGGTCAGGGGTAAAGGCCTTTGTGAACATATGACTGGTGATGAGGCTTTAGAAGGTCAAGAACAAATGGATTCATATCTGGTTATACATGTAATGGAGGATAGTGACAGGGAAACAAGTTGGTTGCATGATATAGTTCACTTTTTGAAGACAAGTGAGTGTCCCATAGGCTTGGATTCAGAAAAGAGGAGGTATTATAGGCTGCAGTCTATTCCTTTTGTGTTAATGAATGATGTTCTTTATAGAAAGGACCACAATGGTGTCCTTCTCAGGTGCATTGATTCAAAGAAAATTGAAAATGTTTTAAATGAGTTTCATGATGAACCTTCATAGGGTCATTTCTCTCCTAGGACCACAACTTTCAAAATCATGAGGGCTAGCTATTATTGGCCAGCTATTTTTAAGAATAGCCATGTCTATCTCAAGAAATGTATGAAATGTGTAATGTTTGCAGGAAAGGAGAGGCTACCATCTTTACCTTTGCAACCAATCAAGACATTGCAGCCATTTGTGAAATGGGGAATTGACTTCATAGGTCCAATAAACCCCTCATCTAATGCAGGACATAAGTGGATAATTACTGCAACTAATTATTTCACTCTTTGGACAGAAGCAAAAACATTAAAAGAGGCTAATGAAACTATTGTTTTAAACTTTTATGATGATATTATTCACAGATTTGGAATCCCAGATTCTGTAATATCTGATAATACACTTGCTTTCATTGGATTGAGGGGGACTGATTGGGAAATCAAGCATGGTATATATCTTAGCACTAGCTCAAATTACTATCCTCGGGGAAATGGATTGGCAGAGTCCACCAATAAGAATTTAATCAAAATAGTCAAGAGGACTTTGTAAGATAATCAGTGGGATTGGCACTCTGAGTTGAAGGATGCCCTTTGGCTAGACAAAATTACTCCTAAGAAGATAGTTGGGAATTCACCTTACATGCTAGTCTATGGTAAAGAGGCTCATTTATCTATTACAAATGAATTACTAGTTTTGGACCTTTCTAGTCAGCTCATTCTTTTTTAGGAAGGAGACCCTTTGCAAGTAAGTTATGCTTAGCATATGAAGTTGGAGGAGAGTAGATGCAAAGCTATGCAGACTATGGAGTTTCAGCAGAAGCAAATCAAGAGGAGTTTTGATAAAAAGGAAAGATCAAGGAACTTTAATGTTGGAGACATAGTACTCAAGTGGGGATGAACTCAAGAGAAGACTGGGTAAGAATACTAAGTTTAATTCATTTTGGGGAGGCCCATTTGTGATAACAAAATTCAAGGAGCATAATGCTTTTTAGCTCTCAACACTTGAAGGAGAAAACTTGCCAATACCAGTCAATGTTTTTCACCTCAAACCTTGTTTTGAGGTATGTCCTACTTTGTAATTAAGTTAGTTTTGCTAAATAAAGTGTTGTTGCACTATGTTCTGGTTTCTGGTTTTCCCTAAGTTTTTTTCAACACATGTTTCTATTGAAGTTTTTCCAAAGTCTCATGTTGTTGTCATGCAGTCCCATGCCTTGAATGCCTAAGGAACACATCAATATCTAATACCATTTGGGTACACACCTATCACTCGTGATAGGGGAGTTTTCCCACACCATAAACCATAAATCTATGCCCAATTGGTATCCCACATTGGTCTATTTTAAGTCTTTCTGTTTCCCAAGAGTTTCAGTTTTGTGTCTTTTATGACTCAATGCCCAATGGAATGTTAAAGGCTATTAGTTTCCTATGTTTAGTGAGCAAACATACAACATAAATCGCCAAAAATGTTACCAAAAATTTCATATCCAATGCAATGGTTTTCCTTGGTACTGTTGGGACTGCAAAAGTTTGTTCTTCATCCAAGCCCTAATTGCAAAGTTTCTAGCCCTAATGCTTCCATGTGTTGGTAAAACCCTTGGTCTCCCTTGTCTGTTATAATTTCACGTTAATTTTCTTGGGAGCCAGTTAAGTCCTTAACCCTGGTGGTACCCTAAATTTTGATAATTTAGAAGTCCCAATCCATTATCAAGAAGCATGTTTCTCCATAAAAAAATGATCAAAGGAAGGAAGCTGTTGGTACTCCTAAATTTGGAACAAATTTGGAGTGACCATGTTAAAATTTTCAGACAAGCAAAGTAAAATATCCCTGAAATTCTGTGTGAGAAGACTCAGTGGGAGTGATTGAAAAAGATGTCCGGATGATTTTTATAAGATACAAATTTGGAAGAGGCTTTAATGCCTTTCATTTGATGTATGCACTGGGTCCCAGCTCCCGAGTTTCAGTTCTGACATGTTTATGGAGTACTCATTTTGAGGGGGTCACCTAATTCTGCATGTTGCCAAAGTGTCACTTTGCTGTCCGGAGCCTACTTTGCCTCTGAGTATCTTACACCCTGTTGAGTTTCATAATTCGCCACTTTGGGAATGTTTTCCATGCATATCAGAGAGCTTATGTTTTAAACCTCAGGTCA
>MU228305.1:3120204-3131461 GCA_018584345.1 Thuja plicata
CATATGGATGTTACAAAACCAAATTCAAAAGAATCACATTGATATCTATCTTAGAAAAAAAGTTATGTTGTACGAAGTCATTGTACCTTTTTGAAAAAGACGTTTTCAGCAACATAGCAGTTTTAGTAGGAGAAAAAAAAAACCATTAAAATCAATTTAAAAAAAAATAAAAAAAATACATTTAGAATCTAGACAGAAAATCCTAAAAGACTCTAGTTTACTTTGTCTTCCGATTTCAAACAGTTTAACGACAATATGCATCCGAATGTGAAAGTTTTTCTCAAAATGTAGAGTTCAATGTCCGTTTAGGCAAAAAAGTGTAACCCACTATTGTGGTATCACCCTTTTGTACAGATCTATAATTGACAAACTCATGTATGTTGTACATACTAGACCAGATATTGCACATGCAGTAGGAATAGTTGCAAGATATTCTGCTAATCCTAGGGAATCACATATGACTGCTATGAAAAGAATCTTAAGATATCTGAAGAATACGAAGGAATATGGCTTATGGTATAGAAGAGAAGGCAAATTTGAACTTAAGGTCTTTACCGACGCTGATTGGGATGGAAACATTGATGACCGTAATAGCACAACTGGAGGAGAATTCTTTATGGGTGACAGACTTGTCACATGGATCAACAAGAAGCAAGGATGCATCTCCCAGTCTACTGCAGAAGCAGAGAATGTTGTTGCTGCTGCAAACTACTCAAATATTGCATGGATCAAACAGCTACTGGAAGGTATGCGTATGAAAATTCTTGAACCAGTAATTACCTATTGTGACAACACCAGGGAAATAAACATTTCCAAGAATCCAGTCATGCATGCTAAAAAAAAGCATATTGCCATCAAGTATCATTATTTGAGAGAACAAGTTCAAGCAAAAGAGGTGATACTTGAGTATGTGCAATCAAAGGAATAATTAGTTGATATCTTCACCAAGCCACTGCCCAAAGATGCATTTGAGTACTTGAGAAAGAGACTGGGGGTCAGACCCTTGTCTATTGGTCATTAAGATGACTAGAAGGCTGCATTAACCTGCATATTATCATAATATCATTCATGTTGATGCAAGCAAAGAGATGGACTACAAAGATACATCTATACACAACAAGGTATTTATCTACACTGAGCACCAGAGTTATATTGCTGATGGATTGGGAAATTCAAGGAATATATTATGGATAGAAAGGATTGTTTGGCATTACTGTCAAATATTTGTTTGGCATTGTTGTAAAAGGGAGAGATTATATCCATTATCACAAAAGGGAGAGATTACATCCATCACATTATCCAAAGGGAGAGATGTAACCAGAAAGGGAGAGATGTAACCAGAAAGGGAGAGTACATACAAAAGGAGAGATTGCTGACAAGAGAGAAAAAAAAAACATCAAAAAAATAGAGAACAATCAACGGGAGAGAATTTGACACAGGGAGAGAACATATCACATCAGAAGAAGAAAGATTCTACATCTATCCAGTGAAGGGATTGAAGACAAAGAGAGAGCTGCAAGAATCAAATATAAGCTATAAGAGCTTACCGAGGACCATATATTTGTATCGGTTATAACACATAAGATTGGTAGTTTGATGAACTTCAACTGTTATATTTCATATTGTATTAGTAATAATATATTGTGATAATGTAGTGTGTTGCCATCAATGTCAAAGGGGGAGATTGATGAACTATAACTGATTGAATATTTGAAGATTTTAAGTTGATGATCATGCAAGACATTAAATCAGTTAATGTATTGTATTTTCATTGATGTCAACTTGATATAATTTGTATGGTCATTTATATACTGCTAAAGACTTCAAAGAACCAATGAATCAAAGGCTATGGTATCAGTAATGCATAAAATTTGAGTATTCACAAAGTGACTATATACACCGATAGAGTGCACACCGATGGAAAGAGTAAACCAAAAGAGAAAAGTCACAGTGTTACCCGATGAGAAAAAGCACATCATTACCGACCAGAAAAGTCACAATGTTACCCGATGAGAAAAAACACAGTGTAACCCGACGAACAGAATTATAGTGTTGCCCGACGGACGGAGATCCTGAAGACAAGTGAAGTCACACCGACAGAATAGTCAGTTGTCACCGACAACTAACTAAAGTGTTGACCAACAAAACAGAGAGTTCAGAAATGACAAAATGCTTAGCTGTCAAGAGCTAAATATAGATTTAACTAATACTTATCATTGTTTTAAACGACAAGATAAAGCCGAAGATAAGTAAAGGATTTAAAGGTGATTTGTCAAGTTGGCAAGAAGATCTCTACGAGATAAAAATGGAGTTTTTCTTTAAATCTAAGTGGCAAGAATTATGGATCACGCTAAGATCAAGAAAATCAAGAAACGGTGAAATCATGTCTATTTAAAAGACAAGCTTATTCAATATGAATAAGGGGAGTGACAAGAAAATAGATGTTGAAGAGATTCTAAAGGAGAAGAAAGTCTTCATTCAAACCTTATCAACAAGCTGAGGAAAGAGCTAAATTTTGTAGACACTAACGAATAGTGAAACAACATCACAAAGCAGAACAGTGTGGAGAAAATGTATTGAATTGATTATATTGATCAGAGAGGTAATGCACTTATAATAGATCTGAAAATCTGTAATTCAAGTTGTATGTGTGAACATGTCACTTTACTGTTTCAGTTTAACCATTGAAGCATCAAGTCTCTTAACCGAGTAGGACTTAAAAGTCTTTTCTAATTGAGATACATCCCAAGGAGTATCAAAAAGTTTGATAATACAAAGTAGCATTGGATATGCCCGATACCTATTGACATGCCAAGTGAGTGTTTGATCAAGGATGGTAGCATTAGATGCTAGATACTAAGTGACAAACTATCTATTTAAATCCTCTAACAAGGTCACACCTAATAGTGTGTTTGTAACCTTTAACAGGGTTGGCTCTTCACCGAGCTCACTTCAGAAGAGTGAAAATTTGGGGTACCGGTCCCAGTGGTTTTTCCATTAACAGGGTTTCCACGTTAAAAATCCATGAGTTATGTGTTTATGAGTAATTTCTTTATTATTTTGTATTTCACATAAGTAATCTAGATTGATCGGTATACACTAGTTATTTATTGTATTTCGGTAAATAGAAAGACTGCTTATCGGTAAACATACTGTAGATCATTTTACAAAGCATTCTGACAAGTGGCAATTTGATATAAATATTTGGAGGCATTCATCTTACATGACTAAAGATAACTAGAGGTATAAATTTGTGGTACTAAGTTTTAAGGGTTGATTTAAGGATTAATTTTTGAGCCACTGATTCACCCTCCCTCTTAGTTATCACTAACAACTTAGTCATTTAAAGTTGTGTTTCATAACATTTTGATGTATCACCTAATAAGATAGAGTTTTCTGCATTTTATTGTTTCTATTGAGTTCTTTAATCCAATTTTTCTATCCCTTTTCCTTCCAAAGTTTAGTTTAAGTTTCAAGTCAAATAGGTGATTATCCAATAGGAACCGACCTAGAATCTGGAGGTTTCATTTCAAGTTGCATATCCCACATGCAAAAGTGAATCCCATGTTATGCCAAATTATCAAACTTTAGAGTTTGGTAGGGTGCAAGTTTGATGCATAACAATGACCATGTAGTACCAAGGATGTCCACAAAGATATGCAATTCCTACAACAAAAATGCTACAAGAAATAACTCTCTCAACTAGTCTCCATAGCCCTCCCAAGTTATCCGCATCTGGCTATAGAAAGAGATACAAGAACCTCCATGTCATCACCTAGGAAACAAGTGACAAAACATGACCACAAGCTAGTGATCACTACAGCCCCACACAAAACCTCACATCCAATATCGAGTGAATATGAACATATAATAATATCACCCAGACTGAAGAGAGAAATTAGAAACCATAAACATGTAGCATGTACTTCTATAAACACCTCTAAATGCCAATTGTGCCAAGTATGATCTCATTCACAACCCTAAGAGTAAACCACAACAACATACAAAAATGTTCAACCTCAAGAGATCAAACATAACATAATATCAAGTATCTACATGGATGTTTAAGCTTCTCAAAGAAGATCAAACTACCCCATTTCCCATTTTAGAAAATCAGCCCACTACCATCTTCTATTATAATCATAAATAAAAATACATTGCCAAGGAGAAAACCATGTTATCCATCTCTCACAATGAACCCATCTAGAACCATCTGATCGTAACTCAAGATCCATGAATATGAAAGAAAATCATAAAGAATTTGAAAAAAGGGCAATACCCCTCAAGTGATAAATTGTCAAGTAGGCCAAGAGTGGGTAATGAGAATGCTCTTTCATGACTTATCCAAGAAAAATATGCTCATAGGTCTTTATTGAACTCATGTCCAACCAAAGTGCTTTCTTCTCAGAATTTTTGCTGAAATCTCATCAAGAGTAACCATCTCAACAACATGTATGTCATCTCAAGAGAACTTCATCCTCACCTAACTCTCTATGTATCCATGAGTACCAAGAAAAGATAAATTCATGCTAAACTCCAAATGCATTTGTGCACCCTAATGAAGTTTCTCATGCATGTGAATAATGGACCCAATACAAAGAGAGCTCACCAAATCAATACCAAAGCTTCAATTGTAGGAAACAAGAACCCATCATGACATTAAAATCTAAACATCCCCTCCTAGGAGATCACATGCTCCAAGTGAACATACCGTGGTGTCAAGAACAATGTGTCATGTCAAAACTCTAACTACTATCAAGAGTACACCATGACATGATACCAACATACTCTAAACCAAAATCACCTGTCAAGCACCAACACCTCAAACAAAGACTCAAGGGTCCTCCATGGATCTCCCATCCTTAGATAGTGTACATGCAAAGGTGAAGGAACCCTTCTGAAACAATAGGATCTAAGAATCCCTCCAAGCATCTACATCACTAAAGAAGATCACCCATCACCATGTTGTGAATATACAGTCACTGCTAAAGCTCCCACTTAATTGTGATACCGAACTCTCCAAGAACATGACACACCAGCTCCAAGATTTTAAAATAATCTAGTTCCACACACATATAAGTGTATTTCTAATCAAACCAAGTGAAACCAAGATCTCTAAACCAAGGAAATATACCATGCCAGAGGATCCCATAACCAACTATCTAGGTACTCACTTATCATCCATCCCCTCATCCCAAAGAAAACACACCAATGCACAAGTGACCATAGAAAAGAGCAACTAACAAGTCTCCACCAACACTGAATAAAATCTCGTGGATATAGACAGTCCACATCCAAGTTGACCCACTGTAATCAAATGTGTGGCCTACCCACCCAACTACATAACTTGTAGATCTAATCATTTTAAAATGCAAACCCATTACCACATCAATTACATGAAAATATTGTTGGCATAACTGATGCAAAGCTTGATTGAGTGTTGAGTGGTAAAAGGTTTGATGATAGGAAGATCAATCATTGTATTGTCATTTATGTCAACTTGGTGTTGTATTTTTTGACAGTGTTACCATTATACTGGTAAGTATTTGTGCAGATGAATTTTGTGTTGCAGTACGAATTGGAGTGTGCGATCAGAGATGGAGACTTGGGGATGTCTCTAGATGCATGTTGTATGATTGTGTATGCTGGGAATACAAATGGAGAAAGTTATGATAGATTGAAGAGAAATGGGACAAACATAAGAACAATCAATGACAAATAGTGAATGATTTGATTGTTTTATCAAATCAATATGGATCTAAGTGTTGTGGTCATGATATGTTTATCTTGACTAGGCTATGTTGTTGATTCTATGATCACGTAAAGATTGGTGTACTAGAAGGCATTATTTTAGTTAACAGAAGATCATTTTATGCCTTATAACAAATTGTTTTGAACCGGTTTGAGTAGTTGATGTTATATCAGTGTGTGGTGATGATGCAATCAGTTTCAGTGGATGTTTATGTGATCCAGGTGTCAAGGTGACATGGCATAACATATGCATAATGATTAAATGCTATTCTATTGGTCGAGGTGATTGGATCTATCTAGTTTTGGAAGTGTGTTGAAGAAGTCAAATAAAGTTTGATTGTTCTTGATTCAAATCGATGTGTGATGAATCTTATGGCCAACCTAAGTTTGTTAATGAATGTTCTAGATTGGTAATACGTTTTAGGGCTTGAGAATTGAGAGGGAAACATTGTAATACATTTTGTAAGGTGTTTAATTTCCCTAATGTATTGGTAATGTATATATATGAAAAATGATGAAATATACAAGTGTAGATCGTGGATGAAGAGGTGCGATCAAGAGAAGAGAGAAGATTACATGCAAGAATACGAAGTATTGTGCTTAACTGGATCTGAACAAGCAGAGAAGGTGTGCTACACCTAGATCATTGTACTTGTTAATTCCTAACAATCTCTACAAGAAAATACCTTAACTGGGTAGATTTTAACAGGTCTAATTTGTAAATCCTTTAACCGGGTGGCTCTCTAACGAGGGTTTGAAATCCTTTAACAACATAACTCCTAGCAGGGTAAAGATCCTAATAGGGCTAGAGGTAAATCTCTTAACTGGGTGGCTCCTAACAGGGTCTGCTACTAACCAAACATTATTGTAAGCTTTTAACATGGCTAAACCTTTAACATGGCACATTTCGGAAGAGTGAAAATATTTGTGGGTACTAATCCCCACCGTGGTTTTCACCCTTAGTCATGGTTTTCACAATAAAAATACTGGTGTTCTTGTGTTGCATGTTTGGATAGTTTTATTTGTTTCATTGTTTATTGGTGCACAAGTACTAAGTTGAATGAATTGATGAAAAGTTTAGATTTGACTGATTACTGATTCACTGTCGCCCCCCTCTCAGTAATCTTGGACCTTATAGTATTAAAAATTTGAGATCTTGAAGAGAACAATCATGTAGACAAAATGACTCAAGCACTAGATCAAGCACAAATTTGATTTGTCAATCAAGTCGACATCAAGCACCATAGTACAAGAATACATCAAGCATCACCATATAAATGATGAGTGACTAATCACGTACCAACATCCTCATGCAGAGAAAGCGTCATGTCTCCTCTCACCATGCACAAAGCATACATGTAGAGCTGCAACTATCTCATCAAATGTCCCCTAGAGCAACTAGGTTCTAAAAAATAATTCTTCAATAGATCCACAAAACTACAAGATTTTTCCTTGACCGTAAAATACCTACAAAACCATTGTGTTCAAAAACACCCATGCACATCTATACCCACTTCACATCTGGAAGACTCAAAAGTCTAAAAAGGTATCATATAGATTAACCCAGAACAATGGATTATCATTGATGAGCATCACCATAGATTTTTAAGGAAAATCTATTAACCCCTCAATTCCAAGGAATATGAATCCAAGCCATGCAAGTAGAATTATCAAAGAGGAAAAAGTAGTACATGAACTCCAAGCCCACTTGTAGACCAACTCCACAACCATCATCAGTACATGCATCCGAGGGAGATAGGCTATTCCAGAAGATTCAATATCATCCAATGATCAACTCCATAGCCTTCATGCATTCAATGTAAAAAAATAAACTCCTTCCAATACCTATGCATTAGTAATAATTCCTTTGTCAAACATGAGCTCCAGATCAACGTAGTTTCAACATGATCAACTCCATTTTCTTTGTCTTCACCATCATTCAAAAAATGCATGTCGTCTCTTGAAAATCAACTGTAAGACTTTCACTCATCAAAGGATTAATCATCAAGCGATTCCTTCAAAACAAATTTCTTCAAGCTTTCCAAGCTAAGAAATCTTAACAAAAGAAGTACCCAAAACTAGAAACACTATGAATTCTCACATGCAAGCATCATGTAAATCACATAATTGAGCTCTAATACCAATTGAAGGGAAATGAGGGCATCCCAGATAGCCATCTAAGATCAATATGCACATCCAATTTCTAATGATTTATTCACTTCCAACAAACTAATACAAGTATATACTATTATGCCATAAAAGCGGAAACATACATAGTTTATTTCCCACAATTAAAACCTTAGAGGAAAGTGATTACAATTTACAAATCTAAGAAATTTCAGTAGCATTACGAAATGCAAACTGAATACTTCAAAATCATGCAACTAGAAGAATGAGACAAAATAGAAAACACTGATATACATGGGAAACCCCTTTTGGGTAGAAAATCCCACACCAAAACATCAAGTCAATGTATTATTCAACAAAAAGTTACAATACATTTTCAGGCTCTAAGCCTTTACATAGAGATTTACATCTTGTTCCATCGTGGAGAATATCCAACAACATAATGTTGTGAAATGAACTTCTCTCTTCTCTCTTTTCTCTGTAAATTAGCTAAGGCATCAACATATATAGAGCTAAACACAAAGAGGTAGGTGCCCATGGCTTCCAAAATCATCTTAAGAGGTAAGTTGTGTCATAATGTAAACAATATGCTAATTCCACGACACATTGCTCATAGAAACTTCCAAGACAACAAAACCTATCCCATCCATAACATTCATCTTGCCAAATACAATGCAAGTACAACATAGAAATTACCATGACCAGGAATAAGCACCTTCCTTACCTCACACCATTTTTCAAAAGTGAACTCCACCATGAATGCCAATTGCTAAAATACAACTCCAATGCACAATAGAAATTGCAAACCAAGACTCTTTAGTCAGCATAGGAAATTGCCAAATCAATTTCCACTTCAAATTGGAAATATAAGACAATATCTTCCCAAAACTTAGTATCTTCCAAGTGGGTGCCAACTTCTTATAAAATAAGAAATATGCCATCTCACCATCTGTCACGTAAGATGCCACCTCACCAAGAGGTCCCACAAAGTGAATGACAACTTAGGAGAAACCAATTAATTAAACAATTCAACATATTAGGACTCTAAGGCTACGACACCTTAATCCCAACAAAATAAAAAACATTAACCAAATTCTCTTAGATTTCCAAAATATCCCCCAATTCGATCTCCAAGAAATTCACACCTCCAATTCGTCAAAAAGCCCATTCAATCAAAACTCAATGTCCCCCAAAATGAAAAATTAAAACTCAATAAGAAGGTACATAAAGAAATTATTTTTCTCCCTTCAAAAAGCAAATGAAAAGTTATTCACTTTTATTTCTATTTCCAAAACTTGTTTTATTAATATTAAAAATCAAACATTTATTTCCTATTAAATAGGAAAAATCACCAAAAGGCAACATGCATTATACATTTTAATATATATTAGTTTACTAATCGATGCATCAAAATATAATAAAATATTTTAGTATTACATTTACCATTAGAGATCAATTAATGATAATTAACATTATTGTATGACGTTATCAGAAAATAATTAAATTATGTTAAATTAATCATTAATATTATTAATCAATCAATATTTAATATTTTCAAAAAATATATTTTAACCTTTATTTATTACATTAGGACAAATTTAAATAAGTGATAGAATATAATTGATTAACCATCATATTAAGATAAGATGTCAAAATGCAAGCAAGCAAGAAACAACGTGATCAAGCACAATCTCAAGCCAACCACAAGCAAAAGGGATCAAAGAGCAGCCAAAGTAGTTTGCCCAACAACTCGGATATGTGACACATGGCATAATCATCCTGAAGTGGGATGATGGCCGATATAGTTCAAATAGATTGGGCCTTAATGCTATCTCCCTTATTAACATCCATCGAAAATATGAAGGCACGCTCAAGCCTGCCAATTCAGGTGGAGTCGATGCCTAGTACCTACAAACCTGCATCATGATAACAAAACATGTACATATATACATATACATATATCATGTCAAACAATAGCATACAATGAAGGGGAATCAAGACATCATATGGAACTCGTGAGTGAGTAATACGACATCCTCCATCTCCATACAAACACATCAACCAAGAACAACATGGAACAATAACATAAGCATAATAGTTATCTAGAAGGGTATTACAATCTTCGAAGCAGAATTCAAGATCGAAAGTGTCATTTGCTCCTTAAATTGATAGCCAAAAATGTTGCTTTAACGGACTGAAATTGTATCTCTTTAATACCTTTCCAACAATGTAAGCGGTTTTGAATTCAAAGCACCAAGAAAAAACTTGGACCCCACCAAGCTGGGGTATCCCATATTGTAGTTTTCTAAAATTCATAATTTTACTTATCATTTTATTCCCCAAAACTCCCCAGTTCAAAATAGTTGGTATCCCAAGGCTATTGGGATTACATATATGTGTAATTTTTTAATTTTTTAATTCTCCAAAACTCTTTAGTTCGTATTGGATGGAATTTTGAGATTGTTGCAACTCTAAATATGTGTATAAAACTAATTTTGAATAAGATAATAGAGACTTTTGATGCATACAACTCCTAATTTTAGGTTTTACTATTGTTTATTTTCTATGCTCTATGGGGACGCGCCCTGTTGGAATTATATTGTGAATGTAGTTCTGAGAGGCGAGGGGTGAATTAGTACCTCTACAACTTTTCTTGGTTAGCCCATTAGCCCTTAGTCATCAGTTTATAAATTATCTTATCTAACTATTCATCTTTCTTTATGCATATGCAATCATAACATAAGTTCTTTAATATGTAACCATACAAGAAACATTCATGAAAATAGATAACACATAACACAAGATATGATATCGCAGAAAACTCCTATTAGGAAGTAAAAACTGCGGTGGGGATTGTTACCCACAAGACTTCATTATCTGTAGATAAGAAAGAGTCGATAAAGGCTTACAATTGGTCACTTTTGATGATCTACCCTGTTAGGAGTATTACAGTGGAGACCTGTTAAGATCTACTTTGTTTGAAGCTTTAACAACACTGTTAAGTGTGCACTCTGTTAAGAGATTTGTAAAGAACTGTTAAGTCCACCTACAAAAGGATTTTAGATGTGATGCACTTGTTAGAATGCAACTACATAAGTCTTTGATCTGATGATGTACGCAATCTCTAATTGCTGATAACAGATCCAATAAAGCTTCCTATGTATGAGTAATCATCTTTTCATGATTGAATAATACATTTCTCTGCAAATTGGTAGCCTCTGTGTGTTCTTGATAACTAGATATAATCTTTTCCTGAACTTTGCATGAATTCTGCCTTCTGCTCCTTAGATGCTCTTCGTGGCTATCAACAACAATGAATCCATAATTCACAATTGATTGAACATCTATTTATACTAGATTTTAGCTCTATTCTTGATTC
>MU228305.1:3152163-3168122 GCA_018584345.1 Thuja plicata
TTAAATAACTTCATCAACAATTGTATAATTTCCAGCTCTGAATGGGAGTCATAGAGATCTTTTAATTTCTTTAATGCTTTAAACGCTGTGGTGCTGGAAAGAATATGTCTACTTACCTCTTCAGTGATCGAGGCAGAAATTAAAGCATATGCCTTTTTATCTTTACTCTTCCAAATTGCAAGAGGTTTGTCATCTGAAGGTTGCTTTGGCTCAGCATCACCCACGCCTTCACAAATTTCCTCTCATAAATCACTAAAAATAAGAGTGTTTTTAATTTTCCGAAACCATTCTTGGTAATTCTCTTTTCCGGAAAGCACAACCCCAACAATTGAGAATAAAGAATGCATTTGAAACTTGCTTGCAAATATAACTCTCAGGCTCTGCAACAGTCTGGAACAAAAAAGAAGGGGCTGTCAAAAGCTGTGCCTGCCTGCGGCTCCACCAGATAATCTTTGATCAAAAACTGTGCCTGCCTGTTTCTGTCATGGAGTTTTTTTTCATTCTTTCCCCGCTCTGATACCACTGTTGAACAGGACAAAACTCCAACATTCAATATATAAAACATGCTAAAGTCTGAATATATACAGGAAGGAGATTGGTAGATTTGAAACAGAAAAGAAACTGAAATTCCTAACTAGTAACTAACTAGAAACTAACTAAACTACTCCCGATGGATTACAGAATTATTAACAAGTTAACAAAAACAACAACAAATGGGACCTCACTTAGAGACACAAGCCCACTGCGAATGTTTATTTTATTAATGCAATCTTTACGCTTGTTGGGATTTTTATCATCATTGGACTTCCACTGCAACCCATTCTATTTTGAGCAATTACAGACATATTTACTGGTTATCTCACAGATCTAGATGTGGGTTTCTGCTTCCGATGCCCATTCACTCCATTTGAAAAATACCATACTAATAATTGGAATGGATAGCTATAATACCAAAGGCATATAGATCTTTATGCTACCTGAGCAATAGCGAGACATGGTACCAAGTCCAACAAGCCATGGTCTAATAACAAGACAAAGCAATCACCATGATGATTTTGTTGAACAATATTTATATGGGTCTTTCTCAATATTAATCATGGACAGAAAGAATTCTAAGAGCAGAACATTGATATTCTTTGTAGATCCCTTTCAAGATCAACGTTATAAGCAGATCAAACTCCCATAAATTATTGATGCATCAAAGACCATGACCGTCTCTTCACCTAAGAGGGCCAACCCTTGAATATATGTGAATCCAAACCTACTAAAAAGCTCTTAAACCTTTTTTAGGTTTTTCAACTTACAAGTACAAAGCTTTCTACCTTAAACAATTAAAAAACTAGGTCCACAACTCCACCCCATTTCATCTTTTGGAAGGGACATGGGAATAATCATACATTGCAGGAATTTAACAATAGTCTTAGTATAAATAAATGCACAAATAAGAACATGATAAATGTAGTTGTGCCTCAGTCTTGTTAATAGGTTGTGGCTTCTATAAAACTACTTAAAGAAAATGCATGCACACAAATTTTGTAATGCCTCATGTCGCTTCTGATATATCTGATGGTGAATACTGCACTTGTTGATAAATTAATAATCAATCTTTTTTGTAACACCTGTTTTCAAACCACATGCATGGTAAATTCACAAATTTCATGCTATGAGCCTAAATACACCATATGGTTACTTATGGATGATATTTTCTATGGGTAGATTTAAGAATTTCTTGATATCTTTGGGCTTCAGAAGCTTGTACATTTAAAAAGCATTCGACAATTGTTTTAGAATTTGATTAAATCAAATGAATTATTAGTAGCCACTGGTGATCTGTTCAAGATCTTGATCTTTTCAATAAGCTTTAATACTCACTGTATCTTTCAATCAGGTCCTTGACACTTTTCAATGTTTATTTCTCCTCCATTCTTTTTATCTGTTGAATCTTGGGGATTTCATGTCCTCTTACTGCACTTGCATCATGCATCAAAGCTGAGCCTTTGAACAAGAAATTTAGATACTCTGCAAAAAGAGAAACAAAATGGGTAACGAGCAAAATAAATCAGAGCTTGAGACAAGCATAATCTATGAGGAACTAGACTTCAAGGAAAACTTGACAGTTCAAATTTGACAATATAAAGTGTCTCTTACGATTTATACTCTTCCCCATTGTACTCTCGATGACCTGGCTCTGGAAACACTGTTCAACTGGCTTTCTGTGATCAGCATGTGATGCCCACAAGGCTGTATCCGTTAATATGATTTTAATGAACAAAAAAATGCCAAAAGAACTGAAAAGATAACTGTTGTCTTAGCATTTATGTCTCTGGTATCTGGTTCTGGGACCATTTCTTGGCTGCCTTGCCGATTGGCAAGTAGTGTTCATAAGGTTATATCAATTAAAACGATGTATATCAATTCAGGTTAAGACTAATTTTTTGAGGTGAACCGTAAATTAAGTTGTGAGTCCCAATACATCATCAATCTACAAGATAAGAGAATATTAGTCTTACCAAGATTCAAAATTATCAGCCCTAAATTTCTGTTATTCCATCCAAAGGAAATTGAAGTCCGATCCTCAAGTGTCAGTCTAAATTTCTATGCACTTCATTCAAAAAAAAATATTAAAGTTAGGATCCTGCAGTATTCATTAATAAGCAATACTACCAGATAGTTAGGAATATTATAACCACAAAACATCCAAGATGGTAGTTATACAATCCTAAAGATCATGAAAGACTTCACATAAGGCATGCCAGATGGCTGGCAATATGTTCAATATGGTTTGTGAATTGCTACTCAAAGATGCAACAAGAAGTAAGGTGTCTAAAGTGTTGGTTCCATTGTTTATCATAAACATTTTACTTATTAAGAATGCACATAGAATGTGATAAAAAGACTAATGCCAAATGCCAAACATAAATATAATTTACAAGACCTTATCTGAACGTTCATAGTTGGTGAATCTTTGACAGAACCTTCACAATATACTATCTGAGAGCCAAGCCTGTTGCACATATACGCCTTGCGATGTATGATAAGATTCTGGCATCATACAAAGATCAATTGAGTTCAGTATCTAAAATTAAATGATCTACTTAATTAACACATCCTCAGAAGCACTAGCAAAAACAGGTGAAATACCTTATTCTTGGCTCCCAAGATGATGTTTCAACTCTTACAGCAATCTTATTAATGAGCTTTAGCATCACCAATAGTCCCCACAAGAACAAAGACCATCTTGGAAGTGGTGGAAGCGGCTAGCATCCCTTACAACTATTTGTCGTTGAACAATCTTGGAAATGAATTTGATTGCATTGTGGCAGTCACTACATACGCGAAGGTTCTTGAGTATTCGAATAGGTTTACCAAGTGGCAAGTTAAGAAGCCCAAATGCAATGGCTAGCTTCTCACTGTGGTGGGAAATAATATTTTCCTTCAGCTCCTCCTCCACATCATGCAGCACACGATTTGTTTCAGGTACATACCCTGATTCCTTGATCTGTCCAGATAGTCTCTCCAGCATTTCGTAGATCTCATCTCTTTGTGGGTGTAATTTATCTCCAACAAGAAATGCATGTACCCTGCCCTTGACATCAACCCAGCTACATCCCGGACTCCTTTTTATTGCTCTATCATTCATCATCTGTCTCACCTTTGCCACATCACTCCACCTGCCAGATGCAGCATAAATGTTTGACAGCATTATATACGTTGAAGGATTTTCTGGTGACATTTCAATAAGCCGTTTAGCCGTACGCTCACCTAGATCTATTTCTACGTATTTCCTACACGCACTGAGCAAAGTATGCCACATAATACTACCTGGTGGAAATGGCATGTCATCGATAAATTTCTCAGCATGGTTTAGATGCCCAGCTCGACAAAGGAGGTCAACCATGCATGCGTAATGTTCCTCCCTTGGTGTAATACAGTAATCACGACTCATTGAAGTGAAATAATTCCAACCTTCATCCACTAGGCCAGCATGATTGCAGCCAATCAGAACACCAACATAGGTAATATGGTTTGGCTTCATGCCTGCCCGTTGCATTTCATTAAAGAGTTGCAGTGCAATTTTGCCATGTCCATGCTGGGCATATCCTAAAATGATAATAGTCCATGAAACAACATTTCTCGTATGCATTTTATCAAAAACTTGCCGAGCATATTCAATGCTCCCACATTTAGCATACATGTCAACCAGAGCACTCCCCATAAGAACATCGGACACCAATCCACGGCCAATAATTTTGGCGTGTGTTTGCTTGCCCTGTTCCATAGCTGCCATGGCTGCACATGAACTAAGTACACTGGTATAGGTACACTGATCTGGGTTCCAGCCTCCCATTTGCATTCGGGAAAAAAGTTCTTGGGCTTTCACAGCCTGCTCATTTTGGCAATATCCTGCAATCATCGAATTCCAGGAGACCAAATTTTGCTCAGGCATTTTGGTGAAAAGTTCAAATGCTTCCTCTACTCTATTGTTCTGAGCGTATCCAGTAATCATCGAGTTCCACGAGACAACATTTCTTTCTGCAAACGTGTCAAATGCCTGTTTCGCAGATTCCATGTTCCCACATTTGGCGTACATATCAACAAGGGCACTCCGGGCAAAGATGTCTGATTCAAAACCCGTTTTGATGATATGGACATGGACTTGAATGCCACTTTCTAAAGCTGCAAGAGCGCCACATGCACTCAAAACACTAGCCAGTGTTGACTGGTTAGGCTTCACCCCCGCCTGAAGCATTTGGACAAATAAGTTTAGAGCATCTTCGCAGCTGTCATTCTGAGAATATCCTGCAATCATTGCACTCCATGAAACAACACATCTATCTGGCATTTTATCAAACAAGGAGCGTGCATCTTCCATCCTATTATTGTGCGCATATCCTGTAAGCAGTGCAGTCCAGGAATAAGCATCTCGTTCGGGCATTTTGTCAAAAACTTGGTTTGCTCTATCTAAATAACCAAGCTTCACATATAGATTAACAAGAGCATTGCACACAGAAAGCTCTGAATCCAATCCCAGCTTGATAATCTGCCCATACACTACATTGCTAAGCTCTAGATCTCCCAGATTTGCACAAGTACTGAGGACACTATTATACGTAAACTGATTCGGTCTCATTCCTGACTGTTGCATTCGATGGAACAAGGCGAGAGCCTCTTCAGCATCCCCATTCTGAGAATATCCAACAATCATTGCAGTCCATGACACAACATTTCGTTCAGGCATTTTCTCAAACAATATTCGCGCATCATGAAGCCGTCTACCCTGCACCAGTCCCGCAAGCATGGTAGTCCAAGAAACAACATTTCGCTCAGTCATGTTGATAAACACTTCACGTGCATCCTCCAGTCTGCCATTCTGTGCATACCCTCCAAGAATGGCATTCCAGGCGGCGAGCGTTTGTTCAGGCATTTTGTCAAGCAGATTGCATGCATCCTTCAAACACCTGCACTTTGCATACATAATTACAAGTTTAGTTGCTAGAAAAGCATCATCTTGAGATCCGGTTTTGATAATGTGGGTTTGAACAAGTTTGCCATCTGCCAAAGATCTTGCCTTGATGCATTTCTGCAATTGAAGCAATGTCGTCGTTTCTTCATTGTTATTGTATACTTTCTGGTTATTATGTTGATATGTAGTCGTAATAACGTTACTAGCATATGTTTTGTGAAATGCCAAGGCATGGGTATGAGAGTGCAAAATTGATCTGAAGACGGAACTTTGCCTACACATAAAAAGTTGCAGATGTTTTAAAACTTTCATTTTTCGTATTCATCAGTGCCATGTTACCTTTCCACCGTATTACATTCCAGATGCGTTGTTAGAATTGTGTATATTTGAATACGGCCGAATCGTGGTGTGCCGAGGTTATCGATCGGCTTCCGAATGAAAACCATCGAAAAAACTAAACCTTCGGTATTAGTTCTGCAGTGTTATCTTCCCAATTTTGCAAGTCTTACCCAATGACTGAATTTGATCAAACAGACTTACATGAAGCTAAATATAAATCTTCATCATGCAACTGTAGTTCCACGAATTTTGCTCCTTATATAATTTAAAAGATATGTGTTGTTGTAAACGAGGAAACTGCATCTAGTGCATTTTTTTTTGTTTAACGTGCCTACATCATTTTGTTTGTATAGATGTTTTAATGTATGATTTTAGTATTATATTCATTGATCTTGATTTTAAACAAGCATACGGGAACAGCACTAGGAGATGTTGTAGCTAACTTTTTATAATCATAGAATTTATATGGTACATTGAATTTTGACCCAAAAAAAATTGTTGTTGTTTCTGTATGTTATTTAATTGTTTACGGTTATTGTTCTAGTTTGTAGGTAGTAACAAAGAACAATGTGAGATTTGTTATACACACAAGAATTAAAGAGTGGTCATTTTAAAATGTATTCTCAAATATAATCCATATTGCATCATTACCCATTCGAATAGAAATAAATAAATAAAACAAAAGGTACCATATTAATAATTTAAAAACACCTTATTCAAAGTTATAAAACATGTGGGGCCACTCGCATAGTAAACATTAATGTTTACTGGAGAGGGCAAATAAAATTTGGTCATCACCAATTTGGTTCACCATCGGACATGTGTGTATTTGGTTAAGCATCAATGGAAAGGGCAATCATGTACTTGTTTTTAATTATTCATGGATGGTTTGGGGATTATTTTCCCTGTGATTGCTTCATGCCCTCCTTTCTAGTTGTCACATGTTGTCTTTGCCCTCATCTCCATGTCGTCACATTGGTGCAAGAACTAGGTAACGCCGACATGCCATTTCTCCTTGTAGTTTGTTGTCAATGATGAACATCTTGTTGTCGTTTTCCCTTCCAATTCATTGTCTTTTCTCATCATTTATTTGTATGGTCCATCGAGGGCTTCATTGAAATGATTATTTTTTCACTTAGTAATATAGAATCATTACATGGACTGTGAAATAAATAGAACATTATGTGATTTTATCCTAAATCCCTGGTTTATAATCATGAGATTTTATGGGTATAGAATTACTGTCCCAATTTTTTAATTAGTTTCAGGATTACACTTCATGCATGCTCTCTAGGTTTGAGGAACATTGACCTATCATTTTTCCTTACATTTAGTAGTCAATGATATGAGATTCTATTTTCATCCACTTATCTTGTCAATTTTGCATCATTATATGGATGTTGTGTAGGGTTTCATTATATTGTGAAATGATTTTAGTGGCTATGAAATAATTATATTTTTTTGGGTACAGCTTGTCATTATCCCGATCTTTTATTGGTTTAGAGTTTACACATCATGCATTCTCTCTAGGTTTTAAGAAATGTCAACTATGTTAACTTATCATTTCTCCTTACATTTTGTAGACAATAATGGGTATGTGCAATATCACAAGGGGCCAAAGTAGGCCCTTAAGTGACAATGAAATTTCAGAAAAATGGAGTTAGGCAACTTAACGTAAAAATTTCAATAGGTCATCAACCCTCTATCAAAAATATGTAATGAATTTGTAGGAAATTGAATTTAGTTTCTAAGCTACTAGTTGTTTTTTGAAAAAACTTAATCTATTTGGTGAAAAATTAAAATTTCAATGTAGTAATACGTAAATTCTAGGAAAAAGATAAGAAGTAGGTGCATGTCTTACCACCCTAACCATAATCAAATGATAATATGGTTTTATGAGGCTCTAGATATAAGTAGAAGACTCGTGTTCAGATGCGACTCATATTTTTTGTAATTTTTTTCTAAATAAATAAATAATTATATTTTTTTAGTACAACTTTTTGGAATATAAAAACGCATGTGTCTGACAACCATAACTCAGTTAAAACATAATAAATTTTGATTTTTTTCTTAATATAATATGCGAAGCAAAGAATGTGACACATGTTTCAGATTTGAAAAATGTTATACCATTTGAAAGTTATAAACATTTTTCAATTAGCCTATCAATCGAGACTTTAGATGTAATCCAATTAGAAAATGAATGATAATAATTTATTAAACTCAAAACAAAATATAGTTTATATTGGTGGAAAGCTGAGAATCTCTTTAAGAAATCTTTTTTCTTTCATTAATTTTGGGTGTAAAAAAAGTCGTCAGCTACATGGTCGAAGTTTAGAAATGCAAGGAGATCTCATAAACATATTTTTTGGGTTAACTTTCCAAGTTTGGCATTCCCAAGCCATAACCCATAGCAATCTGGAGGCACATCTCTAGATTACAGATCTGTGTCAGAGATATCAAATATGTGATATCTATGCATATATAATATTAAAAAATAATTATAATATATAATATATAGTATTATATGTGAAATTCTTAGAGATGGTATGGCGAACTTTATTGATAAAGTGTGTTTAATGCGAAGAAGGGCTGATTTACAAGACAACATCTTCCCTCGCCATGGTGTGATGTCTATAAACTCGGAAGCCTCGATTCATGCGGCTAGGCAGGGAAATGCCTTCGCTCTGTTAGCTTATGAAGGTTTCTCCACCTGGAGCAGTGATCCTCATCCTAAGGGGTTTGGCTACTAATACAGATTTCAAACAACAATTTCCCATTAGGTGTAATGGCAGATCAGAAATGCAACACCCTCGGTTATGGCAAGGATAGAATGAAAGGAGGGTTGTTCATCCACAAAAGTTTAGCAGTCACACTGCGATCCAGCATAGGGGTTGGGCTCCCCCTCTACATGAAAATGTCGCGTCAGATTGGGAATTGGTAAAGAGAAGGAGGGCTAAGAGGAACGAAAAACTTTGCACCAGATTAAAGGTTTGGATATTACCCATCACTTCTAATATGACCACCTTTTCTTCTGGGGCTAATTGTGTCGCTTTAGGCGATAAGAAACTCCACACTCTCCCCGCGGTGAATCCAAAATCTCATTTTGGTCATGCGCCACCACTGCATACTGGTGTAGAGGGTTCCCTAAAATTGACCCCTCTAAATGTCAAGCATAGATATGATCGTAACCCTCGATGGAAAAGTACCAAGGGTGCCCAACATAGAGGATATGATAAGTACAAATTTAAAAAGATGCAATCAAAACCTTGGGGCACTGGAACCATAAGGAAAACCAAATTAACAGGGTCCTGAAGACTCCACCACGATCTGGGCAAGCGACATCTAATACTGAAAAAAAACCAGGCAACAAGATGGACTTGGATAATAAATATACCCATGTATTGGCACTGCAAATCCTTTGGCTTATATGCCCGTTGGTGTGGCGTGGGATCCCTTGTAGAGGAAATCGCTGAATGGCTCCAGGATGCTCACAAGGGACAGGTAGGTATTACTATTCTCTCTGAAGGTTTTATGTTCATTGATTGTTCAGATTTGACTGTGATAAATTATCTTCTTAAAAGCAATCTAGAATATAGAGGCTACAAGATCAAAGTTTTTGAATGGCTCCCTAACTTTGACCTAGGAAACCAGAGCAATGTAGAATATTTTGAAAGATATAATTAATAGACTTACCTGCGGAACTAATTCACTCAGCAATCCTGAAGGATATAGGAAATCATTTTGGTAATTTCGTAGGGGTAGAGGAGGATTTCTTATCCTTCTTAGATGTTATCCTCTCAGTAGAAATGGGATTTGGCATTAACAAGCTGGAAGCATTTGATCTTAGGACTAAGAATAACATTTATAAGATTAATCCAACTTTCTTCCTAGAAATGGATCACCTTAGGAGTAAACCTATTACTCCTCAGAAGAGAGCCTCTCCTCCAAAAATAGAGGTTAATATCACTTTTAACAAGAATATGGGGGTTTTATTTTGGAGGAACTAGGGCATAATCAACCAAAACAATATCTTAATAACGATTCTAAGGGTTTGGAACCAAATAAATCCACACTCAGGGCAAACTTTGATACAACAACAACACCCTGTAGCAAAGATAAACATATAGAGATTAGGAATGAAACTTGTTTAGGGGACATGACCTCAAGCAATCTCCACCATAAAGGTGGGATTCCACCATTGGAGGTTAAAGGACCTCAAGAAGTAGAGGAAGGTGAAATAATTGAAATAAATGAGGCAGATTGTATAGTAGGGAAAGAGCATGCTGATGATATTGTACATATTAAGGAGCGTCAATACAATGATATTTCTCCTGAATATGACCTCCCCTCAGAGAGTGAATTGGTGAGGATGGGCTTCGAATAGAACATAAATGTACATATGTTGTCATCAATGTACACCAAGTAAATGACATTACCAAGAAAAAATACAAAGATTCCCTTAAAGTAATCTTGGGACAAGCTGAGGCTGTCAAGAGCATAGTGGAGAGAGAATTGGAAACCATTGAGGATGACTCTATTAACAACGAATGGATAACTAAAGACCATACACTGAGATTAAAAGAGATATCCCAAGAGAAAGGTGAAAGCACTCATAATTTGAACAAAAAACCACAAACACAAGAAGCACCTTCTGAAGAGGAGGAAGGGGAAATTCCTATGATTGAAGCTATAAACAATTTCCTAGGTTTAGAAATGATAAATGAGAATGATGAGAACAAGGTGGTGACTGAAAAAAAAACATGATTGAAAGGGTTCTAGAATCTATGGATAAGGAAGCCATGGACAATGAGGCAAGTTATGGCGAGGATAGAGATAAGGAGAATGAGGTTGAGGAAGGATTGGGGTTATCTATTACAGAAAAAGGCAGTGTCTCCCCTGATTGTGCCAAAGTTGGAATGAAGAGGGATAGGAAATTAGTAAATGAGCTAAGGCAAATGGATCACAATATTGTAGGTCAAACTAAGATTATTGAACTGATTCATGTAGGGAAGGGGAATCTCCTTCCCAAGGTACAATGAAATTAATAACATGGAATGCTAGGGGCATAAATGCCCCTAACAAACAATGTTTAGTTAAGCACTGCATTTTCAACTTCAAGGAAGATTTAATCTTAATACAGGAAACAAAACTGAGTAATTAAGAGCTGAATGGGTTTAGGAAAAAACTGGGTGCTTGGGACATGGATGGGGCCTCAACAATAGGGGGTTCCGATGGATTAGGAATTGTTTGGAACCCAAGAATCATTTCATATAATAGGGTCAGGGAGGATAGGAATTGGATATGTGGCAGAATTAAGAGTATAAGAAGCAAACTATGTTTTTTTTATGATCAATATTTATGGACCAACCTCTATTTAGGATAAACGAAGGGTATGGAGCAGTATTGAGAGCTTAATGGATGATTTCCCAGGCCAAAAATTTATTCTCAATGGTGATTTGAATGTTGTGTTGAGAGTGGAGGAAAAGTGGGGAGGCATTACTAAGGAGTCACAAACTACAATATAAATTTGGGATTGGGTGAACACTAATGAGTTGATGGAGATCAAATCAGAAAAATGGAAAATATAAATCGAACAATAGGCGCACAGGTTTTAGCCACATTGCTGAAATGTTAGATTGATTTTTTTTACAAAGGAAATTGGATTTAGTTTGACTATAACCTAAGAGCTACAATTTTTCCTACTTCTGGATCAGATCATTTTCTAGTCCAATTAGAAATTGAGGAAGGCACACCTCCAACGAGACGTCCCTTCAGGTTCGATAAAATATGGTTAAGAGACGATAATATCATGACTCTCATGGACCAATGGTGGAAAGAGGAACACTTTAAAGGATCAAGAACTTTAATGTTTATGGTAAAGCTTAAATCCATTAAGTGGAAGCTTATCCAATGGAATAAAGAGCATTTTGGGAATATTTTTGAAGCAAAGGAGAACTTGGAGAAAGAGATAGAGGAACTTCATGACAAAATTATTGCTGAAGGCATGAAAGAACAAAGTTACTTAAAGGAAAAAGAAATTTTAAATAAATTCGACGATATCTTAGCCAAAGAAGAACTATTTTGGCGTTAGAAATCAAGAGAGACGTGGCAAGCTGAAGGAGACAAAAACAAAAATTTCTTCCACAAAAACACAAAGACAAGAAGGAATTTCAATAGAGTAACGAAAATTTTGAAGCAAGATGGGGAAATTATTGATAAACCTGAAAGTTTTTTAAGGGAAGTTGTTTCATATTTTGAGGACATTCTCAATAACTGTGAAATTTATAATTGAGTGTCCCATAACAGTATACAAAAAATAATTCCTAAAATCATCACAAATGTTTAGAATAAGATGCTAAATGTGAAATTTACAAAAGATAAAATTGAATCGGCTCTTAAATAATTACACCTTGATAAAGCCCCTAGCCCCGATAGATTTCCAACCCCTTTTTACCAAACGTGTTGGTCATTCCTGGGTGATGAGGTTATGGAGGTTGTAGAATGCATAAGAGACTTGAGGAAATTAGTAAGGGAAATTAATAATATATTGATAGCTCTTATACCGAAGAAGTCTGATTGTAAGAACTTTGAGGATTATCAGCCAATATCACTATGCAATACAATTTACAATATTTTAACAAAAGCTATAGCCAACTAAGTCAAGAAAATACTTCTTGACCTGATAGCGGATGAATATAAAGGGTTTGTACTGGGGAGATCAATAATGGATGGGGTAATAACAACCCAGGAAGTTATGCATCCGGTTCAAAAAAACCATGAAATGAGTATACTAATTAAAGTAGACATCCAAAAAGCTTATGATAAGGTAGACTAGAGATTTTTGTGTAAATGTTTGGAGGCATTCTATTTATCTAAACAGTGGATTAATATTATTTATGAGTCCATATCTAGTCCTAGGGTATGAATTTTAGTAAATGGGTCCCCAGAAGGCTTCTTTGACATTTCTAGAGGTCTATGTCAATGTGACCCTCTATTCCCTTTTCTTTTCATCATTATGGTGGAGGCACTAAGGAGAACATTGACGAAGGCTAGGTGTAATGGCGAAGTAAATGGAATTAAAATTACTATTGAGATGGAAGCAACCACATACCAACAATTTGTGGGCGATACAATGCTATACGGTAAGGCAAATGTAGACAAAGCAAGGAAAATCAAGTCTATCCTAGATTCCTATTCAGAGGCTTCTAGACAACTCATTAATAAGGATAAATCAAAGATATTATTTTTTAACACAAGAAAGGAGATTGAAGGTGACATAAGCAGGATCCTAGATTTTAGGAAGGGGGAGCTGCCTTATAAATATCTAGGATTACCCCTATCTAAAGGCACTAGGACTACTAAATTATGGGACAATGTGCTTGAGAAAGTGGACAAACGTGTAGAATCACGGATGAATAAGTGGTTATCCATAGCTGGTGGGGCGACTGTGATTAAATCAGTGCTTGTAGAAATCTTGATTTATCAGATTGCATGTTATAATCTTCATGTAGTCATTGAAACTAAACTTATAAATAAACTAAGGATTTTTTTTCTGGCAGGGAGCAGCTGAGAAGAAGAAGATAAAATTTGCAGATCTAAGGAGGAAGGGGGTATCAACCTGAAAAGTAAATTAAGGAAAATAAAATATAGCACTTGGGGAAAAATTGGTATGGAAAATCTACAAAGATCCAGATGCAAAGTGAGTAAGGATACTTCGGCACAAATATTTGGATGGTCGAGATCCTTTGAGTATCTTTAGACATGGGTCACCCCCTAAAGGATCAAGGGTATGGAACTGTCTATGTGAATGCAAAAGTGTCATTACGGAAGGAATATCATAGGATGTTGTTAACTGAGAGTCGGTCCTCTTCTGGGATGACTCTTAGGGAGGTTACCCTACTCTTAAGTCTCTACTACTGGACAATTAGGTTATTGCCACCCTAAAGGACAATATTGGGATCCATGTTAATGACTATGTGGAAATACCTAATGGAACCCCTATATTAGGATGGAGATGGAAAACACCGGATGAGGTAAAAATTCCATAAGATTTTAAAAGGAAGCTTAAAGAAATCTTAGAAGAAAGGAAAATAACTCTCAAGAATATTGAGGATAGGATTATATGGACCAAATAAAAGAATGGGGATTATAATGTTAAGGATGGGTACACACATATCATGGGTAAAAAGAGAATTGCAAAGACAAAAATTCCTATTGACCTTTGTTGGGATAAGAATTGTCTTCCTTAGGTTGGAATCTTTTCTTGGGCTGCCCTTCAAAGGCGGATTCTAACTGCCAAATGGTTTATCAAAATGGGTTACCATGGGCCTTCTTGATGTGCCCTATGTGAGAAAGAGGAGGAAACAATGGACCATTTATTATTAAATTGTGAATACACCTTTAAGTGTTGGTAATGGTTAAACTAGAGGCTAGGATGACAAACTGCACTTTTGGATAAGGTTCTAAGTCTATTTCAAAGTTGGCCAAGGAGACCTAAAAAGGACCTATATAGAAATTTTTGGATTACTTCTCCCTCGCTATTAATATGGGAAGTTTGGAAGGAAAGGAATATTGTGCTAGCTAAATGTGGGCCTCTAATTTAGTAGAACACTTCAACATGGTCATTATTCTTTAGCTGCATATAGGAATGAATATCGATTCATTCACCCTGCATGTCTGAAAGAGTCGACCTGTTGCCTTCTAGAAGGCAGGAGTATGAGTTTGCTCTCAGGTTATTGCAAACTCAGTGACTACACTGAAGACCTAAATGAAGGATTTTAAAAGCTATGATAATGCAAATAAATGATTAATCTAAATGCAAATGCAGTTTGTTGTTCATCCAAAACTAATTAGGGTTCATTTTAGAAGCACCAAATTGAGTGTGTAAGATTGATTTTAAAACATCAATTGAAATGTGCTCTAAGATTAGATTTGCATGATTAACATTAAAACAACAATAAAAGCTATGCTAAGAATGCAAGAAGCTAAGACGAAAATGCAGCACAATAACTTTAATTAAAAGATTAGGATCCTTTGTGAGGGAAAAGAGTTTCTCTTTTATAGAAATCTCTCTCGAATCGACGGTCGAGATCAAACAAAAGAGTGGCTCAGATTTGATTGAAGAAGCACAATCCATGTGCAAGTGATTCGATTGGTCGAGAGAGTCAGTTGACCGAACTGACTGATTAGTTATTTTGGAAACTTCCAAAATCAGTTCACAGTTAACTGAAATGTTTCCAAAATGATAAACAGTTGAGAATCAGTTAACTGAGTGGAATTGGATTGTTTCCATTTTGATAAATCAGTTAACTGGATTTGATGATGTCATATGCATTTTTAATAAATTAATTGATTTTGGATGCACATTTATGTTTTTATAATTAATTTAATTCCTTTTTGATTTGATTGACAATTTTGTAATTTTCATTTAATTAATATGTCATAATATCAATTAAATAATTAACATAAGGTTTATTTGCCAATGTAATATGATTTTAGGAATTAATTAATTAATCAAGTATGATGATTGATTAGGACCTAGGGTTTAGGTCAGATCGGTTTGAATTTGATAATTGCCTGTTTGATTTAGGACTTAGGTTTAATCAAGATTAGGGTTTCTTGATTAATTGTTGAGATTGGTGGTCTAGGGTTTATGTGACCATTTTTAGGTGATTACATTTACCCCTCTTTGAATTGATGTGTGATCAGCGCATTGATTCAAAGACTTGTTAGTGAGAGGACCCAGAATAGTTTGATTTGAAGCGATGAAACCATTCTTTAGAAGAAGAAGACTGACTTCGACTTTGATTTGATGAAGATCGATCAAAAGATATAAAACAGAGTGCTCAGCTTGATTTGAAGCGATGAAACTGAAGATCTATCAGGAACTCTTAAACCTTTTTTGATTGGTTTGAATGAATAACCAGTTTGATTTGAAGCGATGAAACTGATTACCGTTAAGAGATTTGATTAGCATGAAAATTGACTTGATTTGAAGTGATGAAGCCAATTTGATCAATGTATCTAGTTTCAATAATGAATAGCCCGTATAAGACCGATCTTGTTTGGTTTCGAGTGTATTCACCACTGTATAAGACCATTGATTAGGTTGCCTTTGATTTAAGATGATCTCAACTTGATTTGATGCGATGAA
>MU228305.1:3209646-3225858 GCA_018584345.1 Thuja plicata
GCATTATCATTCTAGCTTAAAGCTTGCATTCTCATCCATGGTGAAAGCTTGAGACAAGTTCCTTATACTTGTTCTTGAGTTATTAACTTATCATTTTAATGCATTTCTAGTGGGATTACAATATTGTATTGGGAGAGCACACCCACAAACTTCTCTAAGAGCAAATCAATAAGGGTTGGGTGCACTTGTTTGGCTCATCGAAGGTTGTGATGAATCTCTTCTTATTTTTTAGTAGCATACTTTAGATATGTATAATGTTGTTATTTAATATTTATCTCTAACATTTGCATGTTTGAGCGTGCTCCCAACAGGTTAGGTTTCATTGCATACATTTTGGCACGCCCGATGGGACCCACGTCCCTAATTTTGTAACATTTTTGTAGGCTTTTTTGCAGTTTGGAGAACTCTAACGCAGACCTGTCTCTGCTCTGGAGTCGCTGTCTCCGCAGATCGCCGTCTCTAAAACTCGGTCATCTGCAAAACTTGGTCGTCTATGCAGAATATTCGCCGTCTGTGCCTGTCTACAAACAACTTGTTAAACTGTGGTTTAAGACTGGTTTTTATTAATTTTTAGTGTTTTTAACTCTCTGGTTTCTGACAGAGATAGAATTTTTAAGAGTTAAATGCTGATAAATTTAATAAAAATATCATTTCTCAGTTTTAATAGGTTTTTTTATTTCATATAAAAATCTAATTGTCTGTTCTCTATCGTCTGCACAGGTATTCCACCGTTTCTGCAGATCGCCGTCTGTGCAGATCACCGTCTGCGTAGATCACCGTCTATGATACTCCGTCATCTGCGCCTTTTTTTTGAGACTTGTGTTTTTTACCACATTTGACATTCCAAACTACTAACCAGTGCATGCAGGTTCTGTGGTTTATGTTCTGAAGGATATTATTTAATGAACTTGTATGCTTAAACACTTATCTTGGAATGTATGTTGGATAAAATGAACATCACTCATCTTGAATGTAAAGGGAATGAACCTCACAAATCTTGAATGACATAAGGCAAATGAACATACTTTCTAAGTTTTCTGTTTGCTGTGTGGGAAATAAATTGAACCTGAATGATTAACCATACTATTGTGTCTTTTGCTTAGGTAGAAAATACTTAGTTGCTCTTAAATAGGTTCAATTTAGAATTAATTCTTCTTGGTGTGTTTGAAGAAGTATTTCTCAACACTTCTTTCGAGCTATTTGTCTTTAGTTTAAAACCCTTTAATTTAAGTGATGCTTTGAATAAACTATAGCCGTATCCTCTCCCCTCGCCTTCGTGGATCTTGGGTGAAGAGAAAGCTTAGCTTAATCAAGCATCTAAAGAGGCCTGTCTAGAGGGAGCACTTCCCCTTTAGAGGACGACCTCAAACTGGTAATCCCTTCAGCCGGTATAGAAATAAGGTGTGAACCAAAGGTCTACTTTATCCTTTCAAGCTCGAGCGGGTCATGTTCAATGGTAGTCCATACTGAGTGAATATCCTCAGCATACTGGCATGGTTGAACTAGAGACTTAAGTGTCTCACACTATACAAACCGATTGCAGGGATGCCATGAAACCTTACTAGCAACCATAAAGTAGTAGCCTACCCGGTTCACCTTTGAATGGTGATTTATTATAGTGCAAGGGGAGGGAAGAATCTCCCCCCAAGATTCCCATCATACGTGTCCCAGGGTATTGTGTTGCGAAAGAGATCTTCGTAGCACGACGACAATACCTGGCAAAAGGAAAAAACACAGGCGCCCTTTCGAGGGTGACATGCTGTGTGAGCTGAAGGACTACCAAGCAACGAGCCTATAATATTTCATGCAAAGCCAAATTCCTAAGGTAGCTATTATTTGAACTGTCTTTCAATGTGCTAGACCTAGTGAAAACATAAGTGGTTTGAAAGAATCACTTGAACATACACAATCGAAATATTACAAAGCTAGAACAAAATCCCTTAATGTCACACTTGATTATATCCCTCAAGGTTTCTTTATCCCTTGTTGGATTGTTTTGAGATGTGTGTCTATTATTTTTTGGTTTGCTTATGCTTAAAATCAGTTCTTGCCATCAAACAATTTGTCCAAAATCAGACTGAACATAAAAAATCTACCCAGAATTGTAACACACTGCCTTAGTCTCAGTCGACCATCTCTGCTCTGGATCTTCCATCTGTGCAGATCACCATCTGTGCAGATCGCCGTCTGTGAAGATCGCCGTCTATGTCTGAGATTGCCATCTCCGCTTGAAAATAGTGAGCTTCAAAAATTGGCCAAGATAATCAAATTTTACCATCTACAGGACCCTGGAATCACTTGTCCTAAATCATTCATCCACTTGGCAAAAATTGATTTTTTCATGACATGACCAGTTTTAAGAAGCATAAGAAGGTCAAACTTCCTACATCTTCAGCCCTTATAGAGCAAAAGGAAACCACCCATAAATCTAAGGAATTCCAACACATTGCAACATCTATCAAACAAGGTATTGAACACCGTGAGAAGCTTGACAAAATCATATACAACAATACCGTTTGCAAATTCATGGCCAAGTTTTCACTCAATAGATCTTTTGTCACACTTGAACAATACGATTAGATAACACCTGGATTTTGGATCATTCTTCCACTTCTTCCACCATTATCCTTCTTTTGGAGCATTAGATCAAAATCAAATCAAATCCTTAGGTTGAAAGACCTTAATCAGAGTATTGTGAATCTTCATCATCAAACAAACACAATATTGCTTGTAGACCATCAGTCTGTCTCAAGTAATTTAAATCCCTTAGTGATATCCCATTTTTCTTGAGATCACAAGTCCATCTTCAGGTAGAATAGATATTGCTTTAATTCCTTTGTGTTTGTATCATCATAAGGTTTAACATGCTTAGGTTTTGTCTCAAAAACCTTTAAATCAATCAAATCAATTATCCAATCAAATCAATCTTCAATCTAATCAATCATCAATCTTCAATCAAATCAAATCAATCATTCAATCAATCAATCAATAAAACTCAATCCAATCCAATCAAATCAAAGTTCTTTGCTCCAATTCATCTTCCACATCTCCTTGTCTTTCATTCTTCTACCATTGTATGGTTGTCACTTGATCCCAAGCTAGAAACATGAGGCGAACAACATCCAACACTAATCATGAAGAGAACCCATTTGCCACACATTACTTTCATGAAAGTGGGGTACGAGCTAAGGAAGTGGCTGAAGAAACAAAATTAGTGGACCAAGATGAAAGACCCAATCAAGTGATTGACTTTCTTAGAGACCCCTACAATTTGGAAATGGTTGAGAAGGCCATATTGCATAACAATGATGAGATATTTCTGAATCTCATCCATAATGGTGTCACAATTCCTGAGGACTTTGATGAAACACTCGTTACCAGAAATGTCACTAAAGCTACTACTGTCACTACAACAGCCATGGCTTCTACTTCAAATGCTACATCATCATGTGACACTGGTAAAAGACCTGCTAGCAAACCTCCTATATCAACACCAATATCAGCACCTATATCAACAACCGTATCAATACCTCAGTTGACACCTGAACAAATCTAGCAAATCATAAGTGCTTTACCAAACAATACTACACACAATAGCACTCAAACAATGAAAACTCAAGGAGAAAGTGCTAATGTCAACAATATAGGGCAAGTTTCCATGCCCTTGTCTTCCTTGTTCCAAACAATGGGGGCAAAAATGTCCGCAGATAATACATCACAAGCCTATCAGTATATACCTCCTCCTATGATTGGTATGACCTCCATGGGCTTTACAGTTGCACAATTTGGAGGAGGTGGAGGTTATGTACCCCCATTTCTCACACAAAATACTCTAGATTTCACCCAACAAATCAATGAGCTCAAAAGTATTGTACAAGGTTTACAAAGTGGGAGCAAGAAGGAGTTTTCTTTTGAAGAGATTTGTCCCTACCCATTTGACAAGTCTATCACAATGCAACCATTCCCGCCAAACTTTGAGATCCCTAAATTTGAAAAATACAAGGGAGAAACATGTCCTCTCCAACATCTCAAAGAATTTTACATTGCATGTCAAGAGGTTGCTTATAATGAGAATTATTTGAAAAGACTTTTCACTAGGAGTCTTGGAGGCACAACCTTGGAATGGTTCATGGCCCTTCCTTATGGTTCAATCTCTACCTTCTCTGACCTTGCGGAGAAGTTTGTTGGACAATATTCGTATAACATTGAGCATCAAGCAACACTCAGCGATTTATGCAATACTAAACAAAAGAATGGAGAAACCTTTGCTAGTTTCTTACAACGATGGAGACATATTGCAAATCGTATGCCATGGAAAATACCTGATAATCACTTAATTAATATCTTCACAAAGAATTTAATCCCTGAGATCTCCTTTCAAATGAAGATGGCTTCACCTGATACCTTTGAAGCCCTTGTCAAGAAGGGAAAATACATTTAAGATGACCTTTTGCAAAGAGGTAGCATCAAACATTATACTTCTTCCAATAATGATAAACCAAAATTTTGGAGTAAGAATAAAGGAGTTGTCAATGATGGAGTGACTAATGCCAAGCATGTTCAAAATGTTCAAGCATCCAATAATAGCAATCAAAACAATCGCAATAACATTTAGAGTCAAAATTAGTACCGCAACAATAACCACAATCAGAATTAGAATCAGCCCAATCAGAACAATCAAAATCAAAACAACAATCAAAATCAGAATAATTAGCAACCGCGTAATCAATCATTCTTGTTCCCTCGCAACAACTATAACAACAACAACAGCAACAACAACAACAATAATGATAATCGACAATGACGACAATTCACAGCTTTAGCAGAGCCTTTAGATGTGATCTTCAAACAACTCGCGGATCAAGGAATAATAGTTTACCCAAATACTTGACCTTTTGATGAGAATCAACCTAAACCTGTTTGTTATAGAGATAATGAGTATTGTGATTATCATCACATTAAGGGACATGATACCAAGAAATGCATGAAGCTCAGACACTTTGTGCAAGACCTCATTGAGGACGAGAAAATTGAGGTTGAAGGTCAGAATGTGTCCTCATCTAATGCGAAACTCAAGGTCTATAATCAGCCTTTCCCACCTCATAATCAAAGAAATGCATCAAATGCAATCCCCTATGACTATTCTACCAATACCATTATAGGCCATGATCAAACATGCAGGAGTCTAGATGAAAATGATATCTTTGGGTTTGATTCTCTTTGTGGTCACATTGAAGAAGTTGACACACATGTTAATACCATAAAACTCAAAGCTGCTGATTGTAATGCTACTACATGAAGACCCAGAGTCACTATTCAAGCTACTGATAAACCTTCTACATCTGCAAATGCACCAGCTGCGCCATCTACTGCTGCTTGACCTACCTCGCACTTTGACTTGTTGGCTCAATTACGAAAGACACCTGCACAAATATCCATTCTAGAGCTCTTGACAACATCGCCAATCCATAGCAAAGTCCTTGATAAAGCTCTAAACAAATCCTGTGTTCCTGAGAACATTAATGCTGCACAATTCAAAGCCATGATAGGGAACTTAGCCGCACAAGAACATCTAGTTTTCACTGATAAGGATTTTAGTGGTCCCGATCCTCATCATAATAAATCCGTCCATATAGAAGGCAAAATCCACTCCACAAGAGTCAAAAGAGTCCTTATAGATGGTGGATCTAGCCTAAATTTGTGCACATTAAAAATGATTCATAACATTGGTCTTTCTGAGGACCTCATTGATAAAGACAAGAGAATTACAATAAAAGCTTATGATGATAGAGAACAAGAAAGCAAGGGTTTGATCACATTGCCCTTACAAGTGGGCCCAACCTTGATTGAAACTATTTTCCATGTACTGGATCTCAATCTACCTTATAACATCTTGCTAGGACATCCATGGATACACGCTATCAAAGGTGTACCCTCTACCTATCATCAGTATTTGAAATTCCCACATCATGGTAGAGAAATCACAATTCCTGGAGATCCTGAGCCCTTTCAATATATCAAAAGATTGGAAGGCAAACAATCTAACTACTGTCCGTTGAATGAATTTGGCCAACATTCCAATCAAGAAACCCCTGGTCCAGAAAAGACATCAGAAAAATCAACTGAGGAACCCAAAGGAAAAGAAAAAGTTACTAAGGACAAAGCTACTGAAGACAAACCTTCCTCATCTGAAGCAAAGGCAACATTTATAGACCAAGGTATGGGAGAGTATAAATTTGAAAGTGCATTATGTGTTGGGCAAATCCCCTTGTCTCCAAAGTCTTATGGTAAACCATCACCATTACCCATTTCTAGGGATAAAGCACTTATGCACTGCAAATCAACTATTTTTGAACATTGGGGGTCCTTATCAGATGAACACATGGAATATAGTGTCCTTGATTGGCTCTATAATGATGAAGAAGAACAACCTGTAACTTTCCCTAAAGGAAAGTATCCTAAAGTTAGTCCCATTTTTGAAAACATGGGATATCATGGTACTGGTCTTGGAGCTAATGAAATAGAAAAGAAGAAGATCATAACATCTAATGGTTATCCTAAAGGCCTAAAGGACATGGGTTGGGTTCCGTAGAAACTAAGACTAACTTCGCTAAGGATTATTGTTTAGCTACCTCAGAATCAGACACTGAGGAAGAGTTCTTCAAAATCCCTTTCCAATACATTGAAGATGACCTAACTGACAATCACCATGTCCTCACTATTACCCAAGCTGACCTTTCATCCCCTTGTTTACCCCTCACAAAACCTGAATTAATTGACTGGGATTAGCAAGACTCACCACCAGCTTTGGATATATGCGATTCGGATGAGGCAGTTTTAGCCCTCTTTGGACTTAAGAATCTTCGAGAACATGAACATCATATACACTATAGTGAACAAGCCTAATTTGGTAGCCAAGTCAACTCTCTCAGTCACAAAAATGAAAAAGAAAATAAAAATCAAAAAAATGAAAATACATCCTTTGGTGAAAACCTCTCTCAGGCACCTAAGGATGGAGAAAAAGACAAAATAAATGACGATTCCTCTAGTGAGAACCTTTCTAAGGTGCTAGAGGAGGGAGAGATTGAATTTCCATTTATAAGATTAGAACTAGAAGTGTCCTCTATGATCATTGAAGACACTATTCCAACCAACCTTGGCACAGAAGAAAATCCATATATCACTTACATTGCAGCTTCTCTCAGTGATCAAGAAAAGAAAGACATGACAAAATTTTTACATAAGCAAAAAATCAACTTTTCTTGGACTTACAAAGACATGCCTGGGCTTGATACAGATCTTTTCATGCATCATCTTGCGGTAAATCCAAATGTAAAACCTGTCAAATAGAAGCTTCACAAGATGCATCCTCAAGTTGCATTGGTAGTCAAAGTAGAGCTTCAAAAGATGCTGGACGCTGAGGTAATCAGACCAATTGACTATCCTAAATGGGTTTCTAATATTGTACTAGTAGGTAATCCTACTAGGGGAATTCATATCTACACTGATTTCAGAGACCTCAAACTTGCATGTCCCAAGGATGATTTTCCACTTCCTAATATCGACATTATAGTGGATTTGACGGCAGGACATGAAATGTTATCACTTATGGACGGATTCTTAGGTTATAATCAGATCAGGATAGCACCAAAAGACCAGCACAAGACCACATTCACAACAACTTGGGGCACTTTCTGTTATCAAGTGATGCCTTTTGGTCTTAAAAATGCAGGAGCTACTTATCAATGAGCAATGACTACCATCTTTCATGATCTTTTGCATGTTATCATGGAAGATTATGTGGATGATATTTTAGGCAAATTCAAAACAAGGGAATCTCATATCCCTATCCTTACCACCATCTTTGAGTGACTAGAGAAATATAAGCTTAGGCTGAATCCCAAAAAGTGTGTCTTTGGGGTACAATCTGGTAAGCTGTTGGGATACATTGTATCACGTCATGGAATAAAAGTTGATCCAAAGAAAGTGAAAGCAATTATGGAAATGCCACCACCCAAAAAATTGAAGAAATTACACAGTTTACAAGGCAAACTATAATCAATCAAAAGGTTCATGTCACAGTTGGCTGACAAAGTGCATCTATTTTCCCATCTTCTGCGCAAGAATGTCAAGTTTCAGTGGGACTGTTTGTGTCAAAATGCATTTGAGAAACTAAAAGCTTATTTGGCTAATCCACCAGTGTTGGTGCCACCTGTTGCTGGTCATCCTTTGATTTTGTACATATCTACTACAAAGGTCACTTTGGGAGCCCTCCTGGCACAATTAGATGACACCGGCAAAGAGTGAGCACTTTACTATCTCAGCAGAACTCTTATTGGCTATGAGTTGAATTATTACCTAATTGAAAAAGCATGTTTGGCCATTGTTTTCTATACACAGAAGCTACGTCATTATATGCTTAATCATAAAATTCATCTTGCTGCTAAAATTGATCCACTCAAGTATCTCTTGGCATGCACTGCTCTTACTGGTCGTACAACAAAATGGGTTATGATTCTTAGTGAGTTTTACATTGTTTATGTGGATTGAAAGGCCATCAAAGGAGAAGTGATTGTAGATCAGCTAGCTGAAGCACCTGTTGGTGGTAAACACCCTCTGATCACAGATTTTCTAGATGAATCAGTCTTAAATCTTGCCCCAAGTTCACCATGGAAGCTGTATTTTGATGGATCCTTCACTCAGAAAGGATCAGGGGCAGGAATTTTGTTTGTTACACCAAAAGGGGATCTCATTCCTAAGTCTTTCAAGTTATAATTTCCTTGTACCAATAACATTGTATAATATGAAGCCCTTGTACTTGGACTTTGATAGGCCATACAATGGAAGATTCTCACTCTATTGGTGCTTGGTGATTCACAATTGGTTATCAAACAAGTTATGGATGAATATCAAAAAAAAGATGACAAGCTACTTTCCTATCGCCATATAGTTGAAGATATCAAAACACATTTTACTGACCTAACATTCCAACAGATCCCTCACGCCAACAACAAAGTAGCAGATGCTATGGCAACAATTGGGTCTCTGATCACTATACCAGAACACAACGTACGGTGTGAGTTTCTTGTTGAGAATCTTACGGTCCCTGCCTATGACACACCAAATTCTAAAATGGTGTGTGAAATTGTTGATCCTAATTCCTTGTGGTACTAAGAGATATATTCCTACTTCCATGATGGACATACCCCACTACTTTAACTTCCAATCAACGTAAAACCTTCATTCACCGAACTTCTCTATACACAATCCTTGTTGATACCCTTTACGAAAATCATTTCGATGGAACTCTTTTAAGGAGTCTGAATTCTGATGAAGCATAAACGTCCCTAGAGGAGGTACATCAAGGAATCTATAGGGCCCATTCTAGTGGCCTTACACTAGCCAAGAAGTTGTTACGCACTGGATACTACTGGCCTACAATGGAGCAAGATGCCTACAACTATGGCGATTTGATACACGCTCCCTCCCAATCACTCTAACCCACCATCACCCCTTGGCCCTTTTCATGTTGGGGTCTCGACCTTGTTGGCCAAATTTTCCCTAATTCATCCAATGGCCATAAATATATTTTGGCTGCTACAGAATACTTTACCAAGTGGGTTGATGTTGTTCCTCTCACCTACACTATTGGAAAACAGATTTCAAAGTTTATTTTGAATTATCTTATCTGTCGCTATGGCATTCCTTAGGACATTGTTACTGATAATGGAGGACCTTTCAAGAACAAGGATGTCACAGAGCTATGTAGGAAGTTCAAGATTACCCACTATACCTCTTCCAAGTAATTTCCGCAAAGCAATGGTCAAGCTGAGGCTACAAATAAAACTATTCTTAGAATCCTCAAAAAGACAGTCGATGAAGCTGGCCATGATTGGCACCTCCACCTCAATCCCGCCCTTTGGGCTTACTGCACCTCCATTCAAACCCCCACTGGAGCCACTCCCTTTTCCCTTGTTTATGGTACTAAGGCTATTCTACCCATCAAAATTGAGCTCCCTTCCCTTAGAGTCTCTCTGAAGAATCTGTTGTCCGAAGAAGAATATAGAGTTGCCCGCTTGCAAGAGCTGGAACTCCTTAATGAGAGACACCTCAATGCTCTAGACCACCTCCGCGTGTATCAAAATTGCCTTTGCCTTCAGTTCAACAAAATGATCAAACCTCGTCAGTTTGAGGTTGGTGATCTTGTCCTGCAGCATAACATGAAGAACCTTCAGAACAGAGAAAAGAAAGGGAAATTTGAACCTAATTGGTTGGTTCCCTTCATTGTTACAACAAAGTATGGTTTCGGCACCTATCAGATTACATCTCCAGAGGGAGATCCACTCCCTGATCCTGTAAATATTGTACATCTCAAGCGCTTCTATGCTTGATCAGTCAGTAGTCCATTGTACAATAGAAATTGTTCAGAAAATCCAAAAAAAATAGAAAAGCAGAAAATCCCAAAAAAATTTAGAATATTCAAAAAGCAAAAAAAAATAAAAAAAAATCAGAAAATATAAAAAAAACATAAAAAATACAAAAGCTTGAAAAGAAACACAAAAATCAAAAAGAAAGAGAAAAATCTGTCCATATGTGAAAACCACTTTGGTGGTGCAATGGATAAGTACCACGGTGAAAACCTATTTCAGATGCCATGCGTAGTCAGATCCACCATCAGTTTCTGCCATTTGTCTATATTGCTTGCCTCACCTTTTCATAATAAGTTTCGCTACCCATATTTGTGCAGGTAGTCCTTTAACCATTCTCCCACTTCCGCAATAATGATTCTCGCACGACTGAGCTTACCAAATCATGAAACTGAGCTTTATTCTAGACACAGTGATCACAAATATTTTACATCAAATCAATAGATAGATTGACTTTCCTAATGAGCATTCTATTCACAAGCAATTGCTAGCGAATTTCCATTTTCTATCAATCAAATCTTTAGCCCATCAGGATGAATCCTTTCGGTGTCGGCTGTTCTATCAATCTTCCCATCAAATTGTTCATGGAAAGAACTTTTGGACTGAATGACCACTTGGTCAGGATGCCTTTTTGTTGATTTTATCTTGTGTTTTACTATGTCCTTATCGTGACAGCCTAGATCTCTTATATCTTGGTTCATTATGGTAAGTATCTAGTGAAATATGTGTCTTTTGTGGTATGATCTGCTTATCATAGTTTGCTAGTGCATTTATGTTTTGATATTCAGTTATGACTATGTATGCCTCACTAGGGGCAGGATTCATGCATCCTAAATCCCTTAAAAAATTTGGGTGTACTGCGTCTCCTCATGAGTAACATTTCATAGCTCTCATCATACCTGATATCTCACATTCTTGTTCCTAATAATCTATTTGTTTGAGAGTCTAGTCCACGCAAAGGAACCATATCACTTGTGTTTTCTAGCACTTGGCGCATAACTCCTTTTGCAATATCAAACTAGGGTGTGCTCTCCAACATTAACACGGTATTAATCCCACTATCATATAGTTAGTCTTTGCTTAAGTAGTTAGGTCATATTGCATTATGGTTTTGCTCTTGGCAAAGGTTTCTATTTATTCCCCTATCCAGTCACCTAAGTGATTTTATCTGATTTATTGCGATACACACAAAAATAGTGTCCTCATTAGGCTTGCATCCATTGCATTCATTAGTCATTATCTTTTGCATTGCTCATTTTATTAATCATTATTCATTAGTTCCATTATTCATTATTCATCGCATTCATCATTAGTCATTACTCATTTGCATTGTTATTCATCATTAGTCATTAATTGTTTGCATTGTTATACATTTTGCATTATCTTTTGCATTGCTAATTTCATTAGTCATTATTCATTAGTTCCATTCGTCATTATTCATAGCATTGTTCATTAATCATTAATCATTAATCATTATACATTTGTCTCACATTTCATCCATTACGTTCATTAATCATTACAACATTGCATTATCCTTCATTAACCATTATATATATTATATTATTCATTCATTTAGTGTTCATTAAATCATTCATAGTTGCATTTTCATTAGCATTAAACATTAATAACCATTTGCATTTGCATTCCATTAGTTGCATCCATAACATTCATAACACTTTTAGCATTCATTCCATCAAACATCATATAAAATATTTAAAACATCATCCATACATGTTAACATATAAGCATTGACATATCATACATAAATCTGCATCTCATCCTTGCATCAAAAATTTGTCAGTCTCATCATGCATACATATATTCATCCCATCCTACATGTCAATCATAAGCATCATATATGTTAAAAGTACCCATCATAAATACATCCATACATCACATTGCATAAGCATGTAAAATCATCAAAGATGCATAAACATAAGAGTCCCATAGTCCAAAATAAAGTCCATGTATATATCTCAAAAATGTCATATCATACATCATGTGTCACAAATGTCAAAAATGTGTATCCAAAAATCTGAGATGAGTCATGGCGGTGGCTGTGATGGTCCTGCTCCACTGCTGGGACATGGTGGTAACCCCACTGATCCATGTGATGCTTGACCTGTACTGGCTGACTATGTCCTCTCAGAGTATGCGGGCACCTGGGTCCCCTCTAGCACCGCTCCATAATACAGTCCCATGTAATATCTGGCCTCTCGGCCCCTGCATCTTGCCTCTCTCTAAGCGGCCATAGCATCGGCCATCATCTGACCCACCCCTACCGCAGTGCCTGCCAGCCGTGCTATACTGCGGTCTGCCCTATAGTCCTCAGCATGTCTACGTGCTAGATCTTGTTCTGCTATCAGAGCTGCTATTTGTGCTGCCATCTCTGCCCGCTCCTCCTCCCAATCCCGGTGCTCCTTGAGGATGGCAAACTCTCCACTGTCCACCCAAGTTTGTAAAATGTCCAGTGCCCGCTACACACTGTCCCCCCATGCTGACTCTGAGGCCAGCTCTCCCTGAATCCAGATCACCTCTTCCTGTAGGCTGCTCGATGTTTCCTGTGCTGTAGCCAATAATTCCTGCACCCTCCCTAGCTCTATCTATAGGCTATCTCGCTCTGCCACAATAGTATCATATGTCTCCTAGGCTACAAAGCCCGTTGGTAGTCCCTTTCCTGGTGGTGGTCCTTGTGGTGGTGGACCTTGTAGTGGTGGTCCCTATGGTGGTGGACCTTGTGGTGGCCCCTGTGGTGGTGCTCCCTATCCTAGGTCCTATCCTTGTGCATCAGGTATGATAGGTGGTTGTCCACCTACAGGTATCTATACCTGTCCTCTCCGCTGTGGTGCTGCCACCCTGGGCCGGACTCTCCTCCCGGCCCCTCCATCTCCCCCATCGTCATCATCTCCTCCATCTCCCTGTTTCTGTCAATCATCCCCTATCCCTGTCCATCCCCTCCCACCCCTGGCTGCTCATCTAGCTACATGACCCTTGGCACTGTCAATTTGATTGGCCTGTGTGCTGCCCACCACTGTGCATATGCTGGCACTACCCCTACATCTAGAAGAGACTCCCGTGCTCTGATCCAGGGCACCTCAATCATGCCCATAGAGGATCCTCATGCTATCTAAGGATCTGCGCCCATCCCCCATACACTGCCTACCTCGCGGGTCACCAATGGATGTGGGAACCCATCTGGTACTGCCTCCTACACCTATCCCATCTGCCTCCATACCCTGGATGGCATGTATCATGAAATCATATACGCTATCCTCTCAAATAGCCAACAGTCAGTCTATACAAATCTTATGTAATACAAGTCATAAAACCCGTCCTCTACATATACCCCTTGTTGTGGGGCCTCATGACCCTAGGCCTCACATCTTGCATACGGAGCCCATGTGATCGCTCCCATCTCGTCCAACTATCGCCTCCAGTATCCCACTGAGTCTGTGGCCTCATAACTAATGGGTGGCCTGTACCGGCAGACAAAAGGCTCATACACTGCCCGGGTCTCCTAGTGTCTGATTGGTCATGTGACCGCTATATGCTCCCAGGCCCATACCAGTAGCAGTGTGCATCTAGGCCCTAGTGCTCTCCCTCTGCAGTAAGCACACATATGTAAATCATAGTACAACTACCTAAGGATGATGTATCCCTAGCAGTACTGGTCACCGTCCTTGACCATGCTACTCAATACTCGTGCCCAGCCTATCGAGAATCCCTTGCCTGCATGATCAGGCATGAGACGTCCCCCTATCAGCCCTGCTAGGTAAAGTGCTAGTCACCGTGGCCGTGGCTCCATATCCATCGCTCCTATTTAGGACATCTACTACTGTGTAATTGGCAGATTGACATACCTCCACCTCATAGCCATCTCCATGTATGGCTGTGATCCCTCCACGCAGTACTCGGGTATGACCCCCTGAATGGGCACTCTATAGATCCTCCATACATCATGGAGGGTGATCATAGCCTCCCCTATCGAAAATTGAAAGCTAGAGGTGGTGTTGTGCCACCTCTCTATCAAAGTAGACATGAGCACATTATGCACTCAAAGATGCGGCCAATGCCACACGTGCTCTAGGCCACACAGTGTCACCACTCCCCACTCAGCCGCCGTCAGATACTGCTCCAGCTCCATCGTCACTGGATAACATTCCCTCACTTAGAATGTGATCATCTCCTCCTGCAGACAGCAAACCCATGTCAACAATCAGATAGCATGCTAGGGCATTAAAACATGTCCCAGGCCTGTCCGGAGCATTGAAAAATGTTCCTGGACCCTTGTATTTTCTTTTCCTCCTCTCTTTTCTTCTATTTTTGGGTCAATCCGTGCAGCCGGCAGTTGACCCTCGCAGATGAAAAACTTTCGTAGTCGCCAGTCTGCGGAGACGACAGTTTAGGCCGCCACCCTTCTTGATGCACAGACGACGATGTTGAAAATCACCGTCTCCGCTGCGCATTTTTTGCTTTCTCGCCTTCGCAAATGGAGATTGGGTGAATCTTCGTCTGCGTAGATGACCATCACCTGTCAATCATTTGTGTAGACGGTGGTCTATCAATCACCGTCTACGTAGACGGTAGATGGGCGATTGTCGTCTGCGCTGCGCGCCCTTTTAAAGGCATTTATTGTGCCTATCTACTGTTGAAAAATATTAAAAACCTTAAAGAAAAGGTGGGTGCTCGACTACTCACCTGTGGTCCTGCGTCTGCCGGCCACTGGTATACTCGGATGCGCTCTCCAAGCTGTGATCGCTCTCGTTGTGCTACCATGGCTCTCTTGTTCTTCTCTCTTTTGCTCTTTGTGGGTGAAAGTGACTAGTCCATGGGCCCCAGTGGACTATTTATAGCCCTTTGGGACCCATTTCTTTTATCGGTCTCCTCTTTTTTCTGTTTTGGTCCCCGTTTCCCCTCCATTTTCCTAGACACGTCATGCAATTGGTTTACTTTCCCCTTTTTCTTATCTTTTTGAGAAAATTTTATTAAAAAATTATATTTTTTCCTATTATTTTCTCGAGGGGGCACCCTCCTTCGTTCTCACTGCCGTAGGTTTTTTGAATCCTCTGGGGCATCTTATTTTCTTTTCTTTGACGCAATGTCACTTTCAACAATGCATCAAAGAGGGGCAAAATGTAGACGTCCAAAATCATCCTTATATTAATTTAATTAATATTCCCATAACATTATAGTTAATTTTAATTAATTATATTTGTTATATTCTTCCATCTATTTAATTAAATTTATTTAATTAAATATGATTCATTCTCCTTAGTATTTAAATTTAATTTAAATACTATCCCTTTTAATATATTAAATTTCATTTAATACATTATCCCTCATTAATCCCCTTTAAATAAATTTTTAATTTATTTATTCCTTCACATAACTTAAATTCTACTAAACCACAATTAATCTAAATTAATTTGGATTAAGCTAATTTGAACCTAGATCCTATCCTACCTCACATCACTCTTACCAAATAAACCTATTCATTAATTAACCAAGGTTAATTAAGCTAATTTCTTGATTCCTACAATAATTAGTCCTAATCATTTGCTCACACATGTGTGAGCAAATTTCCAAAAATTGACTTTTCCAAATAATCCTTATTTGGTGCCAACTAGGTTTTTTACACCTATGATGACACCTTCTTAAACTTTCTAAAAGTGTTTCATTGGACTAAAACTCTTACACCCTCTTACACCTTCTTACAAGATCCTTCACATGTGTACTTTAAGTACACTTTGACCCATCACATCCAAAGTTGCTCACACATGTGTGA
>MU228305.1:3225908-3261050 GCA_018584345.1 Thuja plicata
CCTTTCTCAAGAGCAAAGCATCTCTCATTTTATGCATTGTTATCATGCTAGTTTAGCTCTAGAATTTCTTAAGCAATTTAGCATACTCATCTTAGTGTATTTTCATGTTATTTCATATTTGAATCTATATATCACATCCTAGGTCTAATATGGAATGAATCTAGTTCTATTATCTTAGTTAGATCTTGCATTATCATTCTAGCTTAAAGCTTGCATTCTCATCCACGGTGAAAGCTTGAGACAAGTTCCTTATACTTGTTCTTGAGTTATTAACTTATCATTTTTAATGCATTTCTAGTGGGATTACAATATTGTGTTGGGAGAGCACACTCACAAACTTCTCTAAGAGTAAATCAACAAGGCTTGGGTGCACTTGTTTGGCTCATCGTAGTTTGTGATGGATCTCTTCTTATTTTTTAGTAGCATGCTTTAGATATGTATAATGTTGTTATTTAATGTTTATCTCTAACGTTTACATGTCTGAGCGTGCTCCCAACAGGTTAGGTTTCATTGCATACAACCTTTTCTCTTTTTGTTAACGACTATCTAAGAAGTAGCATCCAACTCTAGGGGAGCATCCTGGAGCACAATGCTTCCGTAATGATCAAAATTTTCAAACAAGTTAGACAAGTAGGTTGTCAACCCCAAAAGATAAAATCTATTCTCTAGAGAGAGAGAGAGAGATAGAGTCTAGAACCATATATATGATTAGGCATCTGCTTAGGAGTGTATTATAATGAGACATACAATCACAATTAGCATAAAAAATTGCAAGGAGGACACTAGAAACAAGATCCACTGGAGTAGTAACAACCTCAACCAAAGGAGCAGGGCTCACCAAAGAAACCACTAGAACTAAGCTAGCACAAACACCAAAGCTGGAAGAATAGTCATAGAAGGTGGGAGAGAGTATTCCTAATAATTAGAAATGGAGTTTGACTCCATGGGGAAGATGGTAAGATGGTTTCATTCAACATATTTCCACTATTTAGGAAAGGACTGAAGCCTAAAATCATGAGGATATGAGGAGGCCAAGTATCTAGTTGCAAATTATTGTCTGCATTTGAACATGAATCATTTGTAATCTAGGATTTGTCTTTAATGCTTATCACCCATCTCGAAGAGAGATATCAATGAGAAATGGTTTATAAAGGTCTAAATAAAATAGAATTATAGTAAAGGAGGTGTTAAAGAAGAGAGTGGTAATAGGGTCAACCATGATGAAGAGATAGGTAGTTTGTTTCGAATAGACGTACATGAAACATTGCACCAAAAGTTAAGAGGGAGATGGGGGAAGCTAATCTAGGTCAGGGAACACTCAATGGGATTCACTAGAGCATTAAAGGAATTTCTCCAAGGTTGAAGGGATGGGGCATGAGAATCCAATCTCTAGACTAGTTAGACAAGGGTAATGAATCACCTCTAGATAATCAAACTAATTTTGCATTCGATCCTCCACTAACATCGTTACTATTCTCTTAATTACTATGAGCATGGTTCTTCCCTTTCCTTAAAGAATCTTCAAATCTTCATGTATTTTCCTAGGAATATCTAATATCATAGTACATCCTTTATCTCCACTATCATCAAGAGGAGATCCCAATTCTTGTAGGGAAGTATAAAAATACCTAGATCCCTAAGGATGAAAGCCAACAAGATAGCACTAGAAGATTCTATCAATGTTTTCATTATTGCATAGAAAACTTTAGTTTGAAATGATAATTAAAAAATTTAAGCTTGTTTAAGATTGATAACTTTGTGTTTCTAAATTTTTGTTAGAATATGAATCTTTATAAAAAAATAAAATCATTTTTCTTTAACAGAGTAAATTAGTATTTTGAGTATCTTATAAAAGCACTTGATCCCAAAATAACATAATCAAAGAGATTAAATCCTCAATCTAAACACAAGGTACTTGACCAAATCTTTACCTTTCAAATCAAAGATATGAAATAGGAGTTTCAAAGTCTCACCAAAGACTGAAAACTCTTAAAGAATGCATTTAGAGCATTAACTTCCTTCAAATTCTATATAGATTAACTTAATTTCAAGAAAATCTCAAGATTAAAATAAGAAGATTTGATTTGTTTTCCACATGCACTTATTTGATTTCAATAATTTTTCTATATCTTATTTTGGGATGAGTACTTTAGTACGAAACTTAACAACTCTAACTTACTTTACCAAAGAAAATTAAATTTTACTTGTTTAATAAAATAAATATTCCTATTCTACTCATGACTTAATGACACAAAAATTATCATTTTCTGATAAGTTAAAATAAATTTATATTTAATGATTACATTTATTTAGTTCACCTAAATTTTGTAAAATAGAAAAATATTACTAAAATTAAAAATGACTAATCATATATATACTCAACAATAACTATTCATGAAAGAATTTCCTTGATTTATCATCAATTGTTAATAGAAATTTTTAACAATATAAAAAAAAATTATTTTACAAAAATAAATAAATAAAATAACTCAAAATAGTTTGAAAAGAAACATACCCCTACTTTGGTGCACCCCCTGCTAACCTAGGGTGGGTTAAAATAAATTTTGAGGGCTCTTTTATTAGGAACTTGGGTTAGGAAAGTGGAGGCGTTCTCATTAGAGACAGAAATGGAAAAGTTCTATTGGCCTATGCAATTAACTTGGGGTCCCAAACTACCCACATGGTATAAGTTGTGATTGCTCTTCATGGTATTGAGTTGATCATTCACCATGGTTACACAAATCTCATCATTGAGGGGGATGTCGTCAACATCATCATGGTGCTAACCGGAGATGCTAATCCTAGATGAGAGACAACAAATTTATTTCTAAAAAGAAAAGGCTTAACAAACACACTAGACAATGTCAGATTCAAGCACACATTCTATAAAGGAAATGTTTTTCTGATAGGTTGGGAATCATGGGTTGTTTCATTAATTCATTACAAACCTGGATCAAATCTAAAGAATCTTCTCATGAGGCACGTGATGCCAACACAAATGATACTATCAAACATGGAAAAGGATGCTTCATCAAAATTAATATTTCATCAAATCACATTGATGAGAAAGTGGCAGTAGCATCCAAAGGTGTGGCTCCTTTTTCATCTTTTTTTAGAACTTCTCATAATTCTACACCTCATTCTGAATATTTGCATAATGTGATGTTGAAGTTGATTAATGCTAAAATTTTATAACTTCCTCCCATTAAACCAATTGACACATCCAAACCTCTGCATAAATTCTTTGATCACAAATACTTTTATCAATACCATCATCAAACTAGCCATGATATTGAGAAGTGTTTCCATTTGAAATATTTTATTCAAGACTTAATTGATTCTAATGTTATATCTATTGAGGGGGTAATGATCAAGGAAACAAGTCCATAATACCTCGCAAGAAAAAAATGCAAATTTATACCAATCTTTTTCCTTCTCATTCAACCAATACAGTTGAGTCTACTCAACCTTTACATTCTTCTTCCACCCATGTTGTTGACTATGACATTGAGTGTATTGAAGCCAATAATATTTTCAACCTTATTGATCAATCTAACCTAAACCCAAACCTAAACATGAGATTTGGATTATATTTGATCGTAAAGAGAAGAATAAAGAACTTAATAGTCCTCTTTACATTATAGAAAAATATTAATTAATGGTCTTCTTTCTCATGGTGTCCTTATAGATCCTACTTGCATGGTCATTGTTATGACTAAAGAACATCTTTCTAATAGTGTACAATAAGAAAAAGGAAACAATAAATGTCCAGATGGATAGATCACTTCCATTTTCATGAATTGAATATTTCAAAAAGTAGATGCTCCACTAAGCTCGAGAGGAGACTCAAAAACTAAGTGGGAGAATGATAATTCTCAAAAATATATGATTGATGTAATGAGAATGATAAAATATACTAATGTAAATGATTAACTAGGAAAGTCACTGAAAAATGGTAAAAACATATTGTAACAAATAGACAGGGAGTGTAAATTCATAGAAATGGAAAGTAGAAGACATATTTGACTTGTGACTGAAATATTAGCTCAAAATGGAAAGTAGATGACAATAATGGAAATGTGTCCTTGATGTTTTTGTTTGAATTTATCACAAATCATCTTACTGCTCCCAATCTACCTTGATCTGATCTAGTATCTTTGTAACCTATTCCTACACATAGAAAATGGGGAAAATGATGGATCTAGCATCTTTGTAACCTTAGAAATGAAATGAAATTGCATAAAGGAAACTAAATAGAAAGGTAAATAATAGATTCACCTTGCATAAACCCTCATAAATGGCGTTGGAAATATTGTTGGAAAGCTACAGTGGAAACAATTATTGTTTTGTCATTGATGTCAAACCTTAATTGGTAAGACTATTGCTATATGTTTGAGTACCATATCTATTGATTGATGAAGGAGATTTAAAAATAAGACCAAGTGGAATGGTTGAGTTATAGGAAATCACAAGGGTACTTGATTAGTTGGCACATTGGAAAAGTAATGTGTTGTTTATCTTTCAATGATAGTTTACTGAGAATAGTTTGTGTCATGAAAGTTTATGTCGACTGAGCACAAGTGTATGCTGAGCATAATTTCTAGTGTTGGATGAGCGTCAGTAAATTGCTGAGGAAACACAGTGTTGTCCGAGCAGCAGTATTTTGGTAATTGTTGAGGTTTGAGATCTCTGGCCGACATAGTTGATTATATTAAGATATGTAAAGTTAAGTAAGGATAAGCACATTTGATCCACACTATGTAAATGCACGGGTAACCGTAATTAGTGCATGGATCAAAGATTTAATTAGTGATTTTTTTGGAGAAATAAATTAAATGTAAAGATGGAAAGATCCATTGGATCTAACCTAACTTAAGATCTACGATCTTGATTAAGTGGCAAAAGATTTATTTGACCTAGATAAAGAGGTATAAGATAACCTCAAGGGGTTATTCATGAGATATGTAGAGTATGCAAGAGGATTGCATAGTTAATTGATTGGTTGGATTAATCAAAGTAGAGAAGGCTGAGAAGAGAAGAAAAGAGTTGCATAATTGATTTCTTGATAGATTTCCAAGTAGATCTGATGATTGAATTGAAGATGGAGGCCACTCAGTGAATTAGCATTAAAGGTTGAATTAGAACTATATTTGAAAAGTAAGTTGTATGTATCAGATCACACCTGTTGATTACTTTCTAACCATTGTATCAGTCAAAATCCTTTAACTAGGTTGACCTAATAGTCATTGTATAAATATTTTTAGCAAGGTGACATTCAAGTGGAATGTTCTAAGTCCTCTAACAAGGCCACTCTTGACAGGGTGATTAAATTCTTTAACCAAGTCACATTAAGCAATGTGTTTTGTAACCTTTAACAGGGTTGGCTCCTAACAGAGCTCACTTCAGAAGAGTGAAAAGTTGATAGCATGTTATTTCTGGTTTTTTCCATATTGGGTTTCCACGTTAATTATGGTGTCAATTTGTGTGATTATGTATGTTGTGATTTACTGTTAATTTCTGCAAGCTGATAACATCTGAATAGTAAACTACATATGTATGTTGTTAGTTTATGTTATTGTTGCTGAGCAGATCTGAGTTTTTCAAATTGGTATAAAGTTTAAATGGGCACATATAGACCTAAGGATAACTGACTCACCCCCCTCTCAATTATTCTGAATTCATTCTAACAATTGGTATCAGAGCTTTAGTCTCTTGAAAATAGTTTGAAGGTACTTGGAGCAAAAGATCAAGATGTATAAAAATGAGGTACCAAAGTTGAACAAAGATAACTTCCCTACATGGCAGAGTTTGATGAAATTGCATCTGGCTGGTATTGGTGATTCTGCTAAGCACTATGTTGACCATGATTATGTAGCCCCGACTACACCTGCCATAGCTTCACAGTTAAGAGAAAAGCATGAACACAATCAAGCAATGTTGGAGATTGCATCATCACTGAACTATCATGAGTTTGAAGACATAAAGAATTGTACAATTGCAAAGAAAATGTGGGATATCCTTGCAACCATCTATGAAGGTGATACAAATGTACTGAGAGCCAAATCTAAAAGTTTAAGAGGTAATTTTGATGAACTGAAAATGCAAGAAGGAGAAAATATAATTCAATATTATGGTAGGATAAAGGAAGTTGTAAATGCTATTAGAGGAGCTAGGGGAACCATTGATGATTACACCATCATGAGCAAGGTACTGAGAACACTTCTTCATGTTTATGCTATTAGAGTCTCTGCAATTCAAGAGTTAAGATGTACTCCTAATAATAATTTGACTTTGGAAGGTTTGGTAGGCAAACTTACTACATTTGAGATGTCAAATTTTGACAACTATACTCCACAAGCTATTGAATCTGCATTGAGATCCCAGTTGGTCCTTAACAAATCAAAGAAAGGAAAGAAATGTGTAAAAAATGACAATGACACTACTGATGATAATCTGGAAAAACTTGAAGCACTTATGGCAAGAAGACTATCTAGAGGAAAAGGAAAATTCAAAGGTAAAATTCCTATAATTTGTTTTTCATGTAACAAAGTTGGTCATATTGCTGTTGACAAAGATGAAAGAAAAGACAACAAGTATAAAGACAAAAAAGATGATCGAGACTTCAGAAAGTATAAAGATTACAAAGACAAAGGTAAGAAATCTTTATATATAGCTGAAGAAGCTTCTGACAATGATTTTGACAAGTCTAATAAAAATGATATAGAAGTTGTGTATGTTGCTATGAAAGATGATTATGATGATGATGAGAAAAATGCACTAATTTATTATATGAGTAAAGGTGTAAGTTAGATTATTGACAGTGGTTTTTCACATCACATGACTGGTGATAAAGATAAATTTGAGACCTTAGATCAGTGTAATGGCGGTTATGTTAAATTTGGTAATGATTCACCATGTCTTGTTAAAGGGAAAGGATCTATTAACTTGACTAACAAGATTAGATGTGACAATATATATTGGGTTGATGACCTTAATTATAATTTATTGAGTGTTGCATAGCTGAATACTTTTGGTTATAGAGTTGAATTCCATCACAGAAAAGCAAAGATCTATGATGCTATTGGAGGACTAGTTGGAACTGGTGAGCAAACAAAAGGTAACTTGTTCTATCTGGATTTAGCTGGTGATACATGCTTGTTTGAACAATATAATGATGTTTGGTTATGGCATAAAAGGTTGTGTCATGTAAAATTTGATAACTTGGTAAGCATAAGCAAATTGAAAAAGGTTAGAGGGCTCCCTAAGTTAAAGAAACCTGGAAATGCAATGTGTAAGCAATGTCAATTGGGAAAGATGACTAAATATAGTTTCAAGAGCAAGACTCATACTTCTGAGGAAATACTGGAATTAGTTCATACTGACCTTTGTGGTCCCATTGGTGAGAAAAGTCACTATGGGGATAGATATTCCATTATATTTGTTGATGATTACTCAAGAATGATGAATTTTATGTTTCTTAAAGAAAAATCTGATGCATTCCAATTATTTAAGTGGTACTGGAAAAAGTTGAAAAGGAGACAGGTAAAATTCTGAAATGTTTGAGATCTGACAGAGGAGGTGAGTTTATTTCTAATGAGTTTAATAGGTTCTGCAATGACCAAGGAATAAAAAGACAGATGTCCACACCTAGAACACCACCATAGAATGATATTGCTGAGAGAAGAAACATATCTATTATGGATTGTGCCAGAACATTAATGATGGAGAAAAATGTTGCATAGAAATATTGGAGAGAAGCTATAAATACAACAGTCTATATTTTGAATAGAGTACAAGTCAAGAAAGGTACTACTGCTACACCTTATGAGATTTGGTATGGATATGCACCTAATGTAAAATATTTCAAAGTTTTCAGAAGCAAATGTTTCATACTGAAGGATAACAGAAATGTAAAAATTGATGCTAAAGGTGAAGAAGGCATATTTCTTGGTTATTCAACTAAGAGCAAAGCATATAAGTGTTTGAATTCAAACACTAAAAAAATTGTGGAAAGTAAAAATGTTAGAATTGATGAATATGCAGAAAGAAATGAAGCTGAAAGCACACACAAACCTAAGAGTTACAAATCATTTGTCTATATGGATGAGGAAGATTATAATATGTTACCTGAACCTGAGAATGAGGTTTTCAAGAAATAGCTAACACCTGTCGAGTCATAGAATGAGGATGTCGGGCAACATGAGGGAATTTCCGAGCTATCTGATGGAGATGCTGAGTCATAGAATCAACCTGAATTGAACATGAATGATCAATTTGAAGCAGAAAAAGAACCTACTCTAGCAAAGTATGTGAGGAGGCACCACAAACCTGATCAAATCATAGGATAGAAAGATTCTAAAGTCATGACAAGAAGTAAGTTGAGAGAGGATACATTCTTATTATGTGATTTTGAGCCTAAAACAATAACAAATGCTTTAAACAATGAAGATTGGATACAAGCCATGAATGAAGAAATTGAACAGATTTAGAAGAATAAGACTTGGATGCTTGTACCTAGGCCCAATGATAAAAATGTAATTGGTACTAAGTGGGTATTCAAGAATAAGCTAAATGAACATGGAGAGGTAACAAGAAACAAAGCTAGACTGGTATGAAAAGGCTATGCACAAGAGGAAGGAATTGATTATGGAGAAACATTCACCCTAGTTTCAAGATTGGAAGGAGTAAGAACATTACTTGCATATGCAGCCTATAGAGGTTTTAAAGTCTATCAAATGGATGTGAAGTTAGCATTCCTAAATGGGATATTAGAAGAAGAAGTATACATTGAACAAGAAGATGGATTTTTTGACCCAAGCAAGAGGAATATGGTTTACAGATTACACAAAGAACTATATGGATTGAAGCAAGAACCAAGAGCATGGTATCAGAGATTGCACAATTATTTGGTAAAGATTGGATTTGCAAGAACCAATGACAACATCAATCTGTATTTGAAGACAGAGAAATGTAAAGGTAATTTATTAGCTGAAATTTTTGTTAATGACATTATATTTAGTGGACAAGATGTGTTATGCCAAGCATTTGCAAAGGAGATGCAAACAAAATTTGAGATGTCTATGTTTGGTGAGATAAATTTTTTTGTTGTCTTACAAATATATCAGATGAATAATGGTATCTATATTACTCAATCAAAATATGTTAAGGAGATACCAAAAACTTTTGGAATGGAAGATTCAAAACTAGTGAGTACACCCATGGCTAATAGACACAAGTTGACAAAGAATGATGATACAAAAGAAGCGAATCAAACCCTTTACAGATCCATGATTGGAAAGCCACAGTATGTTGTGCATAGTAGACCTGATATTGCACTGGTTGTTGGTATTGTTGTGAGATTTTTTGCCAATCCCAAGGAAAATCATATGATGGCAGTGAAAAGAATTCTGAGATATTTGAAAGGAACAAATGAATATGGTCTGTATTACAAAAGGAATGATAAGTTTGAGATTAGAGTCTATACTGACTCTGATTGGGATGGAAATGTTGATGATAGAAAAAGTACCATAGGAAGAGCATTTATTTTGGGAAAAAGATTAGTTTCATGGACAAGCAAGAAACAGAATTGCACCTCACAGTCTACAACTGAAGCCGAGTATGTGGCAGTAGCAGTTAATTGTTCTAATATTGTGTTGTTGAAGATACTACTGAAAGGTATGAAAGAGGAGATCATAGAACCATTTGTCATTTATTGTGATAAAATGAGTGTGATTAATATTTCTAAGAATCCTGTAATGCATTCTAAGACAAAGCATATAGCTATCAAGTATCATTACTTGAGGGAGCTAGTTTAGAAGAAGGAAGTGAGACTGGAGTATGTGAATACTAAGGAATAGTTAGCAGACATATTTACAAAGGCACTACCCAAGGATGCTCATGAGTATCTACGAGGTAAATTAGGGTGATTCCCCTAACTGAGGCTAATTAGTTCAAAATGGTACTATTGCATCAAATATTATATTTAGATTATTTTACACATTGATGCACAGGTAGTCACACTTTAGGATGCTGCCTAAAGCTGTGAAAGACAAACCAAGATAGAAAAGAGGATCAGTTATAAGCAAGATGACAGGAACATCATGATACAGAGTTTAGAATAGACAAATCTGCATGATGAAGATGTCAACGTCTTTGGCATTGTTGTCAAAGAGGGAAAAGTTTACTAAAAAATGAAGAGTTTACTATACTTAAAGATAGAGGGAGCAGTTTACTGAAAGAGGAAGAGATTACTAAAAAAGAGATTGTTATCAAAGAGGGAGCGATTAATGAAAGATTTTAGTGTGATCACAGACATAGAGAAACATAAAGTTTTACAACATGGGAATCATAATGAAACTAAATACATTAATGAAGATTTGTTCATATCAAGGAACATAGGCAGAATTTTTTGGATTGTATGGTAACTATGGTTGAAAATTATTGTTTCATTTTTTAAGTGTTGCCATCAATGCCAAAGAGGGAGATTGTTGGAAAGCTATAGTGCAAACAATTGTTGTTTTGTCATTTATGTCAAACCTTAATTGGTAAGAATATTGCTATCTATTTTAGTACCATATCTATAGATTGATGAAGGAGATTTAACAAGAAGACCAAGTGGAATGGTTGAGTTATGGGAAATCATAAGCGTACTTGATCAGTTGGCACATTTGCAAAGTTATGTGTTGTTTATCTTTCAATGACAGTTTATTGAGAACAGTTTGTGTCGTGCAAGTTTATGTCGATCGAGCACCAGTGTATGCCGAGCATAATTTCTAGTTTTGGTCGAGCGTCAGTAAATTGTTGAGGAAACACAGTGTTGGCCTAGCAACAATATTTTGGTAATTTTTGAGATTTGAGATCTCTTGCCGACATAGTTGATTTTATTGGGATATGTAAATTTAAGTAAGGATAAGCACATTTGATCCACACTATGTAAATGCATGGGTAACCATAATTAGTGCATGGATCAAAGATTTAATTAGTGATTTATTTGAAGAAATAAATTAAATATAAAGATGGAAAGATCCGTTGGATCTGACCTAACTTAATATCTACGATCTTGATTAAGCAGAAAAAGATTTATCTAACCTAGATAAAGAGGTATAAGATAACCTCAAGGGGTTATTCATGAGATATGTAGAGTATGCAAGATGATTGCATAGTTAATTGACTGATTGGCTTAATAAAAGAAGAGAAGGCTGAGCAGAGAAGTAGAGAGTTGCATAAGTGATTGCTTGAAGGATTTCCAAGCATATCTAAAGATTGAAACAAAGATAGACATCACTCAGTGAATTAGCATTAGAGCTTAATTGGATCTAGATTTGCAAGGTAAGTTGTATGTATCATATCACACCCACTGATTACTTTCTAACCATTATATCAGTCAAAATCCTTTAACTAGGTTGACCTAACAGTCATTTTATAATTCCTTTTAGCAAGGTGACATTCAGGTGGAATGTTCTAAGTCCTCTAACAAAGCCACTCCTGATAGGGTGATTAAATCCTTTAACCAGGTCACATTTAGCAATGTGTTTTCTAACCTTTACTAGGGTTGGCTCCTAACAGAGCTCACTTCAAAAGAGTGAAAAGTTGATAGCATTTTATTGGTGGTTTTTCCCATATTGGGTTTCCATGTTAATTTTGGTGTCAAGTTGTGTGATTATGTATATTGTTATTTACTATTAAGTTTCTGCAAGATGATTACATCTGAATAGTAAATTGCATATGTATGTTGTTAGTTTATGTTATTTTTGTCAAGCAGATATGAGTTGTTCAAATTGGTATAACGCTTAAATGGGTGCATCTAGACCGGAGGATAACTGATTCACCCCCCTCTCAGTTATTCTGAATTCATTGTAACAAAATGGATGTATGAATTGCCCCTATCTATGAATGTGTTTCAATGTATTTGAAATCCAATGATTTGACCTTAGAATATAATTTATAATCACAGATTCCCTCAAAAATACATCGACCTATTAATTCCACTCCGAGATATTAAATGTAGATATTATTGATAATCACTTACAAAGAAAGAGAGAGAAGATGGATGGAAGGATGGATCTTCTTTCTTTCATGAGAATTCCTCTACTTGGACATTATGGGAGAGAAATTTACATCAAATGAAGAATATTGCCTTTGACTTGGATGACCTTTAAGAATTGGAGACTTGGAGATCTTGACCTTGGGTGCTTTCCTTCAAATCTTGGATCCCTTTGTTTTTCCTTGCTTGAAAACTTGATAGCTTGATTACTAAAATGATTGCACTTGCACTTGATAATAGATCATGACTATTAAAATGATTAGTGATAGGGGGTTTTCATACTTACTCCATCATTTTGGTATTCAAAATTGATCTAGGTTGGCCACAAAAGTAAATCCCTGAGAAAACCATGGTATCATTTCCTAAGTAAAGTTTAGGCCCCAAAATCTAGGGACATGTCGCCATTGGCAACATGTCCCATGAGAAATAGGCCCAAATTTAAATCAAAGCTTAGGGAGAGTGAAAAATAGTGGGAAAAGAAGTATCATCTTTATAGGATCAAGAATAATGGTCATTCAGATCTCAAAATCCCCAAAATGGGGTCTAATAGGTCCTAATAAAGCATCTAATCATGGGTGGTAAATTTTTAGTATGGTACATATAACCCCCACTTTAGTGGGAGTATGAGACAAAACAATTCTCATGGTAAAGTAGGTCAATGCATAAGAACAATATTATCAAATTTAGGGAGACAAAGAGTACTCAAGCCCCCAAGTGACTTACTTCCTCATAAAATTTGAAACCAAGATAAAAGAGGCATTGCTCAAAAGATAGAAGAAAGAGAGAGAAAAAAGTAGGACAACTAGCCTAGTAAGCTATTGTCTTATTATGGATCGCGTAAATAGAAAGTGTTTCCATAGATGGGAGTGAAAGTCTATCAAGTTGTGTTATGCTATTCAATCCATTAAAGAGGACCATTCCTTTAGGAAAGCGTTGTCTCTCTTAAGGGGTCTAACATCGATGATCACACCTAAGGAAAGAATCATCTCCATAGGGATGAGGAAGGAAGTTCAGTCCTTGAGCAAAGCATTGTCTCTGTTAAGGGATCCAGGAAAACAATCAGGCCTAATGACAACATTGTCTCTATAGGGATCAAAGAAAGAATGATCGATCCTTAAGGAAATCATTTGAACTCCATTAAGGGATCCAATGAAAGGATCAACACAAGGATAGCATTGTCTCCTTGTCCATTTGCAAGAGAGATTGCATTGAATCATTGTGTATGTGTGTGCAAAATGTTAAACAAGAAGTCGAGTGTATGCACCCAGTTTAAAATGATTCCAAATGCCTTAATGAGATAAATTGCTTTAACGAAGCATGCATACACCCAAAAGAATAATTTTCACTATGAGATGCCCCCATGAAAGGAAAAACCAAGGGAAATGAAAACATGAAAAAAGAGAGGATGACATGGATCTACTAACTCTAGGGTCAGTATGATCATATGATAATATATGATTTACTATATCAAAATGAAATTTCATCATTCCCCAAAGGTAGAGAATCTACAACGATAATGAAAGAGTATCATGTGAGAGTTACAAAGAATATTCTTTTTGTCCTAAGATCACAAAGACCAAAAAGAATAGGTAGCTATGATTTTGAATCATCCCTAATTAGACAACACAAAGGCACATTTACAAACAGTGACACATGCACAACACATGTAACAACATATAGAATAAATAAGATACAAATAGAGGAATGTCCCAATAGATCAATTCCTTTATCACCTTGAACCAATGGGGAAACAAGGGTTGTCAAAAGGAATCTACACATAACATATATCAAAGTAGCACATCATGGGGGAAGCACATTACAACAAGAAAACACAAACAATCCACTGCATAAGAGGAGCTAGTCAAGCATATCACCTGCCCCTATATCTTGGTTTGTAGTGTTTAGGGAAGGTACACAAAATTCAAGAGGAGAAAAATCAATCACAGTAGATGGAATGATAGCTATTTCCAAATAAGGATAGTTCTTTTATCCCTGAGATATAGAGCCCACTATAATAATGTCTTTTTATCTGGGTTATATTCAGAGCTTTTATAAATCTTGTCCACATGGTCTGACATCATCTTTTTCCATGGACTATGTTTATTAACAAAACTATTGAATACAATTGTTGATTCTGATATTTCACTGTAGAAAAATAATCACTCCATCCTTCAAAAGTTATCTCCCACTCTGAGGGGTCATATAATTCATTTATATCTCTACTTCAATCTATAATTCTTGTAACAACTCCTCTTTATTTTCTACATTTTGTGATCTACTTCGAAGCAATCTGCCTTTATATTGGTTTAGGAAAGTCTTGAATGCAGGAGTGTTAATAAAATCTTGATCAGATACAAAATATTAATAATCAAGAATTCTTTCATCCTCAACATCATTTTTTTTGTATCTAACCCAACATGATCTCATTAGGGAAGTCATGATTTATTTCTAATGATGTCATTTGATTCACAAGAGTTCCTTCCCTCATAGGATTGTCATTGTATCCAAACTCCATAGTTGACTCTGGTGAAAGGTGGACTATATGAGTGACTATCCTAACATCCCTTGGCTTATCTCTCAATACATATAAGGGAACATCATCAAGAATTTCCTCTTTGCACTCCAATATATTTTCTTCCCTTATCATAGGACTCTAAATATGTGTCAACACTTGCAAATTGATCCTTTTTCAATTTACTTTTCATTCATAGGCCATGGAAACATTTTCATAGAGATCCTTCTTTTTTATATCCTTTTCCCTATCAATATTCTTGATCAAGTCATCAATCAATATTGGCACATGATCAAAAGTTTTTAACTTTTGAGAAACTTTTCCTTGTTGAATATATCCTTCTAGATCAAAGTTCCTTCTTGTATCCCTAGGGGATAATTTATAATAAGCTAAATTTTCCTTAACTATGTCATAGTTCTTTTAGCTCTTTACTAGGAACTTCTTAGAGGATGGGGATCTAGGAATTATAGATTGTTTGTTGTGATACTAAGATGTTGTTAGTAATAATTGAGAGGTGGGGTGAATCAGTATCCTCAAATATATTCCAATAATCAACAAAAAAAATTAGTACCACAATATTAAGCCTCTAGTTATCTTCAATCCTATAAGATGAATGCCTTCAAATACTATTATCAATTTACTACTTCTTGGAATGCTTTTTTAAACCTTATACTGTATGTTTACCGAATAGAAGTATGTTAATTTACTGAAAGACAGTAAATTATTTAGATTATACTGATCAATCTAGATTATCTATGTGTAATGCAAAACACTAAAGTAATGACTCATAAACACATTGACACATGGATTTTTAAGGGTGGAAACCCTGTTAAGGGAAAAACCACTTGGGATTGGTAACCCAAAATTTTCACTCTTCTGAAGTGAGCTCAGTGAAGAGCCAACCCTGTTAAAGGTTAAAAACAAACTGTTAGGTGTGACCTTGTTAGAGGATTTAAAAGTTTAGGCTGTCACTTTATATCGGGCATCTCTATGCTACCTTCCTTGATCAAACACTCACTTGGCCTATCAAAAGGTATCTAGCATATCATGCTATCTTCATGATCAAACTTTTTGATACTCCTTGGGATGTATCTCAATATAGAAAGAATCTTTAAATCTTTCTCGGTTAAGAGACTTTCTGAATCAATGGTTAAATTGAAAAATTATGATCTCTTCACATACAACTTATACTTGCAGATTTTTAGATCTATTGTAAGCTCATAAAACCAATATGATCAATATATCTCTTTTTATACCTTTGCTCCACTTTGATTTTGCTCGGTGATGCTATGCTATGTTGCTCAGTATCTATAGAAAGCTTTAGCTCTTTCCTCAGCTTGATTGATCAAGACTGTATGAAGTTGTTCTTCATTAGTTTCTCTTCAGCATCCTCTTTTCATTTATTCACCCAAACAATTCATAATGAATTGAGTTGTCTCTATATAGACATGATATCACCATTTTTAGGTTCTTGATTTTCTTGACCTTGGCGTCATCCACAATCTTAGCCAATTTGATTTAAAGAAAAACTCATGTTTTATCTCGTAGAGATCTTCTTTCCAAATGGACAAAACATCTTTAAATCCTTTACTTATCTCTAGCTTTATCTTTTCAATTAAAAAAATGATAACTACCAGTTAATTATATTTTTTCTCTATCAGCTACATATTTTTTTGTTTCTTTACTCTAGTTAATTTTGGTGTTTAACTCTTTAAGGCTTCCGTCAACACGCTAGTTCTCCTCGGTTTTCTCTATCGGTTTACACTATGTTTCTAGCCATCATTTATTCTTGTGATTCTGCTCATCGGTAATGCTCATCGGTGTTCTTACTCAGGCATCATTGTGACTTGACTTTCAGTTATCTCTGTCCCTTGGGTTCCCGTGTCCATTGGTGTTTGAAGTCATATAGTGAATGCTTATCTTTTATGCTTTACTGAAAGCATAATCTTTATCTTCTTGATTCTCTGACGTCTTTGACACTTTGATTATAACCAATTAGATTATATCAAGTTGACATCAATGACAATACAATCAATTAACTAATTTAATGTCTTGCATTATCTTTCTGCATTTTGGTGATGAAATTACCATCTTCAAACATAATCAGTTACATGTCATCAATCTATGCCTTTGGAATTGATGGAAACATACTAAATTATCATATTATACTATTACTAATACAATATGAAATATAACAGTTTCATCAAGCTTTCCTATTGTAACTATTACAAATGTTTGGTTCTCGGTAAGCTCAAAAAAAAATTAGATTTGTTTCTTGCGGAATCGTTGTCTTGAATATTCAATCCCTTTACTAGAGAGATGTAACATTTTAATGTCTCTATCCTGATATGTGCTCTTCCTTGATAGTTCATCTTCTTGATAATCTATTTTTCCTTTGACAACAATCTTTCTTTTTGTCTGAACTCTCTCCCTTTATTACTTGTCTTCCTTAGAAGGATATATCATATGTAACCAATTTATCTCCCTTTGAATATGGATTAACTCTTCCTTTGGATTCTCAGGAACTTCACTTGATAGATAATAATATAATCTTTTCTGATTAATGAGATAATCTCTCCATTATGATTCAATGAGATAATCTCTACCTAGATAATCTCTCCTTGATGATAATGAGATAATCTCTCCCGTTGACATTAATGCCAAATTTTTTTTATCTATAACATGTTCCATTTCTACATAATATATTCCTTGAATTTCACAATCCATTAGCATTACAATGTCTCTGGTGTTCGATGCATACTTGTACCTTGATGTGTAAAAATGTATCTATTGATGTTCATTTTGGTTGTGCATCAACATGAATGATCTTCCATTGTCTGTAAGATGATGCTGCCTCATAGTCGGCTTACTGGCTGATAGACAAGGATTGGACCCCTAGTCTATGTCTTAAGTACTCAAATGTATCCTTTGGTAATTCCTTGGTGAATATATTGACTAGTTTTTCCTTTGATTGAACATATTCTAGTGTCACTTCCTTTGCTTTCACTTGTTCTCTTAGATAGTGATACTTTAAAGCAATATGCTTAGTCTTGGCATGCATGACTGGATTGTTAGAGATGTTGATTGCACTTATATTATCATAATATATAATTATCGGTTCAAGAATCTTCATATGGATACCATCCAGTAATTGTTTGATCCATACAATATTGGAGCAATTTGCAGCAGTAGCAACATACTCTACTTCTGTAGTAAACTGAGAGACACATCCTTCTTTCTTGTTGATCCATGTGACAAGTTTGTCACCCATGAAGAATGCTCCTCCAGTTGTTCTCTTTCAGTCATCAATGTTTCCAGCCCAATCAACATCTGTATAGACTTGTAGCTCAAATTTTCCTTCTCTTTTATACCATAAATCATAGTCCTCGGTGTTCTCTAGATATCTCAGAATTCTCTTGATAACAGTCATGTGTGATTCTTTGGGATTAGCAAAGAATATTGCAACTATTCCAACTGCATGTGCCATATCTAGTCTGGTATGAAAAACATACATTAGTTTTCCAATCATTGATCTACATAAGGTTTGATTTACCTCATTTTATTTGTCTACTTTTATCAGCTTACATCCAGTAGCCATAGGCATTCCAACTAGCTTAGAATCTTCCATCTTGAATATCTTCTGTACTTCCTTGTTGTATTTGAACTGAGAGATATATATGCCTGCATCTTGTTGAAGAATTTGTAGACCAAGAAAGAATTTGATCTCCTCAAACATAGAAATTTCAAATTCCTTTCTCATTTCATTAGCAAAGGATTTGCACAACATTTCATTTCCTCCAAAAATAATATCATCAACAAAAATTTCAGCAATTAGAATATTACCATCGGTTTCTTCTCTTAAGTACAAATTGCTATTTTTACTTGTTCTAACACATTTTATGCTAATGGGATATGAGTGAAGTCTTTCACATCAGGCTCTCAGTGCTTGTTTCAATCCATACAAGGATTTATGTAGTCTACATACCATGTTTCTCTTGTCTGGATCAACAAACCCTTTCGGTAGTTTAATGTATACTTCTTCCAGTATTCCATTTAGGAATGTAGATTTGACATCCATCTAGTATACCTTGAATCCTTTAAATGCAACATAAGCAAGTAAGATTCTAACTCCTAGTCTAGCAATGAGTACTAAGGTTTCTCCATATTCAATACCTTATTGTTGTGCATATCACTTGAGTACTAACCTTGCTTTGTTTCTTGTGACTTCTCCAATCTCATTCATCTTGTTTCTGAATATCCATTTCATATCGATGTCATTCTTGTCATCTGGTCTCGGTACTAGTGTCCATGTATTGTTCTTCTTAATCTGTTCTATTTCTTCATTCATTGCACTGACCCATTCTTCATTCTCAAGTGTAGTGTTAATAAATTTAGGCTCAAAATCACAAAGTAACCATCTAGTGTTTAGTGACTTACTTCTTGTCTTTGTTCCAGCTTTCTTGTCTCCTATGATTTGATTCTGTGGATGATGTCTTCTGACATACTGGGCAAGTTTTAGTTCAGCTCTTTATTCACCATTTTGATCATTTTATTGACCTTCGTTCTGATCTCCATTGTTTGGAACATAAGCTTGAGTATTTTCCTGATTTTTGGTAATTGCAGCCTGATGCTTGGGTGCAATGTTCTATTGCTCAAGAGTGATACACTGTTGCTCGGGTAGAGTGTCAGGTTCTGTATAAACTGTATAGTCGTAAAGCGGAAGAAATTCCATTGTAGACTAGTTTAGCCTTCTAAGTAAGTGTTTTAGGATCATGTGAAGTGCCTTGAATGGGTCTCTAACTTGGATCTGGCTTTTTCTCCTATTCTGCCCCATTTCCCACTTTTTCAGCCTTATTTCTGACACTCCAGACTATAATATTGGAAATTTGACCTCAAGGTTAAGGTTGACCTTTTTGGGTGAAGGTTGACCTCAACCTTTACCTAGGTCAGAATCAACCCTTTTCTGACCTACGGTTCAAATTCTAGATTTCCAGGGTTTCTAGATCTCAGGCTTCGAAAAAGTTTAATTTCCTCTTTTGGGTCAGCTGTCATGGTCTTTAAAGCAAGAATTCTTAAATTATATTTAATATAGGTCAAATTATAAGGGAATATGTATAATGGTAATTTTAATTCTCCTATCTAGGCCTCTCTAGAAGATTGTGCCCTAGATTTGTATATAAGGAAGCTTTGTCCTCTCATTTTCTCTAACCAAGAACCATCAACTAAGTGAAAGCTAAGGAGCAATATTTGAAGCAAGCCAAGTAGCCATTGAAGCATTCATCTATTCTCAAGAATTAAAGCACTTATCAAGCATCCAATTCATCAAGGAGATCCATTGGTAGCGATTGAAGGATTCAAGCTCTATGGAGTCCTCTTGTTGAAGATTTATCCATCCACATTCCTCCAAGCCTCTTCTTATTCAAAGATCCATTCAAGATTGGTGTTGAAGATTTACATGAAATTTATTTGAGACATCCTACATTCTACATCCATTTAGTGCATACATACTTTTGGATCCAAGTATTTGAATCCACCACAAGGGCTTCTATACAAGCAAGGTGAATTTGTTTATTTACTTTGTTTACTTATGCAATTTCAATTCTATTATAAGGTTAATTCCAAAACTGGGGTTTGACCAAGGCAAACCCCTCCTCCCCAACAAACAAAACATTTTTCTTGTAGGTATAGGTTTGGGATAGTGAATTAAAGTGTAGATCTAGATACCCTTTTCGACAAACTTTAGGGATCCACGAACAGATTTTCTGTCAGAGCTGTGCAGGTCAAGGTTGACATATTGGGGTCAAGGGTGACATTTTGGGGTCAAGGTCGACCCTGATCTAGGTCAAGGATGACCTCAACCCTGACCTAGGTCAGAATCAAAAATTCTGGGTCAAGGTCAACATTGACTTGAGGGTCAGAAATGACCTTTCTCAGAAAAGAAAAATATTTCTACATTTTGTAGATCTTGCAGTTTCAAATCAGGAACATAGAAATCAATAGTTTCGTAGACCATCTGATAGGGTTTTCAGTAGGTTCTTTTTTGGAGGTATGTATTTTATTCCATTTTCCTTTACAAACATTTCCAGATTTACACCCCTTGGCAATTCAATTAAATCTAAGTGGTTAAATGTGGCATAGGGTCTCTTTTATGAGCAAACCAACATTGTTCAAAACCCTATCCATATTTTATATCTTACATTTTTGTGAACCTGCGATAGACAACTCTTTCTTTTTAGTGTTATATTTGCATCTTGTGTTAGATCTTACATGCATTTAAAAGTAGATTTCTTTTATGCTATTGCATTTATATATCAAAAAATAAAAATTACCAATTTCTTTAAAATTACAAAAATAATTATATTTTTCATGCTTATAGATTTCATTTGAATGCATTTGTATATATTTAAATCTATTTTCTATGAATTTCTTTATTTGTTATCATGTTGCACAAGTTGTTTCAAGTGTTTTCCAAACATCCTTCTATAACTTTTGGGATTAAATAACATCCTCCTCTTACCTTACCATTGAATGATGTTACACCTAGAAAGACTTTTTTTAGTGCATGCGATATTTCTTTGTCCTCTCTTGTATTACCTTGTAAGGATTTATTAGAGAAAGAAGATGACTTTAATCTTTCTCTCCATCATATTTCTCTTTATGGAGATGAGTTGAGGATTGATGTTAATTCTTCTCCTAATATATGTCCTTTCTATGAGCCTACTTTAGAAAATAATTTACCTTCTTTCCCCATTAAGGATCAAGCTTTAGTGATTTAAGGTGGTCCTACAATGTGATTTATTGGTAGGGATGCTAATCCTCCTATTTGGGATGAACCTTTTGATTTAGATGTTGATTACTCTCTTCCTCATGAAGCCATTATGGATGATGCTCTTTTTTGGGATGAACCCTTGGAAAAATACATTGATTTATCCCCTCCTCGTGAAGAGGCTTTGATACAAGAGGGTGATTTATTAATAGATGACATATTCATACATGATGGTGACTCTTTTTCTAAAACACACTCCTCTTATGCAAACATTAAAGAGAAAGAAGAAAACATTATACATGCTTTACCTTCATTTGGGATTTCTTGTAGCAATAAGGCATTAGCGGAGAATGATATGAATTCCCTTCATGCTCTCCCTCTTAGTGATGATCTTATGGATAATCAAGATCCTACCTCATCTCCTCCTAGGATGTCTTATTTGCTTCCTTCTTGTGAATCTATTTGTAGTGTTGAGACATCTAACATGGTTTATCCAAAACCCTTGTTGACTATTAAAGGTTTTCCTCGCACTACTATCAAAGGTAAACCTATGGAGTCTTTAGAGTCTTTCAATGATCAAGATTTGGTAGCTCACACCCATCATACAAGGAATAACCCTCAACCTAATCTGGTGGTTCCTACTTCTTTACCACCTTCTAAACCCATTTTTCCTCCTCCACCCCGTCTTCCTAGCATGGAGTATGATTTGATAAACCAATTACGCAATACCCCTGCCAAGATTTCTTTATGGGAGCTTCTTCAAACTTCACCTACCTACCATGAAGCCTTTCAAAAATCTCTAGAAACTCTTTCCACTCCACATCCTAATCAAGAGAACATCAATGCCTTCTTATAGTACATGCATGCTACCCTATGTCCTACTGACATTGTGTTTACTCAAAAGGATTTACCTTCTAAAGAAGTTTAGAATCAATATGATGCTCTTATAGTTTCTGTTACTATCAATAAGAGTATCATTCATTGACCTTGATTGATAATGGATCTGGGCTTAATATTTGTAGCATGGACATGCTCAAAGAAATTAAAGCCAATCTTTCAACTATTCAACCTGATAATGCTCCTATACGTGGCTTTGATAACATTTCTAAGAACACTTTGGGCATCATTACCCTACCTATCAAAGTAGGTCCGATCATCCTGAATACTCCTTTTCATGTTATTCTTGGACCTCTGAATTATAAACTCCTTTTGGGTAGACCTTGGTTGCATGAAATGCATGCTATTCCTTCCACCCTTCACCATAAGGTAAAGTTTATTCACAACAACATGATATATACACATCATGCAGATGATGCATCAAATCCTTGTTTGAATATTCAAACCCACAATACTCCTATTCCTACTAGTAATCCTTCTTCCTCTAATTCTCTTCCTGGAGATGATTGGGGAACCTTGGATTTTAATCCTACCTTTATTAGAGAGTATAAGGTTTCTAATCTTGATTTTATGAAGCAACAAAGAGAGTTCTAACAATGACATTTTTCTTCTACTTCTAATGCCCTTCATAATAACTTTGTCAATGCTTCTACCCACTATGAATCTATGAAAATTACTGGTAATGACATACTGACTACTGAAGTTCTATTGACTCCTTCTGATATGGCTTCTTGTTATGGTCCTGGTTATCATTTACTAGTTAAACAAGGATTCCATGGTCAAGGATGTGGTAAGCATAAACTGGGAATTCAAACACCCTTACAAAATGGGGGGCATGAGCATTCTTATGTATTGGGATTTAATCCTCAACAACACATCAATATTAAAAACATCTCAAATAACATTTCAAAACATGATGAACCTATGAAGGAATTTGACCAAGAAGTTCTTTTGCCTAAACTCCTTTGTGCCAAGACAATTACTTGACCTAAACACAAAAATAAATGTAGTCCACACTTGAAGACTCTTCCTTTTTATTTATATCATAGATTTCATGACCACTCTACTAATGAATGTCAACCTTTACATTATAATATTAGGTAGCTCATTGATAGTAAAGTTATTTACATAGCATGTGTCAATGAGTTGTATTTCCATCATATTTTCTCTGAATAACATTTATGTTCCTATTATGGAACTCTACATTATGTAAAAAATGTTAGCCTAATCCTTGGGGGCTTGTTTTCTTGCATAGTGTTGTGAGAAATATAATAGGTCCCCTTTCATCCTTGTTCCTATGCTTGGGGGGAAAGGATGTCATCTCCTTCTTTTCTATGTTTCCGAGATCCACTTTTCCCTTGGTTAAGCAGTATCTATCTATTATGTGATATCCAATCATACATGAAAATTTTGGTTTACAATGAGGATCTATGTCCTTGATCATAATATATTTTGTTTCTTAACATTGGGTTTCCATGGTTGATAAATCTCTCACCTTGGAAACTGAATAGTGTACTATCCCTCACAAGGGTTACTTTTTCACTTCTTGCATGATATCTCTTTGCATTCATCCCTTCCATGGCCTCATAGGAGTTGTTACCTTCTTGGCTTGGACTGGATGTCATCTATGGATATTGTCTTGATGTTGAAGAAGGCTTTATCCTTGTTATTTTCTTTCCTTAACATGTTGAAATAGTATGTATTTTTCCATCTTAAGGGGGGCATATATACAACCTCCCTCATTCTATATTATTGCATTTTTGTTCTAACCTTTTGTTTTGTAGCATGCTAAATCCTTTGAAGGTAACACATATAAGTTTCTAAATCTTGAAGATATACGCATTCAATTACAATTCAATATGCTAAATCCTCAGAAGGTAATGCACATAAGTTGCTAAATCCTGAAGAGATACACATTTTACAAATGTATTCCATGGTGATACGAGGATATGGATCCATGGGTACTTCATAAAAGTTGTTAGAAGATGCACTACATACATGCACAAAGCTGCCAGAAGGTGCACAACTTTATGGGGTGACTATCAAGTACTTTCTTGGTGGCCCATCCTATCCTTTTTGTGATTCACAATGAGATACACACATCTTACTGGGTGAGCTAATCACACCCTCTCTCTTTTTCTCTTTGACTAGTGATGTCACTCTTATCATGATCTTAGGGTTGATAAAGACTTAAGTTCTTGGGGGCTTGAGGATTCCTTTGTCCCTTTTTCTTTCAATAAGATTATCTTTTCTTCATGATCTCCTTTACCAAGAGTTTGCATCGAGTCCATACTCTTGCTAAAGTGGGGGCTAAATGTATAGTCAAAAAATGGAAGCACTTCCATTGTACACTAGTTTAGCCTTTTGAGTAAGTGGTTTGGGGTCATGTCAAGCGCCTTGAATGGGTCTCTAACTTGGATCTAGATTTCTCCCCTATTCTGCCCCATTTCCCACTTTTTCCATCTTATTTATGACACTCCAGACTACAAAAATGGAACTTTGACCTCAGGTTAAAGGTCAACCTCGACCTTGACCTAGGTCAGAATTGACCTTTTTCTGACATAGGGTTCAAATTCTAGATTTCCAGGGTTTCTGGATCTCAGGTTTCAGAAAAGTTTAATTCCCGCTTTTGAGTCAGCTGTCTCGGTCTTTGAAGCAACAATTCTTAAATTATATTTCATATAGGTCCACTTCTAAGGGCATAGGTCTAATGGGAATTTAATTATCTTATGTAGGCCACTCTAGAATATTGTGCCCTAGATTTGTATATAAGGGAGCTTTCTCCTCTCATTTTCTCTAACCAAGAACCATCAACTAAGTGAAAGCTAAGGAGAAATATTTGAAGCAAGCCAAGTAGCCATTGAAGCATTCATCTATTCTCAAACATTCAAGCACTTCTCAAGCATCCAATTCATCAAGGAGATCCATTGGTAGCCATTGAAGGATTCAAGCTCTATGGAGCCTGTTAGCACTTTTTCTTTCAACACTTACCTAATGATGATAGTATACCTTGTATACTCAAATGCAACCTCTTTTAGGCAAGAGAAAGGCTAATTGCTAAGGATTGGATAGTATCCTTCATCATTTCTGATCTCCATAGACTCAAGTAGGCATTACCTTTTTAAGATTACTGATACTTCAGCATATGTATTTAGAGGATTATTTCATTCACTGGCTATGTACCTAAAACCTCACTATAACAAATTATAGAATACTTTAGAGATTGCAATGATTGATTTAAAATAGAGTATTATAAGCCAGGCTATGGTTTTGATAACATGAACCAATGAGTCAGGATTTGCATTCTTCTTCCTTTTGTTTTTAGGAGGGATAACCTAATGATTCACTCTCTAAAGAATCAACAAAATAGACAATATCCTGTTGATACATGTCCTTGATGAGTTCAGTTCATTTGTTTTAGTAACAGATGTGTTTTAATTGAAATAATTTTAAATAGTTTTGAAAACTTGGATGATGATAAATTATTAGACAAGGACCTAGATCAGTGCCTATCCTTTGGGTTACAGAGTCAAAAGCTTAAAGTCTCACAAAAACAAAATACAGTAAGCTACCTTAAAACCTACATGCTATTAGGATAAGTTGCCTTACAAATTATCTGATTACCTCTAAAATATTGTATCAAATCTTTAAATACTGATATGCTTCCCGAAACCACTCATAAAACTTAGTTCTTTACATGAGAGAAACTTGTAAGTAATTAGATAGTCACCTTATAACCAAAATGCTTCAGACTGCCTTACAACCTTAAGCATAAAAAAACATACACAGGAAATAAAGAGACAACAATAGAGAAGAGTAAAATTGCACCGTATTTTATTGATGTAATCCTTCTTTCATACATGAAAAAGCTTTGAAGCTTGAAAGAACACAGAAACAAATTTAGAAAGACTAATTTTTATAATATATTTCATCCCCCTTTTAGAATACAACTCTCTTCTATATATATATGTCTTCAACCATCTTGGAATCCTTTTCAAAAGGATGCTACAAGCTTCGAATGGTCTCAGAAAACCTAACCCTAAAACTATAGAAGAGACAAAAAGAGAAAGAGAGAGAAGAAGCGGTGGAGCGACCAAGTCAAAAGATGAAAATAGATATTCTTTATTCTTCTCCCGATCTAGCGACTTCATTTTGATAGTATACATGGTAGCTGGTAGTATTCATGTTGAGTCTCGATGAGTGTTCTTTTATATTCACCTACACTTTCCTTTTGCAATAACTCACCTCTTTATCTTCAATAGTGTGGTGCCAAGTATTCACCCCTACTCATCATCCAAGATTTCTTCTTCAAGTACCAGCTTCTTGCTCTTGGATGTGGTCATCAATTCCCATGCTTTCACTTCATCATCTGATGGCCACTTGAAGTCTTGAGTACTCTGTATCTATACTTTTTGCCTATCCCATCTAGCATTAGTGATGTTCTTAACATCTACTAGAAACTTGTTGATGTCAGTTTCTTCCTTGAAATCTTCATCTAGTATCTTATTGAATCCTTCGTTATCCACATCTATCCCCAAAATAAATGCCTCATCACTAGGAATTTTACTGTCAAATTCATTCCTCCAGGCATCTAAGGCCTTTAATTGATCATCATCTCCTCTTAAGGAAGGAATAATATATTAAAGTCATCAGAAAAAAGGCTTAATTTTACCTCAATTTGATTTAATTTGCCTTTAAAGAATGAGAGAGCAATATTGACCCTTTTGATCTCATCTTCAACTTCTGTCACTATTTCTTCCAAATCCGATCTTAGGGCTTGCAAAGACGCTAGCTTTTCAAAAAATTGTACCCTAGTAGACCATTTAGTAAAATAGGGGTTCAAGATAGCCAGATGCCCCATCACCTCTATATGTAAAGCTGGCAACTTATTATAGGCATTGAGTACAACATCAGTCTTATCCTTTAGGATTTCAATCCTATGTTGTAAAATACCTCTTAATGCTCTCAAAGCAATTTCATTTCATTTCTCTCCCTCAACCTTTTCCTCAACCACCTCTTCTGACTTTGCCTTGTCTTCAATTTGTAGGGGCTGTGGTTGTACAGGCACATACATCACCTCAGGCTTCTCTTCCAATTCTTTCATCAATCTTTTTATCACCAGATCTTGCTGGTGCACTTGTATATGACACAATTCTCAATCTTTTTCCAATGCACTTGTCTCTTATAACAATATGCTACACTTATTAGACAACTGTTTAGTTTTGTCCTCATTTAAGTGAGCTCGGTGTGTCATGATTTGGGATATTTCCAAATCCCCTGTATTCTGCATTGTCCATACCATCTGACTTCCAACCATATTTTCTTGGATATTCACCAGTTGGGGTTTTTGATCCTTTGGGCATAGGCTCCACATTGCAAAAGCTTGAGACTTTGGGCTATACCCAAATCCTTTGATTACATCTCCCATATGAACTTCACTTTCCATTTTTGAGATCTGGCTATTTTCTTATCTGGTCAATGATGAAGGTAGATGCCAAATCCTATCCCTCAGCCAATAATATACCACTGCCTAGCACCAATTTCCTATCCTCCTCTGGTGAAATGTCCTCACTTTTAGGATCATAAGACTGCAGAGCTACTAAAGCCTCATTTTTTATTGTTCCCTTACCATCAACTGTCAATTGAGCTCTTATCTTCTCTTTCTTGTACCATCTTAGAAGGTCTTTAAACTCCTCAATTTTGACAAAGTTATCATCATTCAAAAATTCCTGTTGATGGATCAGTCTTTCATTAACATAGGCTTTAAGAGGCAATTCAACCTCCTCTTCCAAATCAGGCTGTTGCTTCTTGCCTTCCCTAATTGATTTACTTAGGTTATGATTATATAACCTATTCCTAGGTACTAGGGCTTTAGCCTTATCCCTTTTCTTATCTTGCCCCATGACTAAAGATTTCCCTATTTCTAATTTTTGCCTCTTAGCAGTAGGCTCTTCCACATCATTAGGTTGTGTCACCACTGTCAAATCAACAATGTGGCCCTCTGTTCCCTGCAGCTATGGCACTTCAGCAATATTTTGCTATGGTGGAACATATCTAGTAGGACGTGCATAATCACTGTCACTACTACTATCATATTTGGATTCTAAGTGATCCGGCCCTTGGGCACCTTTCTTGTTAAGAACAATCTCAAGCTGTTCTGTAAGCACATAATAATTGTCTATCATGGCCTTAATCTTGTCAAAATATGGGAGATCAGGGTAAAAACCCCCAAAATCCATCCCATTTCTCTTGATTTTTCTTTCAAGATTTAACAACTCTTGAATCCTTATTCTCCTTGTCTGAATTTCATCTTTATCCAAAATTTTCCTTGTTGCATCTTCCTCTATGTAGTCACAGTGAACATTGGTATTGGGGATTGTAGGAGTATACAATTTTCTCACCCCTGCCATGAAACCTTATGGGTCAATATATCTATAAGGGGTTAACCCCATTTTGCACGCCTCCAACCATTGGCCCACTGCATTGATAGCACCTTTTCCAATTGTAAAATTAAAAATCCTGAACTGTCTAGGGGTCAAAGTCCCCTTTTTATGTGGTGCAAAATGCTCATTGTCTGTTAACAATAGCTGCCATATAAACTCCATTGCAGCCACTCTTGCTGGTACATAGTAGGGTAAGAGATGAGGTGGGTGAATACACCCATATACTCTAATAATAGTATAATTTTCTTCCAAGAAGAAATCACCCCAATTATGTTTTCCCTCCTACCTATCAGTGTAATCACATGGCCTAAGTAGTTGCATAATCTTTAGTGGGACCCTTGTTCTGCTGATGCCTAGACTTTGTACTATTGGATATACAATCCAATTCTAAAAAGCACAATAATCATAGTCCTTAGACGTGTAATTCCAAACCCTCACCCAAAATTGGATAGGATTAGGTCCTTCTTGGTAAAACCTCTGAGGGGCCAAATTGTCCACATCAATGATTACAAAATTAAAGTGCAATAGGAGATGCATGAGGATGGAATAGTGTAAGAACTTGGGCTCCTTCTCCTTTGGATCTTTCATCTTCTTCTGAGTGGCAATGAAACCCTCATGCATCTCATCAATGATATGTTGTATGTAATCATAACTAGTGTTATAGTGCACCTCATGTAGGTCTAGCACCATCATCAAAATGCCCGCATTGATCTTCTTTGCTTTTCCATCTACCCCTAGCACTCTACATAGAGCATAGGCGACATAATTTATGTAGAAGTGTAAATCCTTGTAGTAATATGGTCTTTTCCTAGACATAGGATCTAAATACTTCCTCACCTCCTTCAACATATGTTTTTGCAACTGGCCTATAGCACTACCAGGCTTCAAACTATATCTTTGTGCCTGCTTTGTCATGTCAATTCTGGTAGACATGGTGCTATATAAGCCAAAGGCTTGCATGAATGAATTTTTGTTTAGTATCAGTAGGGCAGTGCCATCATTCATTTTAATCATTTTGGACAAAATTTCATAATGACTGGCAAGATATAGAAACAAGTCTACATCTATGTAGACATCAGGATCAATTAATCTAGCTAAACCATAGGTCCAAGGGTTTGACACTGGAATAGATTTATCAGAATTCTTATAAAAGTAATTGAAAAGTGAAAAACCTGTTGTTCCCGGAGTGTCAGCATCTCGTATATCACAATAATCATCTATGAGCACATTGGCATTTGCTCTTTTGTTTTGAGTTGAACCAGGAATCAGTTTGAGGAATTCATCAGAATAATTTGTTTTTCCCTTGGCCTCCTCTTCTACCTTTTCACTTCCACCACTGGTCAAAGCTACACTAACCACTCTTCTCATGTTTACCGTGCTTGAATCTCCTTTTCTTTACCAATATTGAAACAAGTCTACCATTGAGATTCACATACTCCCCTGTGCATAATTCTCAGGAAAAAAATGATTTTTAGGTAACAGAAAACCGTTCAACTCTTTGATTTTTCTTTCTTTCAGAATACTTAGCTCTTCTTCATTTTGAAATTTTGAAAGCAAGATGAATGAAAATGAAAACACCATCAGCTCCTTATAGTAACCGTTTGAGGTACACAACTCATGATTTGGAAAACATCAGTTCTGTCTTTAATTCAACATACTACGGACTTGATTGAAAACCTAGATGTAGTTCCATGAGCGTGATAGGAAATCAAATTCATAAAACTGAATCCTCAGAAAAACCTTACAGAATTCAAAAGAGCTGACACGTCTTCCTGTGATTTGCTAACTGTCATACATCTTAGCTACCCTTTTTTGCACAGTAATCAAAATCTAAACCTGTCATTGGTCGATGAGTGATTCACACTATCATATCAGATACTGCCAACTTTTCTTAATATTTGGTATTAGACGACCATGCGACTGCATATAATTTCTCTATCACTGACCCGAGTCTTCAACCCATAATTTTTTTGGAGACACAATGACTATACAAATTTCCTTACCTTTGTTAACATAAGTTATCATTTGGCAATCACGCGACAATGAAGAAATCAAAGTCGCCAATGGTTAGCACTAACTCACATCCTTTTCAGAGACTATGCGACTAACCGTCACTTTTAGCTTTCATGGTTATCTCTGAGTCACCAAATGTTTTCTTTCCTTTGCAAGACCCCGTGACTGCCCTTAGTCGCCCGATTGCGAAAAGAAAATGCTAAGTGTCAAAACTTCTTGAGACAACGTGATAGGTATTATGCCCTTTACTTTATTTGACAACTTTGCAACATACCTTTAACCAATGAGTGATGATGAATTTTCCTTTTGGGCTCTCTTATTCTTAGACATTGTGACCACCATAAGATTTTTTAATCATTTCATCTGACGGCTCCCATGCAATCACCAAGGAATACATTATACCCTTAAAATCTTTAAAGACTTTGTGACAAACAGAGGCCCCTAATGAGTCTTGTAGTCACTGAATATGTTTTTACCTTTTGGCGATCATGCAATAAGTCTTTGAAATCCACTTACCTTCTGACACATGTCTCATCGCATAATGAAAGTTGAGTCATCTCCAGAATCTGGTGTCCACTCGACTGTGCTTTTATCCCAAACCGCATATGGTTAGTCGCATGGTCTCAAAATTTTTTACTTTACTGGCATCCTTTTTGGAGACAATGCGACTAAAGCTTGCACAACATATTTAACCTCAGACCCATCTGGCGATTATGTGACATAAAGAGATCATGATGTCTTGTGATAAACCCTTAACTACTGATAATTTCTTGCAACATCACGACCTGTCTGTGGGCCCCTTCATATACTACTAGCCTGTTCATTGATCCCATGACTACACGATACAAACTAAATTGCAAAGTCTGGAAATGCCAAAGAAATATTCTAATGTTGAATGAGACTATGCGACACAAGTTAATCACTGAGTCTGGGAGAAAAAAGGAATATGCCTTTCAAGTTATGCGACTAAGCGATCAGAATGTAACACATGACTTAAGTGAAACAAAAAGGTAATAGAAAAACATAAGGGAAAAGGACCTTAGGGTTTCTTTTCAATTTGGAATACCAAACAAGACCTAGGGTTTCAAGGTTTTTGCACATTCTCATAGATTCAAACTTGAAAACCTGAAAACTTCGACAGGAAAAAGGCATATGAACTAAGAGAGCTCTGCTTTAAACATGAAAATAGAGAGAAAAGACCACAAAATTTAGGGAAACCAGCCAAAACCAGGAATACAACCAACAGTGGCTCTAATGAGGATTGGCTAAACAAAGTTTATGACAAAGAACCATAGAATCTCTAGTTGTAGACCACTACAAAAAATGGAGCAGAACACCAAAAATAGAAAGGGAAATATTTACAGGACTTAGAAATAGGGAAAGGAAAGACTTACATATAATACATATTTACTTGTGCACTGTTTTGATTTTTTACTTAAAGAAGGCTTAAAAAATTGCCCATGCATAGGCAACTCAAAACTTTCTCCCTCCATATTTTTCAATAAATATGAGTCTTTGCCAAAATGTTCTAAAATAATATAAGGCCCTAGCCATAAAGACTCAAATTTTTTATGCTTACATCTATCCTCTGCCCTTGCATTCCATTGGAGAACTAAGTCACCGGCTTGAAAATTTCTGTTAGTAGCCCTTTTGTCAAATAAATACTTTATTTTTTGTTGTAACCTTATGTTCTCTTTCTGACTATCTCTCCTTGTTTTATCTAATTCTATCAACTGTATCATCCTGTCTTGCATCGGGTCAGAGACATCTAAATCTTCTTCTTGTATGAATTAGTAAACAGGTAGTATATTTTTCATTGGAAACCTTGCTTGTAAACCATATACCAATTCAAAAGGAGACTTACTAGTTGCCTTCTTGAGCATTATCCTATCAGCCCAAAGAGGTAATTTCAATTTTGTGTGCCATGTTTTCTTATTTTGTTCCAGAGTCCTTTTCAGTATCTTTAATATGCTTTTGTTGCTAGACTCAGCTTGTCCATTAGCCTATGGGTGATATGGGGATGAGTATGATATTATAATCCCATACCTTTCATAGAAACTTGTCATTTCTTCTGATCTGAAACTCATAGCATTATCCATTACTAATTTACTAGGCACACCAAAGCTAGTTAAAATGTTATCCATGAGAAACTCAGTAACCACCTTGCTTGTTGCTCTCCTCGTAGGGATAGCTTCAATCCATTTAGTAAAGTAATCAGTGGCCACCAATATCTAGCTATGCCCTGCACTAGATTTCTCTTGAAATTCACCAATAAAATCAATCCCCCACATAGCAAAAGGAGCCTCAGTGCTCACTAGATTTAGCAACAGAGCACCTGCAAATTTCAATTTATTGGAAAACCTCTGACATGGTTGACATTTTCTGACATGAATATACATATCTTTGAACAAGGTAGGCCAATAATACCCTACCCTCAAAATATTATGGGAGGTGGTCATAGTAGAAAAGTGACCTCCACATTCCCCTTCATGCATCTCATTCAGAACTTTCTCAGCTTGGTATTTATCAAGGCACAACAATAGTGTACCATTCTTATCTTTCCAAAACAAATCTCCTTGGATCAGAATATACCTTTGAGTTTGTAATTTCAGACTCCTCTTTTGATTTTTAGATAAATGATCAGGGCACTTAGCATTTTTGAGAAAGAAAACAATATCAGCATAATATGGTTGCCTTTCTATACTAGTAATAGCTTGGTCATGTATTTCTGTCTGGTTCATCTGTACTAAATCTAGATTCTCCTCTGTCATAAGTTTTGTCAGGCCCTGTCCTCATATTAGTTTGGTGATATTGATTTCAAGGTTGAATTCTTGAATTCTTGTAATCCACTTACATCTCTTACCAGTAACCTCTGACTATGTAAGGATATCTTTTACTACTGAATGAGGAACATAGGCCCACACCTTAGCACATACCAAGTAGGGCCTAAAAGAATTTACAGCCTTTACCAATGCATAAGCCTACATTTCCATTATTTCATAGTTAATCTTTGTAGCCTGCAAGGATCTACTATAAAAAGCTATGGGATGTTCAAATCCTTGTTCATCCTTTTGAAGCAATATGGCAACAATAGTATGAAATGAGGCAAATGAAAACAAAGAGAAAGGCTTAGTGTAATATGGAGATTTCAAAATTGGAGCCTCTTCCACTACCTCTTTAATTCTTTCAAATGCTTGCTGAGCTTCTTTATTCCAAACAAACTTAGCATCTTTCTTTAATAATTTTACAAAGGGTTTTAACAATTTCTGCAAAATTGACTATAAATCTTCTAAAAAAATTTATCTTTCCTAAAAAGGATTGCACACCTTTTAAATTGTTTGGAGCAATTACTCTTTGAATTGAATTACTCTTTGAATTGCTTCCACTCTCTCAGGGTCTATCCTTACCCCTTCCCTGGACACTATATGTCCAAGCAACTTCCCCTCTTTGACTGCAAAGTTACACTTCTTAGGATTTAGTGAAACACCATATTCCAATGCTTTATTGAAAATCTTACCCAAGTGGTCACAGTGGTCAATAGCCCTTTTGGAATATGCAATCAAGTCATCTTGATAAATAACCATGAATAGATCTATAAATTCCTTGAAAGAAACATCCATGGCTCTCTGAAAAGTTGCCCCTGCATTTATTAATCCAAAAGGCATTCTGATATACACATAGGTTCCCCAAGGAGTAGTAAATTTAGTTTTATACTACTCTGTTTCTTTGACTAAAACCTGGTTGTAACTTGAAAAACCATCCATCATGGACAACAATTCACAACCAGTCACCTTATGCAACATTGCTTCCATATTTGGCAATGAATAGTTATCTTTCAGTGAAGCAATATTGAGGTTTCTGAAATCAACACATAGCCTGATGTCACCATTTTTCTTTCTAACTGGCACTAGATTTGATACCCATGTTGAATGTCTAATGGGCTGGATTATCCCAGCATCTTTGAGTTTCATCAATTTTAGCTACATCTTGGGAGCCAAAAAGGGGTTAATAGGCTTTGTTTTTGCCTGAATGGCTTCACATTTGACTTCAAAGGGATTTCATGCTGAAAAAGGTCTTCTCTATATGATTTCAAGTCATCATACGACCAATCAAAGACATGTTTGTATTTTCTCAGTAGCTTGATCAGATTTATTCTTACATGAGAATCCAAACCCTTCTCAATATAAACTATTTGAGGATTATTTTCAGATCCTAAGTATATTTCTTTTAGATCCTCAACATTGGCATTGCTCAACTTTGATGCATCATTTTGCTGACTTATAAACAATGCCTCAAGTTCAACCAAACCCCTAGGAATCTAATTAGAACTTAATTAGATAGCTTCATTTCCAAAGATATAATCTTTTCCATCATCATGTTCCAGTAAGGAACCACAATCTATACTTTGGTTCTCATAATGATCTAAACATTGCATGAACCTTAAAATATCTTGATCATCCTGGAACAC
>MU228305.1:3262043-3281446 GCA_018584345.1 Thuja plicata
AAGAATATTTGAGGAATTTCAGATGTCAACACCTCTACTTCATTTCCCTTGGTAGTTGGCTTCTTAGAAACCTCCACTAGACTCTGAACCTTTATTGTGGGTACACTGTTTAATAATGACATTACTTCTTCCTTATGTGCCTTGATCCTCATCATTTCTAGAAATGGAACCTTAAGTGTCATCTGGGATAGGCATTGACCCATGTCTGTTGGAGTATATATCATATCTGAACACTTTGATTTGTCAATAATAACATCATTTTCCTCATTGTGTTCCTTTTGAACTGACTCTTGAACTACATTTGGCTCTATGGCTTTGGTAACAATCTTGACCTTGTGTTTATTTACACTTTCACTAGGTCCTTTTTTCTGAACATACTTAGTGTCTGCCTTATTTTCCTTTATAAAGACACCTGAAGGTTGGCTACCAGTACCACCTACCACCCTGTTCCTTAAGTGGTAATTTCTTCTAGCTTTATTTACTAAGTCTACAGTGATTCTAGCCTTCTCTTCATCTGAATCTTTCCTTATGAGTGGAACACCCTGACCATCTTGAGCATAACATCTTATACTGTCATCAGTTTCATCAATTTCACTATCAGATAAGATCTGTTGGTGATGATTCTCAATCCTTTTTTGTGAGACATAGGAATCATGATTTTCCTCCTCACTGTTTGAATCAACATCATGGCATGAAAAGGTATTGGTCATACTATGATCACAGTGTTCCCCCTCATCTTTTTCCTGTTCCTCACTTGCCCTTAAATCCAAGGAGACAACACAAAAGTTAGGGTTATGAGGGGTGTCACAAGCCTCACACCAAGTCTCGTCATTGCAGAAACGGACAAAATTTCTATGTAGGGGGTCTGGAGTCTTATTGTCTATTTTTTCCCTTTTAGGTGCAATAACAAGCTTTCCATCTTTGAACTGAGTTCCATACGGATGATTTTGCATTCTGTTATGAGGATTGTAAGTAGTATTGTAAGAAGGTCTATTATTATGAGGAGCTCTATATTCTTTATATTTTGGCTCTTTTAGATTGCTCTTACTAAACCTTGCATCATCCCTTTTGTTTAACTTACTGGATACTCTTCTGTTCATTTCAATATTGACTGCTATTTAATAAGCATCAGTAAGAGTTATAGGGTTTTTATCTCTTAGAGCATATCCCATCTTGGAATTAAAAGCATTTAAATAAGTTGCTAGACATACCTCTTCATCTAGCTTTATCTTCTGGAATAGTTTGTGCATAGCTCTTTGAAACCTTGTGTTAAAATTAGTAACCTCTTCATTTTAAAATGTTTTTTGATATTATTTAACTCATTCAATAAAAAGCCTTTATTTTTTTTGTCTCCATACTGATCTTTAAACAATTCAATCAACTCATCCATAGAAACAATAGAGCCATTAGCAAGGCTTCTAAACCATTCTCTTGCATCCTCATCTAAGGACTGAACAAATAACTTCATTAATACATCCTCATGGGTGATATTCAAGTCATCAACAAAGTCATTGAATTTCCTTAAATGTGTCTCACAAGAAATTACATTATTACCTGCAAACTTTGGGAGCCTTTCTCCTATATCACCCACATCTTTAGGAAAAGCATTAGGGTATCTAGGGATACAAAAAAAATCAAATTGCTTGTACCTCTCAGTATGCAGTGGTTTCCTTTGAAAACCATCACCCTCTTTGGAAGTAGTAGCTTTTCCTTTAAAAGTTGTATTATTCTCTGGTCCAGTATAAGAATATTTTGAAGATTGAAAAAAATCTATCTTTTTCTTCATTTCAATTGTGGCAGCTTCCATTTGTGCCTTTTCCAACATTTTTTCTATGGTTTCTTTTTCAATTCTCAATTTTTCCAAATCAATTTCTAACTTAGACATTTGTTCAAGCAAAGGCTTTTGAAATTTAGGTTCTTGATCTCTATGTTCACCCATCTTTTGTTTGCCCTTATTTATTTGTAAAATAGAAGCTTTATGAGTGAATGGTATTTCTTGGTCCTTCTGAGACCTCTCTATATCTTTCATAGTTTGGTGCTTTGAAAATATTTTTCTATTATTATCAAGATCCTTATGATCATTTCTTTTCTTTCTCATTTCTCTTTCCTTTTTCATTCGTTGAACTAGGGCGAGCTACTTCAAAATGAACTTCTCTTCATTTGCTAGCATATCAGAAGGGGAATCTTCTGAATCTGAACTAGGTATAGTGATCTCCTCTCTCTCATTTGAAGTAGAAGTGACTGTGAGTGTTTCTAGCACTCTTTCAGTAGATTCCTCATATTCTGAAGTATTTCCATCATTAGAATGCCGATTAGTATTCATATCTCTTCTGATATTAACCTCTTTACCTTTTAAAGGGGTTTCATCCATATTAACTTGATTTCTCTTTTTCCTCCAAGACACTCCTATCCTTGAGGATAATGGGATTCCCTCATGTAATACCTTCTCAGGATCATTTCTCACCCTTGACCTAGTATTCATTTTGAAAGACATATATTTCTTTTGCACTAATCTTAGAGATGTTCCTTTTAGAGTTGCCACCCAATAACTAGGGATGAATACCTATCAAGAGGGTACCTTAACAATAACCACAAGTATACTTTGTAAACAAGTTAAACTTTTAAGTGCTAGAGATTCTGATTACTTGGGCAAGAGATATTCTGCAAATTCTTAACAAAAATTTAAAATCTCTAGATTCCCCAGCAGAGTCGCCAATTTGTTAGCACTTTTTCTTGCAACACTTACCTAATGATGATAGTATACCTTTTATACTTGAATGCAACCTCTTTTAGGCAAGAGAAAGGCTAATTGCTAAGGATTGGATAATATCCTTCTTCATTTTTGAGCTCCACAGACTCAGGTAGGTATTACCTTTTTAAGATTACTGATACTTCAGCCTATGCATTTGGTGGATTATTTCATTCACTGGCTATGTAACTAAAACCTCACTATAACAACTTATAGAATAATTTAGAGATTGCAATGATTGATCTAAAATAGATTATTATAAATCAGGCTATGGTTTTAATAACATGAACCAATGAGACAAGGATTTGCATCCTTCTTCCTTTTGTTTTTAGGAGGGATAACCTAATGATTCACTCTCTAAAGAATCAACAAAATGGACAATATCCTGCTGATACATGTCCTTGATGAGTTCAGCTCATTTGTTTTAGTAACAGATGTGTTTTGATTGAAATAATTTTAAATATTTTTGAAAATTTGGATGATGATAGATTATCAGACCAAGGCCTAGTTCAGTGCCTATCCTTTGGGTTACAGAGTCAAAAGCTTAAAGTCTCACAAAAACAAAATACTGTAAGCTACCTCACAACCTACATGCAATTACGATAAGTTGCCTTACAAATTATTTGATTACCTCTAAAATAATGTATCAAATATTTAAATACTAATATGCTTCCCAAAACCACTCACAAAACTTAGTTCTTTACATGAAAGAAACTTGTAAGTAATTAGATAGTCACCTTGTAACCAAAATGCTTCAGACTTCCTTACAACCTTAAGCATAAAAAAAAATACATAGGAAATCAAGAGACAACAATAGAGAAGAGTAAAATTGCACCGTATTTTATTTATGTAATCCTTCTTTCATACATGAAAAAGATTTGAAGCTTGAAAGAACACAGACATAGATTTAGAAAGACTAATTTTTACAATATATTTCATCCCCCTTTTAGAATACAACTCTCTTCTATATATATAGGTCTTCAACCATCTTGGAATCCTTTTCATAAGGATGTTAAAAGCTTTGAATGGTCTCAGAAAACCTAACCCTAAAACTAAAGAAGAGACAAAAAGAGAAAGAGAGAGAAGAAGCGGTGGAGCGACCAAGTCAAAAGATGAAAATAGATATTCTTTGTTCTTCCCCCGATCTAGCGACTTCATTTTGATAGTATACATGGTAGCTGGTAGTATTCATGTCGAGTCTAGATGAGTGTGCTTTTATATTCACCTACACTTTCCTTTTGCAATAACTGACCTCTTTATCTTCAATAGTGTGGCGCCAAGTATTCACCCCTACTCATTGTCCAAGATTTCTTCTTCAACTGCTAGCTTCTTTATCTTGGGCATGGTCATCAATTCCCATGCTTCACTTCATCATCTAATGGCCACTTGAAGTCTTGAGTACTCTATATCTATACTTTTTGCCTATCCCATCTAGCATCAGTGATGTTCTTAACATCTACTAGAAACTTGTTGATGTCAGTTTTTGCCTTGAAAGCTTTGTCCAGTATCTTATTGAATCCTTTGATATCCACATCTGTCCCCAAAATAAATGCCTCATCACTAGGCATTTTACTATCAAATTCATTCCTCCAGGCATCTAAGGCCTTTACTTGATCATCATCTCCCCTTAAGGAAGGAATAAATATATTAAAGTCATCAGAAAAAAGGCTTAATTTTACCTCAATTTGATTCAATTTGCCTTTAAAGAATGAGAGAGCAATATTGACCCTTTTGATCTCATCTTCAACTTCTGTCACTATTTTTGGCAAATCTAATCTTAGGGCTTGCAAAGATGCTAGCTTTTCAAACAATTGTACCCTAGTAGACCATTTAGTAAAATAGGGGTTCAAGATAGCCAGATGCCCCATCACCTCTGTATGCAAAGTTGGCAACTTATTATAGGCATTGAGTACAACATTAGTCTTATCCTTTAGGATTTCAATCCTATGTTGTAAAACACCTCTTAATCCTCTCAAAGCAATTTCATTTCATTTTTCTCCCTCAACCTTTTCCTTAACCACCTCTTCTGACTTTGCCTTGTCTTCAATTTGTAGGGGCTGTGGTTGTACAGGCACATACATAACCTCAGACTTCTCTTCCAATTCTTTCATCAATATTTTTATCACCAGATCTTGTTGGTGCACTTGTATACGACACAATTCTTGATCTTTTGCCAATGCACTTGTCTCTTCGAACAATGTGCTACACTTATCAGACAACTGTTTAGTTTCGTCCTCATTTAAGTGAGCCCAGTGTGTCATGCTTTGGGATATTTCCAAATCCTTTGTATTCTACATTGTCCATACCATCTGACTTCCAACCATATTTTCTTGGATATTCACAACTTGGGGCTTTTGATCCTTTGGGCATACGCTCTACATTTCAAAAGCTTGAGACTTTGGGCTATAGCCAAATCCTTTGATTACATCTCCCATCTGAACTTCACTGGCCATTTTGAGATCTAGCTATTTTCTTATGTGGTCAATGATGAAGGCAGATGCCAAATCCTAGCTGTCAGCCAATAATATACCACTGCCTAGCACCAATTTCCTGGCCTCCTCTGGTGAAATGTCCTCACTTTCAGGATCATAAGACTGCAGAGCTACTAAAGCCTCATTTGTTATTGTTTCCTTACCATCAACTGTCAATTGAGCTCTTATCTGTTCTTAGCCTCATTTGTTATTGTTTCCTTACCATCAACTGTCAATTGAGCTCTTATCTATTTTGACAAAGTTGTCATCATTCAAAAATTCCTGTTGATGGATCAGTCTTTCATCAACACAGGCTTTAAGTGGCAATTCAAGCTCCTCCAAATCAGGCTGTTGCTTCTTGCCTTCCCTAATTGATTTCCTTAGGTTATGATCATATAACCTATTCCCAGGTACTAGGGCTTTAGCCTTATCCCTTTTCTGATCTTTCCCTATGACTGAAGATTGACCTATTTCTAATTTTTGCCTCTTAGCAGTAGGCTCTTCCACATCATCAGGTTGTGTCACCACTGTCAAATCAACAATGTGGCCCTCTGTTCCCTACAGCTGTGGCACTTCAGCAATATTTTTCTATGGTAGAACATATCTAGTAGGACATGCATAATCACTGTCACTACTACTATCATATTCAGATTCTGAGTGATCCGGCCCTTAGGCACCTTTCTTTTCAAGAACAGTCTCAAGCTATTCTGTAAGCACATAATAATTGTCTATCATGGCCTTAATCTTGTCAAAATATGGTAGATCAGGGTAAAAACCCCCAAAAGCCATCCCATTTCTCTTGATTTTTCTTTCAAGATTTAACAAATCTTGAATCCTTATTCTCCTTGTCTGAATTTCATCTTCATCCAAAATGTTCCTTTTTGCATCTTCCTCTATGCACTCACAGTGAACATTGGTATTGGGGATTGTAGGAGTATACAATTTTCTCACCCCTGCCATGAAACCTTATGGGTCAATATATCTATAAGGGGATACCCCCATTCTGCACCCCTCCAACCATTGGCCCACTGCATCAATAGCACCTTTTCCAGTTGTAAAATTAAAAATCCTGAACTGTCTAGGGGTTAAAGTCTCCTTTTTATGTGGTGCAAAATGCTCATTGTCTGTTAACAATAGCTGCCATATAAACTCCATTTCAGCCACTCTTGCTGGTATATAGTAGGGTAAGAGATGAGGTGGGTGAATACACCCATATACTCTAATAATAGTATAATTTTCTTCCAAGAAGAAATCACCCCAATTATGTTTTCCCTCCCACCTATCAGTGTAATCACATGGCCTAAGCAGTTGCATAATCTTTAGTGGGACCCTTGTTCTGTTGATGCCCAGACTTTGTACTATTGGATATACAATCCAATTCTAAAAAGCATAATAATCACAGTCCTTAGACATGTAATTTCAAACCCTCACCCAAAATTGGATAGGATTAGGTCCTTTCTGGAAAAACCTCTGAGGGGCCAAATTGTACACATCTGTGATTACAAAATTAAAGTGCAACAGGAGATGCATGAGGATGGAGTAGTGTAAGAACTTGGGCTCCTTCTCCTTTGGATCTTTCATCTTCTTCTGAGTGGAAATGAAACCCTCATGCATCTCATCAATGATATGTTGTATGTAATCATAACTAGTGTTAGAGTGCACCTCCTATAGGACTAGCAACATCATCAAAATGCTCGCATTGATCTTCTCTCCTTCTCCATCTATCCCTAGCACTCTACATAGGGCATAGGTGACATACTTAATGTAGAAGTGTAAATCCTTGTAGAAATATGGGCTTGTCCCAGACATAGGATCTAAATACTTCCTCACCTCCTTCAACATATGTTTCTGCAACTGGCCTCTAGCAATACCAGGCTTCAAACTATATCTCTGTGCCTGCTTTGTCATGTCAATTCTGGTAGGCATGGTGCTATATAAGCCAAAGGCTTGCATGAATGAATTTCTATTTAGTATTAGTAGGGCAGTGCCATCATTCCGTTTAATCATTTTGGACAAAATGTCATAATGACTGGCAAGATCTAGGAACAAGTCTACATCTACGTAGACATCAGGAACAATTAATCTAGCTAAACTATAGGTCCAAGGGTTTGACACTGGAATAGCTTTATCAAAATTCTTATAAAAGTAATTGAAAAGTGAAAAACCTGTTGTTCTCAGAGTGTCAGCATCTCGTATATCACGATAATTATCTATGAGCACATTGGCATTTGCTCTTTTGTTCTGAGTTGAACCAGGAAGCAGTCTGAGGAATTCATCAGAATAATTTGTTTTTCCCTTGGCCTCCTCTTCTACCTTTTCACTTCCACCACTGGTCGAAGCTACACTAACTACTCTACTCATGTTTACCATGCTTTAATCTCCTTTCTTTACTGATATTGAAACAAATCTACCACCGAGATTCACATACTCCCCTGTGCACAATTATCAGGAAAAAATGAGTTTTAGGCAACAGAAAACCCTGCAACTCTCTGATTTTTCTTTCTTTAAGAATACTTAGCTCTTCTTCATTTTGAAATTCTAAAAGAAAGATGAATGAAAATGGAAACACAATCAGCTCCTTATAGTAACCGTTTAAAGTAGATAGCTCATGATTTGGAAAATATCAATTCTGTCTTTAATTCAACATACTGCGAACTTGATTAAAAAACCTAGCCGTAGTTCCATGAGCGTGATAGGAAATCAAATTCATAAAACTAAATCCTCAGAAAAACCTTACAGAATTCAAAAGAGCTAACATGTCTTCCTGTGATTTGCTAACTTTCATACATCTCAGCTACCCTTTTTTGCACAGTAATCAAAATCTAAACCTGTCATTGGTTGATGAGTGATTCACACTGTCATATCAGATACTGCCACCTTTTCTTAATATTTGGTATCAGGCGACCATGCAACTGCATATAATTTCTCTGTCGCTGACCCTAGTCTTTAACCCATGATTTTTCTGTGACACAACAACTATACAACTTTCCTTACCTTTGTTAACCCAAGTTATCATTTGGAAATCACGTGACAATGAAGAAATCAAAGTCGCCAATGGTTAGCACTAACTCACATCCTTTTCAAAGACTATGCAACTAACTGTCACTTTTAGCTTTCACAGTTATCTCTGAGTCACCAAATGTTTTCTTTCCTTTGCAAGACCCCGTGACTACCCTTAGCTGCCTCATTGCAAAAAAAAAATGCTAAGTGTCAAAACTTCTTGAGACAACGCGACATGTATTATGCCCTTTACTTTATTTGACGAATTTGCAACATACCTTTAACAAATGAGTTGTGAGGAATTTTCCTTTTGGTCTCTCTTATTCTCAGACTTTGTGACCACCATAATATTTTTTAATCATTTCATTAGATGGCTCCCGCACAATCACCAAGTAATACATTATACCCTTAAAATATTTAAAGACTTTGTGACAAACAAAAGCCCCTAATGAGTCTTGTATTCGCTTAATAAGTTTTTACCTTTTGGTGATCATGCAATAAGTCTTTGAAATCCACTTACCTTCTGACACATGTCTCATCTCATAATGAAAGCTAAGTCATCTCCGGAATCTGGTGATAACCCGACTGTGCTTTTATCCCAAACCGCATATGGTTAGTCGCAAGGTCTCAAAAACTTTTACTTTACTGGCATCCTTTCTGGAGACAATGCGACTAAAGCTTGCACAACATACTTAACCTCAAACCCATCTGGTGATTATGCGACATAAAGAGATCATGATGTCTTGTGATAAACCCTTAACTACTGATAATTTGTTGCAACATCACGACCTGTCTGTGGGCCCCTTCATATAGTGCTGGCCTATTCACTGATCCTGTGACTATGTGATATAAACTAAATTGCAAAGTCTGGAAATGCCAAAGGAATATTGTAATGTTGAATGAGACTACACGACACAAGTTAATTGCTAAGTTTGGGAGAAAAAAGGAATATGCCTTTCAAGTTATGCGACTAAGCGATCAGAATGTAACACATGACTTAAGTGAAACAAAAAGGTAATAGTGAAACATAAGGGAAAAAGACCTTAGGGTTTATTTTCAATTCGGAATACCAAACAAGACCTAGGGTTTCAATTTTTTTGCACACTCTCATAGATTCAGACTTGAAAACCTGAAAACTTCGACAGGAAAAAGGCATATGAACTGAGAGAGCTCTGCTTTAAACATGAAAACAGAGAGAAAAGACCACAAAATTTAGGGAAACCAGCCAAAACCGGGAATACAACCAATAGATCCCTCTTGTTGAAGATTTATCCATCCACATTCCTCCAAGCCTCTTCTTATTCCTAGATCCATTCAAGATTAGTGTTGAAGATCTAGATGCAATTGATTTGAGACATCCTAAATTCTACATTCCACATTCTACATCCATTTGGTGCATACATACTTGTGGATCCAAGGATTCGAATCCACCACAAGGGTTTCTATACAAGCATGGTGAATTTGTTTATTTACTTTTTTTACTTCTAAAATTTCAATTTGATTATAAGGTTAATTAAAAAACTAGGTTTTGACCAAGGCAAAACCCTCCCCCCAAAAAACAAACCAATTTTCTTATTGGTACGGGTTCGAGACAGTGAATTAAAGTGTAGATTTCGATACCCTTTTTGGAAAACTTTCAGGATCTGCAAATAAATATTCTACCAAATTTGTGCATGTTAAGGTCAACATTTTGGGGTCAAAGGTGACATTTTGGGGTCAAGTTTGACCTTGACCTAGGTCAAGGATGACCTCAACCCTGAGCTAGGTCAGAATCAGAAATTTGGGGTCAAGGTTGACATTGACTTGAGGGTCAGAACCAATCTTTCTTAGAAAAGAAAAATATTTCTGGGTTTTATAGATCTCATAGTTTCAGATTAGTATCTCAAAAATAAATATCTTTTGAGACTATCTTATAGGGTTTTTAGTAGGTTCATTTTTGGAGGTATGTATTTTATTCCATTTTCCTTTACAAACATTTCTAGATTTACACCCCTTATCAAATCAACTAAATGTAAATGGTTAAATGTGGCATAGGGTCTCTTTTATTAGAAAACCAACATTGTTCAAAACCCTATCCATATTTTATATCTTACATAAACAAACCTGTTGTAGTCCTGTGGTTCTCTTATGCTTTCCTTATCATTCTTTTCTACAAATTCATCTATTTTTACATTTGCACTTTCAATGATTTTATTATATGACTTGTTAAGACACTTATAGGCCTTGCTCTTGGTTGAGTACCCTAGAAAGATACCTTCTTCACTTTTGGAGTGAAGTTTTCCATTTCTATCATCCTTCAAAATATAACATTGACTACCAAAGATTCTGAAGTAACTTACATTGGGTGTATGACCATACCAAAGCTCATAGGGTGTCTTCTTTGTGTCCTTCTTCAATTGTACTCTATTCAATGTGTAGAAAATAGTACTGACACCTTCCCTACAGAAATTTTGAGTGATGCTTTTCTCAATCATCAATGTTCTTGCACAGTCAATAATTGATATGTTTCTCCTCTCAACAATTCCATTTTTTTGTGGGGTTCTTGGTGCAGAAACTTATCTTTTAATTCCATGCTCATTGCAATAGTCAATGAATTCATCTAAAGTAAATTCCCCTCCTCTATCTGACCTTAAGAATTTCAATTTTTTTTCACTTTATTTTTCTACCATATCCTTCTACCATTTAAAAATCTTAAATGCTTCAAATTTATCTTTTAAGAACATGACTGTCATCATTCTAGAATAATCATCAACAAAGAGAATGAAATACCTATTTCCATAGTAACTCTTTGTCCTCATGGGTCCACATAGATTTGTATGGACTAATTCTAGGATTGCATTAAATGTATGGGTTTTACTTTAGAAATGAGACTTTGTCATCTTACCTTTTTGATAATTCTTACACATGATATGCTTGGGCTTAGTCATGCTTGGTAAGCCTCTGACATTCCTTTTATTGCTTGTCTTTATCATGTTTTCAAAGTTCACATGACACAACCTTTTGTGCCATAACCATATGTCTTTGTTTCTTGCCATCAAACAAGTGGTTTTAGTGTCATCAAGATAGAAAAGGTTACCTTTTGTCTTCTCACTAGTACCAATCAACCTTCCTATTTCATTGAAGATCTTTGCCTTCTTATTTTCAAGTGATACTCGATAACCTGAATTGTTTAGTTGTGAAACACTTAAAAGATTATAATTTAGTCCTTTTACCCAGTAAGCATTATCACATTTGATCAGGTTATTCAACATTATAGTTCCTTTACCTTCAATTGGACAAGGTGTATCATTACCCATTCTTACTGAACCACCATTGTAGTATTCAAAAGTCTCAAAATTTTTCTAATCACTAGTCATATGGTGAGTGAAACGACTATCTATGATCCAGACATCATTTTTACTTATCTTAGATATGAGTGCAATTTCTACATACCTTTCTTCATCTTCATCTAAATCATCCTTCATGGCCACAAATACCATCTCGATGTCTTCTTCTGATTCAGTGTCGATGTCATCAGCTCTGTTCTCAGCTAGGTAACAAGATTTCTTTCCTTTGTCCTTATAGTCTCAGATATCTCTTCTATCAGGTTTTCGGTTGCTTCGGTAATCTATGTTATCACCTCTATCAAACTTCTTCTCATATGGTTTGTCATTACTTCTGTCATCTTTTCTTTTGTTTGGACATCTTGCAACAAAGTGTCCAACCTCTTTACAATTAAAACACACAAGTGGTAATTTACCTTTGTATTTACCTTTGCCTCTCTGCAATCTTCTTTCCATTAGAGCTTCAATCTCATCAAGTCCTTGATCCTCATTATCACTTTCACTATCATTTCTAATAGCATGTCTATGACTTGAATTGGTTATTTTCAATGAAGATTTGAATGCAGATTCTATAGATGGTAAGACACTATTATAAAAATTATTCATCTCAAATAAAATCAGTCTACCAATCAGACTATCTAGAGTAACTGTATTGTTTGTAATTGCTCTCGTTTCTTGAATAGCAGATACTCTAATAGCATATATATGCAGCAAGGTTCTTAAGATCTTAATTACCACTGTCTCCTCTTCAAGTACACCTCCAAATCATCATATAGCATTTAATACATCTTTGATTTTGTAGCTATACTGAGTGATGTTTTCTCCTTCTTTCATTCTTAGGTAATCAAACCTCACTCTTAGGCTTTCTACCTTAGCCCATAGTACATTGGCATCTCCTCCATGTACCAGCTTAAACTTATCCCATATTTTCTTTGCAGAGGTTCAATTTTTTACATCTTCAAACTCCACATTAGAGAGTGATGAGGCAAGTTCTATAATCATGCAATTATGCTCATGCTTTTCTCTTAAGTGTTCAAGAGTATGAGGTCCTATAGGTAACACATATTCACTATCAAGGTATTGAGTAAATCATTGCCAATACCTGATAGGTGGAGTCTTATTCTACTTTTCTAGGATGCAAATTTGTCTTTATTCAAGTTGGGCACATCTCGTCTATTCATCTTGTGATCTTTTTCTTGAGTTGTTAAACTCCCTTTCTAAGAACACAAGCTCTGATACCAATTGTTAGTGTAAAGGAGGGAAATTTTGGTTGGGTTTGATATTTGTGTTGTATTTCCTTAACCTTTACATTTAATTGTAATTTTTGTGTGTATTATATTGTGATTAAGCATATAGGGGAAGGAAGATAAGATGCTCCTCTTCTATCCCCAAATGCACAAATGAAAGATCCAAATTGATTAACCCAAAAGAAGGATCAATGCACAAATGAATCAACCATTTGGAAATGAGAGTAAGTAAGAAGATCTTAAATTCTATTTTATGATTAAGGAGATATGATATATTGTAGTAATTGAAAATAATGAGAGGAAGTACCAACCTTAAAGAATTACAGATCCGAAGAATGTTGTTTTCTAAGGTCTGTAGCATATTTCTGGAAAATCTGAAGTATGATCCGGAACATAAATGTAGAGATGAAAAAAACCCAAAAATATTTTTCTGATCCAACATCATCTTGTGAAAAAGGTTGACCTTGACCCACAAATGTCACTCCTGACCCAATAATCTTGACCCTGACCTACACAGGTCTGACAAAAAATCTATTTTCAGATCCCAATAGTTCACTGAAAAGGGTATCCAGATCTGAGTTAGAATCCACAGTCCTGAACCTACATCAGCAAGAAAGAGAGATTTGTTTTTTTTTGGGGGGAGGAGGGGTTTTCCTTAGTCAAACCCAAATTTAGGAATTAACCTTGAAATCAATAAATTATAGAATGCTAGCAAGTAGTAGAATTGAATCTAAGAATGAATCTATGATATTGAATAGATATGCAATTGTAATTCAAATGTAGACAAATATATAGATATGAAAATATGGACTTTATAAATCATAAACCTCCATGATTGTATGTTTGGAATCCACCTTGAAGAGAATTAATGAGTGTTTGAGGATTCAAAAAGGATCTTGAAGGAAGATCACACCACCATGATGGCTAGATCTAGGGTTTTGAATGATGAATCTTGAATGTTTGAACCAAATCCCTTCAAAGGCTTGAAAGCTTGAATCCTTGATCTTCAATGGAGAGCTTGAATGATTTAGAGGAAGACTTGAACACCTTGATAGTTTGAAAACATGTAGAACAAATGGATGCTTGAACTTTTTGCTTGATTTATCAATAATGCTTTTGCTTGGATAGATGACTTAGAGAAAATGAGAGGAGAAAAACCTCCTTTTATATAAAATTAGGGCACAATCTTCTAAGAAGGATGATATAGGAAAATTAAATTCCAATCATACCAATGCCTCTAGAAGAGGACCTATATTAAATATAATTTAGTTTTTTCCACTTCGGAACCCAAAACAACCGACCCGGAAGCGGGAATATGTATTTTTGATGACCTCCGATAGTCGACAAGCTTCTAGATTTGAAAGGGGGACCCAGGTCAAGGTCAAGGTTGACCCTGACCCAGGTCAAGGTCGAGGTTGACCCTGACCCAGGTCAAGGTTGATGTCAACCCTAACCTAGGTCAAGGTCAAGGTTGACCTTGATCCAAGGGATCAGAACCCCTGGAAAATATGCAAGGTGGGATAGAAGGTGCCCGGAGAGGCCCAATCAGGGTCCTAAACAGACACAAAAGTAGGAGATGATGCATAAATGAGGGGATAGTATAAAAATGGTCAAAAAAATCCCCTAAGGAGGGCTAAACATTCTTAACATGGAAGTGCTTCCATTTTAAGATGATACATTAAGCCCCCACTTTAGTGGAAGTATGGAAATCGAACATGCTTTCGGTAAAGTTAGAAGAAAGACTCTGGTGGCTTGCAACAAGGTAGAACATCACTAGGTCAAGGATATGAGCCGCCAGACCAAGGATTCTATCTCAACATACATGCATAAATATATGAAAGTAAAGAGCCATTAGTCATAGAAAACATACATGACTACATAAGCAAGACAAGAGCAACACTATAGATAACATAGCTTCATGATCTAATCCTACTAGCATGAAAGAAAAAGAGAGAAAAGAGAAAGTGATTACCTCACCTAGTAAGATTCCCACCTTACCATGAATCACCAAGGAGGGAGATCCCAATAGGTTCACCCATAAATTGTACTTGCAATTGTAATGTGTCTTTTGACGGCTTTTGAAAATATCCATAGATCCACATTCTTGTATCACTATGAATATAAAATGTGGGTATTTTTAGGATTTAGCAACTTATGTGCATTACCTTCCAAGGATTTAGCATATTGAAAAATTTAAAAGGGTGTGTATCTCTTCAGGATTTAACAACTTATGTGTGTTACCTTCTGAGGATTTAGCAAAAAATAAAAGTAAAAATGTGTTTCTCTTTAGGATTTAGCAAATTATGTGCGTTACCTTTCAAGGATTTAGTGAAAATAAAAGTAAAAATGTGTGTCCCTTCAGGATTTAGCAACTTATGTGCGTTACCTTTTGAGGATTTAGCATGTCGCATAATGTAAATTAATGTAAACTATAGTACAAGGGAGACCCTATATATTCCCCCATCCTTATCATGACTACCCACTAGGCAGGATAAGGAAGAGGAAGAGGATACCAACTTCGCAAGGTAAGGAGATATCCAACTTAACAACAATGTATACCATATTCTTAGCAAAGAGTATTGAACCTTACATCCAAGAGAATAGATAATTGTGCAATGGATATGTCACTTATGGAAAAAGGATCCTCAAAGAGGAAGAGATCTTATCAACAAGACCCCACTGTAGAGGAGTGCTTAGGATAAAATGTCATCTTCTGAAGACAAGAGGGACCAAAGATTCAATCATCAAGCCCCCTACAATGAAGAGGAAGAGGAATCTCAGAATGAAGGAGTTAAACTCTAACCCAAAGAAAAGGCAAGAGTTTATTAAAAACACCTCCCATAAGAGGGTATCCATAGTCAAAACATAAATCTTTATAAGGAAATAATGTTATATGATAAACAAATGCCACTAAGCTAAGGAAAGTAAATCCTTAGATAGAGGAAGAAGAAAAATACCTTGCCCCCCAGGTGTGAAAGCAAGGGATATATCAAATTATATCAAGAGATTTCATAGCAAAGAGATATCTTTACAAAACAAATGTCCTAGAAAAGATATCATGAATGATTATAAAGATTTATAGGGATAGAATATAGAAAGAATAACCAATTAAACTCAAAAAAAAAATATGCTAAGAGAAAAATGGATCCTAAAAGACTGGGATAAAATACCTCTTACCCCCGAGTGATGAGACAAGAAAAAAAATATGATCTAACTTATAGAAGAATGAGGGGAATTCCCTATATCAAAATTATGAAGAAATTGTAATACTACATGAGAATGAGATATAATTTCCAAAGTATCTCTTTCTCTAACATATAGCTTGAAATGCTCATAATCAGCAAGTAAATGTTTAATACTATAATGAAAAGGACATTTATATTTAGAAGAGAGTATTTCTTAGAATAGGTTTGAATAATTCTTTCTTGGAATTCATTAACTGGACATATAGTTTCTTAGCCTCATCTTGAGGAGTATCATGGTGATTTAAAGAAGGTGTTGGAAGAAGAACATGAAGAGGAGGATGGTGGTTAACATCCACTACCATGATTGGAGGAGGTGGGTAACCTATACCATGCATATCTTATTTAGGAGATGAATGAATCAGGTTTTTAATGCCTTGTTCATTGATACCAAGCCCTAAACCTTTATAGCCTTGTTTATCCACCATAGTATATCCGGTAGTGTACCTATCTTGCAAAGCTTCAATAGGAGGAGATTGATTATGGTGTTCATGAGAAAATGTTGTGTACGGTGGAATGATAGGATTAGAAGAGATTTCTTTGTTTTTCCATTTATCATCATTATGGATTGGATAGGGAGGTGAAGGTAAATGAAAGAATTCTCGAACATCATTATCATGGATCCTAGCTTGAGCCCCATCATAAGTGTGAGAAGAACTAGGGATTGAAGGTGGAGAAGTAGAAATAGGAATATTTGGAATTGCATTAGGATTGATAGGGTTAAGAATATTAGGAGCTAAATTAGGCATGATAGGAATAGGAATATTAGGAGGTGAGGTATCATCTACCCAATTCTTCACATAATCCAAAAGAGTAATAAGTCTACTACACAAATCCTTAATGAAAGTTTTGAAAGTAGGAAGACTAGTATTAGTTGATCTCAAAATAGCATAAGCAAGTGAAATATGAATATTAAAAAACATGATGAAATGGATGATACTCTCATAGACATCATGAGTACTATAAAGAGATACTAAAAGAAGCATAATGAAAAAAATGGCCATACACCAAAAGATCTTCATAATGAATGAGATGAAAGAAGTGTTTTTGTATTTTTATGAATATTTAGATTATGTATATATATTTTTTGTATTTTAAAATGCAAGAGAATAAAAGAAAACTAATTTACTATGCATGCAAGAGCCAATTTAAGAGGCAAAGCATCTAACACCAACAAGAAAGAGTTGTCTATCATGGGTTCGCCAAAATGTAAAGGAGGGAAATTTTGGTTGGGTTTGATATTTGTGTTGTATTTCCTTAACCTTTAAATTTAATTGTAATTTTTGTGTGTATTGTAATATGATTAAGCATATAGGTGGAAGGAAGATAAGATTCTCATCTTTTATCCCCAAATGCACAAATGAAAGATCCAAATTGATTAACCCAAAAGAAGGATCAATGCACAAATGAATCAACCATTTGGAAATGAGAGTAAGGAAGAAGATCTTAAATTATGTTTTATGATTAAGGAGATATGATATATTGTAGTAATTAAAAAGGATGAGAGGAAGTACCACCCTTAACGAATTACAGATATGAAGAATGCTATTTTTTGAGGTCTGTAGCCTGTTTCTAGAAAATCTAAAGTATGATCCAGAACAGAAACGCAAAGACGAACAAAACCCATAAATCTTTTTCCAAGCCGACACCGTCTTGTGAAAAAGGTCAACCTTGACCCACAAATGTCACCCCTGACCCAATAATCTCAAACCTAAACTACACAGGTCTGACAGAAAATCTTTTTTCAGATCCTGATAGTTCGCTGAAAAGGGTGTCCAGATCTAAGCTCAAATCCATAGTCCCAAACCTGTATCTGCAAGAAAAAGATATTTGTTTGTTGGCGGGAGGGGTTTGACTTTTTCAAACCTCTATTTAGGAATTAACCTTGAAATCAATAAAGTATAGAATGCTAGCAAGTAGTAGAACGGAATCTAAGAATGAATATATGATATTGAATAGATACGTAATTGTAATTCAAATGTAGACAAATATGTAGATATGAAAATATGGACTTTAGAAACCATAAACCTCCATGATTGTATGTTTGGAATCCACCTTGAAGATAATGAATGAGTGTTTGAGGATGTACAAAGGATCTTGAAGGAAGATCACACCACCGTGATTGCTAGATCTAGGGTTTTGAATGATGAATCTTGAATGTTTGAACCAAATCCCTTCAAAGGCTTGAAAGCTTGAATCCTTGATCTTCAATGGAGAGCTTGAATGATTTAGAGGAATAATTGAACACATTGAGAGTTTGAAAATATGTAGAACAAATGGATGCTTGAACTTCTTTCTTGATTTCTAAGTAATGCTTTTGCTTGGATAGATGACTTAGAGAAAATGAGAGGAGGAAAACCTCCTTTTATATGAAATTAGGACACAATATTCTAAGGAGGCTGACATAGGAGAATTAAATTCCAATTAGACCCATGTGCCTAGAAGAGGACTGATATTAAATATAATTTAAGATTTTCTACTTTGGAACCCAAAACAGTCGACTCAAAAGCGAGAAAATGTATTTTTGATGTCCTCTGGCAGCCGACAAGCTTCCAGATTTGAAAAGGGGACCCAGGTCAAGGTTGAGGTCGACCTTGACCCAGGGGGTCAGAACCCCTGGAAAATATGTCAGGTGGGATAGAGGGTGCCTGAAGAGGCCAAATCAGGGTCCTAAATAGAGACAAAAGCATGAGATGATGCAGAAATGAGGGGATAGTATGACAGTGGTCAAAAACATCCTCTAAGGAGCGCTAAACATTCTTAACATGGAAGTGCTTCTATTTTAAGATGATACAGTTAGTAATAACTGAGAGGGGGTGGGTGAATCACTGGCCTCAAATATATTCCAATAATCAACCTGTAACCACCTGAATTTGGTCTGTTCTAACTATGGACCCTATTTTCCCTAAGTGTGATCATACCCTCGATTATGCCCAAATGACCCTGTTACTATTTGGTGTAATTCTTTAAATCAATTTAATATTCTAGGTGATTTTTATCCTTGATTTATATTAACTATTATAGCCATGAAATTAAAATCAATTTTGACCAATCAAATCAAACCAAAATCAAATATGGCTATATTATTTAATTATAAAGGAATTAAATAAATCCTTAAATCAAATACCCACTTGCAAATAACCCATTCCCCTAGCCTATTTAATTTAATTAAAATGGATATAGTCCCCTAATTATTAAAAAGCAATTAAATTGTTTAAATAATTAATTCCTATATTTCTAAATAAATTAAATATGTTTATTTCATTTATTAATATTCCCCTAAACCCCAACCTAACCTATCTCAACCACTTCTACCCTGGGTTCTAACCCTTCTCAACCCATTCACCCATGCTAATCTAATCCTAATCCTA
>MU228305.1:3302812-3410028 GCA_018584345.1 Thuja plicata
GACATGTAAGATTCTTCCTCTATGTCATTATTCTTTTCTTTTCTTAATTCCTCACATACTTTCTCAAGAAAAATTATCAGTTGAGAATCATCATATATTCCTAACTCATGAAGTTTATCCATTAATTACCTTCCAAAAGGCCTAATATCTGAAGGTATTTTCCAATAAATCCTTATCATTCTCATGAACAAATGTATTGCAGATTCTCCTTCGTATCTTTCCAAATTGAAGAATCTATACAAAGGGGACATTTACAATTCTTCGTCCACAATGTAATTTGGATCTTCTTCCATATTGCAACTTTGGTCTTCATATCATTCATAGCACATGTTGTCTTCCTCACCATTGGCATCATGAAACTTATAAAGAAACCATTTCTCAAACTGTCTCCATGATGAGATACATTGTGTGGGAAGTGATTCACATACTTGTTTGGCATTATCTTTTAATGTCCTAAAAAATAGCCTCATTACCTGATCCTCTGTAGAAACCTCATAATCTTCTATGAATGTATAAAATACATCCAAGTGTTGTAGTGTCGATTCATCCCATTTTCCATGGAACTTTAATAGAAGTTGTGAAATTTTAGGGGATAACTTATTTGGGATGCATTGAAATCTCCTAAGATCCAATGGCCTGATACCATATGGAATAAAAGGATTTATTTGAAATGATGGATACATTTGAAAAAAAAATCCACCATCTCCTTCTGATCCTTCTCCCTCAGTAGATTCACTGACTAAAATTCTTTGTTCAATAGAGTTTCCACCTTCTTATCACAAGGAAAATACTTACTGTCTTCTGAGTTCTTTTCTCCCAGTAGATTCTTAAATATATTACCGGAGCTTCTAGATAAAATACAAAAATATTCTTTTGAACAACTCCCCAATAGAGTCACCAATCTGTTGGTGCTCAAATCAATAGATTGGATTTCTAGTGGACTTTCCAATCCAATACTTGGAAACCCAAGTGATTTGGCCAACTAACAAGTCACAACCAAGGCAATGTTGGAACTTCTGCAATTCTGGCTCTGCAAAACCAAGGTTGGTAGGCCTATACCTTTACTTATCCTTCAAGTTACAAGGTTTTTTATAGTAGATAAGTAACACTTCAACCTTCTCTCTCAAGTATGGCAAGGAACTTGAAATAAATCTAACTGAAAGCAATATATCATGAAAATGTAAACTAAAATACTTTAAGTAATTGAAAGAATGTTTAGTAAATGTGTATGTAATTTGAAATGAACAGATAGATAAGATATCACAAAACTATAAATAATGAATTGAATAACTATAATACAAATAATGATTAGACTAGTGCCTTATTCTACCATGGGTAATAGAGTCAAGATCATTCCAATCTTATGTTCAACCTCAGAGATAGTTTTACAAGAGAACTTATCACTTCAAAGGTGTTATGGAATGTACATGCAACCTAAAACAAATTCAGATATATTTCAAAAGGGTAATACTTCTCAGATGACAGACCAATTGACTAAGGCCTCAATCAACATAATTTAACCATGCAAAATGAGAAAACCAATTGAAAATATAGACTATGAATCAAATCAGGAAGCATGCACATCAAAATATCACTTTGAAGAATTTTTTTTGGTTTATCCAAGGGACTAATTGCAAAATGATAATGAAACTATTACACATGTGAAAGAAAAAAGACTTATCTTTATTGATTTTGGAAAAATAGTACATCCAGGTCCATGTTATACTTGTTGATAAAAAACTATCCAAATATGTGAAATTGTATTATATTGTATTTTTCTGTTTACATTTTACATTATGTATATATATGTGGTTGAGTGGCTTTCACACCTCTTTAGGGTGAAAAGACACAACTCTTATTACAAATTATTTTGAAAAAACAATAAACTAACTAAAAAATAACTACCTAACTTTCGGATTTGGCTTTGGTCAAAATTCCAAAGCACCTCGTGAAAAGATAATATTTTTACTGGAGATAGGAAATTTGATTTCCCGAACTGGGTCATTTTTAGATTTTTAAAATTCGACCATATTTATCCTCTGTCAAAATAATCTTTGTAGCAGGTCTAAATTCTAGCATTTTCTGAAGGCTTTGATTAGTTAGTTCTATTTATTTTTTTCATAAAGCTTCCTTCCTTTGATATTTTTTAGTATGGAGAAACATGCTTCTTGATAATGGACTGGGACTTCTAAATTATCAAAATTTAGGGTACCACCAAGGAGTAACAATGAGATTGATTAGATCTACCTCGAGAGAGGATTTAGAAACATAAAGTATGTGTGTACTCGGTTAATAGATTGACATAAAGATGGTTACGTCTACTCTGTTAGGATATTTTTGGGGTCTGTTACAATTGTTAGAGAGTAACATAATTGTGATATGAATAAATACAATTTGAATGTTGTGGATACACACCCTTTAAGTGCATATAAAATATATCACCTTACTATGGATGATCATACCTTCTACTCTGTTCTACTCAGTAGCCTTTCGTCTATCTTAAAACTGATTACTGGAATGTAGTCTTTGTCCTAAAACCCTTGTATGATCTCTAATGTCTGTAGTATGGTAGCTACTTGGCCATTACTTGATCAACATAAATTACAAATGAGATCAAAATATTACATATATAAAAATCCTTGACCTAATTAGGGTTTTACAATATCATCCCTAACCTAAGATCAATGGTGTACATATAATTTACCTTGATCATCTAAACATAGGAGATATAAAAAATTAAATTTGTGAATCTATAATTAATGTTCTCCTCGATCATTGTAAACCGTTATCCAGGTCATAAAAAGTTTTTACCTAGATTAATGTGCCATAACAAAATTTTATGTGGCCGCTGGTCCACTTAGTAAATGTTGTCTCTCGGTGCTTAGTGTTCTCCGTGTATCTCGGTTATACTGTGTATCTTAGTTGTACTGCTTCTCGGTAAAGTCTGTCTACTTGGTAATCACTACACTTGGTTAACTTTGTGTGTGACCAATGCTCTCGGTTAACTCTCTACTTCAGTGATTATACGGATTGGTCTATTTGTGACTCTGTTAGCGAATGTCCATTTGAATGCTTGAATAATAATGACAACCTTCAAATCTCATTTGGAGTAACATTCTCCCCCTTTTGCATTAGTACCAAAAACTTATCATTTAAAAATTAATATACATAGTGACTCCTCCTTTGTACATGCTTGGTATATGTATATGACCCCCCTTGATTATAGTTTCCTCCTTTACTAGACTTATATACATATATTTGGACCCCCTTTTTGAAAATAATGACAAAAGGAATAAAACTTACAATTTGCCAAAAATGTTAGTATGGGCTTGCTTCAGATTTTCCATTAGCTTCTCATTGGTGCAGGGCACCTAGGATACTCCAACAAGACACCAAGGTTATTTCAAGAAGAAAAAACATGCATGAAGACACCAATGGCTAAGAAAGAGGTCTTAACATCAAAGAATATAACTTATGAAGTCTTAAGGCTTATTATGGATTTGAAATAACATGTAATTGAAATTGTCCTAAAGGACTAATATGCATTGTAAGTGGACCAATAGTGTCCAAGGGTTCCAATGAGTGTTTAGGATTTTTTTAGGAGTTATATGTGTTTATAATAAGTCTCCAAGATGTTGGAAGACATTAGGCATGCATATGTCATAAATTTTGATTAGTTTTAGTGGTTGTAAAAGACAAAAGATTCATATTTTCAAAACATAACAGTCACTTTGTCTTTTAGTGAGAATCCATGCAAAAGAGGTCTTTTGGTATTCCATTTGAATGTAACTACCAAGAAATGTTTGGAGTGGAAGAGAAATGAGTTATTATTCATTGTAGACTCCATGTTTGAGAGAGAGAGAGAGAGAGAGAGAGAGAGAGGTCTCAGGTTGGCTATACAGATTGTTCACAGAGATGTAACCGAATTCATATTTTTGCATACTTTGTATTGTTCTTTGGTAATATTGAGTTCTTTAGTAATTTCAAGGGAGTATAATGTATATAAGGTCCCTTTTCTATTCATCTTAAATCATTTTATGATGCTCTTTAGACTGTATTAAATTTTGTACACCTAGTGTTGAATGAACTTTCATTGTTTTGGGAGTTTTTTAAGTGATAGTTTTGCATTTCTTTTGAAATATGACCATCCCATGAACTCTAAGGGCCTAGAATTCATGGGATGCATCTAATATAACATTTAAAATAATTATTTAACCTTGGAAGTGCAGGAGTAGAGAAAATGTGGAGTGATCACCATTGTTTGGTTGAGAAAAAGCATTGAAATTGCTTGGAATGTGTTGCAGTAGTATATTGTCATGTGTAAGGAGTGATTTGGTTGTTTTGGGTTGTCTTAAAATGACATTTTATTTTTTATTCAAGTGTTTTTTGAGTTTATAAACCTTGGGATATAAGACATTGTGAAAGCCCTAGTTGTAAGGGCTTGAAGAGATGAATTTGGGGATTTTGGGGTTATACTAAGTCTGAGACAAATTCCTTTTGGATTTAGAGGTTTTGGGACATATTAAGCCACTTGTCAAAAGTTGGGGTCTTGCAGATACAATGAGTTAGTATTTTCTTTGTTAAATCACCTCTTTTTATGCATTTATGTAGGTGTGTAGTCAGAGATCTATGAATTGGTCAAAAAAAATAGTAGTCCATCATCTGATATGTTGAAGTATTCAATAAAGGGTATATGAAATGGTTATTTTTTCATTGAGTTATTTCAAAACATTTTGGGTTATGAGATGCTTTTAGTTGCTGCATGGCTACTAGATTTGCAATTAGGCCTCTAGCCAGTTTGGAGAAGAGCTGGGAGTTGGGTGTCCTAGGGGTTACAAATAACCTTTAAACCTTTCAAATTACCTTATATACAATCATTAATTACCATTTATGTCACCTTGGGTTTCTTGGAGAAACATTGTTACTTTTTAGTTCATTAAAGCATTCAAAGGGTTTGGGAAACCATAGCCACCATTACCCAAGTTTATATCCATTATTGTTGTTTCTAAGTCCACCACCCTTACCTCTGCATCAAGTGGTATCAGAGCCTAGGTAGGGTCTTTTGGGAATTTTTTAGGAGAGGCCTTGAAACCCTTGTTGATTTGTATCCTTAGTTAGCCCTTAGAGTTGAAGTATCCTTTGAGGAGAAGCACTTGAAGTTGATCCAACTTGTCAAGGAGATCAGGAACCATGTCTGAAGGAGAAGAAGAGTTACCAGGAAGGATGACAAACATGGAGTTGGAAAAGATAGTGAAGGAGCAGTTGGAAGATAATAAGAAGTTTGAAGCAACATTGGAACAAAGAGAGAAGGAGAACAATGATAAGGATAAGATGATGAAAACTATGATGGAAAGGAGCTTATCACTAGAGATGAAGGATAAAAGTATCAGACAAGATGAGGAAACCAGTATTGATGAAAATGAAGAAGTAATCCAAGAGGAAGAGCAATTAGATCCTGAAGATCTAAAGATGGTTAAGTTTGTAAAATCCATAAAGAGTGGAGATACAAGGGCAAGAGTAGAATTTCCTATGTATGGAGGGAAGATGGATGATGATGAGTTAATATATTGGTTCAGTGCCATTGAGAATTTATTTGAATGTGAATATGTTGAAGAGGGTCAGAAGTTGATGGTTGCAAAGTCAAATTTGAAGGGACACGCTCTACTATGGTGGGTTTGTGTTCAAGTAGAGAGATGGAAGAATGGGAATCCCAAGATTACATCTTGGTATACTATGATGGATAAGATTAAGGAAGAATTTTTTCCAAATAATTATAGAGTGCAACTATACAAGAAATTGCAGGGTCTTAAGATAAAAGACATGGATGTGCAAAAGTACACCGAAGAGTTTCATAAGTTAAACATTAGGATTATTCATGAGGAAGATGTTGAAGAAAATATAGAAAGATACATGGGGGGGCTAAGGTTCAAAATTCAAGATGAACTTGGTCTTGTTACCCCAAGGATAGTTGAGGAATGCTACAAGCTAGCCATCAAGGCTAAGGATAAGATAAAGAGAAGGAAAGAGAGACAAGGAGGTACAAGAGGAGGTTTGTCTATGAGAGAAAGAGGTGGTAGAGGTACCACTGATTTTCAGAATAATAGTGATAAAGAAAAAGACAATCCATACACATTAGAGACAAGAGGAGGATATAGAGGAGGAAGAAGTAGAGGAAGGAATAATGGAGTGTTCACATGGAGATGTTTTACATGCAATGAAATAGGTCATCAATCCTTTATATGTCCTAAATGGAATGAGGAAAAGGGTAGAGATAAGAGGATAAACTTGGTAGAAGAAGAGAAAAGAAAGGAGGAGCAACATGAACCTATCTTAGTGCTACCTATAGACACCTAAAACTGGGCAGGTGTCCTAGAATCAACCAAATCTGCAAATCTCAGCCAAATGCTCTAATTCTCATCAAAATGGATAAAAATCAAATTAAATGGACATTTATCAATTAAATTGGACAAAATTAAATTAAATCAAAGGATTAATTAACCATGACATCAAATAATCAAATATAAGCCTAAAAGGATCAATCAAAATTATATAATTGATTTTAATCAATTAATTGTATAGTTTAAATCAAAATTCAAATTGAACCTATTCATCCCTACATGGATAATTTAATGAATTGGTTGAATTAAATAATCCTAATATCTTTCAACATGAATTTGAGAAACCAATGGGAATTGATAACACAAAGCACATGGATCACTCCTAAATTTGAATCTCAATCACTCATTTTCATCTTTGAATCTCAATCACTCCAATTTGTCCCTTTGTCCAAACCTTTGATACAATCATTTAAATTGTCCCCCCATTTGAAACCATTTGAAAGCCTCTCACTCAACCATGGCTTAATCAAGATCAATTAACTCTACCCCCTACACTCAGGAAAATCCTATAAATATAAGTCATTTTGAGAACATAAGGATCCTAGAAAATTCGAATGCAAAGCATCAAACCTCTTGTCAATTTCATAGCATCTTGAGCAATATTTAAAGATTTCATAGAAAATTGAGAGAATTAACAGAAAATTGAGAGAATTAAGATCATTTTATGAGCATTTGGATTACATATCATAGAAATTTTGAGACAATTGATCTATATTAGGCATTTAATATCATCAATTTCTCATTCTAGGATTGTCATTAATAGACATTAAGGCTGAGAAATCTATTAACAAAGCTTAGATAGAGATCCACATAATGTTTATTGATTTTATTAAAATTATTAGTTTAAATTTCAACTATTCTTCCATATATTTGTAGTTAAATAAATCAATTTCATGAAGGTGTATTTTATTCACAAACAAATGGCACCCACCGTGGGGCTATGAGCCTCTCTTTGTCATTTTTATCAATTTTTGTGTGTTTTTGGTGCATTTTTCTACTAACTTTTCAGGTTGTAGGTAAAATGATGCCTATGAACAATCAAATGATGCCTGCAAGCAATCAAATGATGCCTATAAAATTCCTTCTCTTTCTTGTCTAATTTCTTCTCAGGCCCGTCAGATAAAGTGTACCACCTTTGCTCGTAAAGCGGTGCCTACGATCCTAGAAATGATGCCTACAAGCTATTAAGTGACACCTACAAGCTGTCAAGTGATGCCTACAAGTTGTTAAGTGATGCCTACAAGCTATTAAGTGACGCATGTAAGCTATTAAGTGTACTATTACATTTAACCCTTAAAATTGACCAAAAATTCTACCCATGCATTACATTTGTTTTGCTTGGTCGGACTAGGGAAGGAAAGTTTTGATTTTTTTAAATTCCATCCCCATTTTATTCATAATTATCATGACCTCCTATGTTCTTCACAATTATGAATATCATGAGGATATAACTTTAAAAAAAAAGACAGATTTCTTATCTTTGTCTTTTCATCATTGATAGCAGAATAGGGCTCCGCATTTCTTTGAGGCTGGAGGCCTCTACAGAAACAAATCAATTGAAACCATTCAATCTAAGCTATTGGATATTTCTTCTCCCACAGGGTTCCTCTCCATCCTTTTCTATTTGTATATTTCTAGGTTACACACGAAGGAGGAGCCAAAGAGGTCGCTCCCATAGCACAGCTCCTGGAAATTACTACATCCCTGGTACTTTCTATAATTTGATGTTGAATGATAGGAATTGAGATTTTTTAACCTTCTTCAAAAAACATCTTCAATCTTTGGTGTTGACAAAAAACATCTTGTATCTTACCCTCACTTTGTTCACGAAAAACACAATGGTTTTAATGAAGATTTTGGGTTGTGAGGTTTCATGAAATGAAGATTTTTAAGACAAATTGATCATGATTTTTTGGGGGAATATTTGCATTAGATTTCTGGGGCATTTGGTGTTTTATTTCTTAAGTTTCTAGTGTATTTCCTGGCCTAGCCGTATACCTTCAAAGAGGAGTTAAAACCCATCATTTTGCTGGCCAACATTAGGTGAAGTGATAATTTTTTGTGGGTATCTTTTTGAAAGTTCCTTGACTGCTAGGGGAGCAGATTGAAAGTTCCTTCAGAGCGGGTGTCTTTCTGAAAGTTCCTTTCCCTTTCATTATCTATAGTGGTTTATCAGTTGGAGTTCCCTTTTTGATTGGTGATACTCTGAGAGTGAGAAAAGTGAAGATGTGAGGGTATTTTTGGAGCCTGATAAGTCTATTTCTAGACTATAGCAGAATTGTAGCAAACCTGTCCTCTTTTAATTTGAGTTATCAGACCTCTAATATTTCATGTTGGCATCAATATTAAAGTATTTAACTTATGCTTATGAAAGAGCTATGTATGTTGTGCAATGAGGAATCTATTTTAATATGCATGCATTGCGATCCTGAATTATGCAGTCTTGTATGTTAAACAATAATCATTCAGATTTGTGACAGCAGTATATTATACATTGCATTTTTGGTTTTTGATTTAATTTTCATGAAATTTCACAAAAAATAGGGGGTGTTATTGCACCTACATGGCTTCTTCACCGGCAGCATGTCTGTCTTCACATTTGAATGCTTGTGTTCATCTCTGACAAAGCATGTCTCTCTTTTCCTTGGAATGCTTTTGTTGATCTTTGACAGAAGCATTTGAAAAGGAAAGTATGGATATGAATGGTTCTGACAAAGCATAGGGTACAGGTAATGCTCTCATAACATTGTTTACTGATGTGGAAGTTGACTAAAGAAATAAGAAATTTGTGGTTACATTCTAACCAGTCTCAACCACCTACTATACAATTTGTGGTTAATCAAATATAAACACTATTATTAAAAATAATAATATAATATACCTTTATTATTATTATTATTATTATTATTATTATTTATTACAAGATTTTTATTATGAATCATGTTGAAATATTATTATTTTATTCTAAGAGGCTTGGGATAAATTAAACCTTTGACCAAATATAACTTGAGCCACAACTTCACATGAAATTTATCCTCTGTATTTACCCAAGAATTATGCATGTCAAATGTTGTCCACTCCATAACACTCATATAAATTATAATACCATGGGATGAGGTATGTTCCATGCAATTCATGTAGCTTGATTCATCCTTGCTGCATCTGAAGTAGCCAAATAATATCATCGTCCAGCCAATAGAAACAACATATACCAAGCTCAATTAAATACTCTTCCACATAATATGTTGAAAGCCAATAAATTTTTATGATGCCAAGTTCCCAAAGTGCTAATTTAATTCAATGTGCATTCATGCCATCACACCTACTAACATTGTGTTTAATTCATCTTGTTTCCTGATTGTTTCCAAGCATACCCATAATTATTATTTTAGTAAGTATATCCACTGTTATTGCTTGTTGGATGCTCAAAATAGTGACTCTCATGGTAATGTGGATGGTAACCATTTTGTTAACTGGTACAATTATAACCAATGAACAAGTTAATCAACCTCAAATACCATCCCAACTAGTCCAAAATCCTAATAATAACCATCCTCAACAAGCATTCATTACTGATTATAATCTTACTGGCTTGAATTTCATTGAAATAAATTGTATTCAATTGAGGAACCAAAATAAACTTATCCTATACAATGACCTTTATGCAATGAAAAATCTCATTGTTGTCTTCCTTATATAATGACTCAATGCCCATTATAATCAACTTTGTGTGGTTTGTTCCAGAGAGTGCTAAAACTACTATAAATGATCCATGTGCCATCACTCACATTTCCAAGACTACTTGAAGACCAATGATACCTTCTCAATGTCACTGTTTCTACTTTTTAGCTATATTAGGTGGACTTTAATGCACTTGATTCAGGCCAGCAAATTTGTCTTTCCATGTGATCATTGTACTTCTTTCTCATGACCCACCTTTATGATTTGGCATTTGAAATTAGTGCCATGACTAAAAAGGTAAAGAAAGTTGTTTTCTAGGTCCTTGGACTGATCTTTGACAACTTGTGCCTTTTCCCCAACTCTGTCCCATTTACCACATCTTGTCTTTGTCATTGAGAAAGGTTGTGACATCTACATTGTCTTCCAAACTAACCTCATAGTTATTTTTACTATCCATTGTCCAAACTGTCATGTGATCATGCATTTATATTTATAATCTCTCTTTTTTAGGCTCAACATTATAATTTCTTTATATTGTACCTTCTTTTTCTCATTTGCTTTCTTGCATCTCTTTTATCCATTTTGTTGTCAGGTTATTTGCACTTTCAGTACTCACCTTCTTATTTGAAATGGAGATAAAACATCGTACCTTGATACCACCACCCAATTCAAGTCCCTGGGAGAGATTATATGATGAAGTGTTGTAGATGAGTGATATGTCTATCTCACTGGATACAACATTCCAAGCCCCGCAAGAATCGATATAATACTCTATTCTTTCATATATATCACTTCTTCAAACTTATACTATAACTACTCACCACCGATTCATATAATTATATTTATTTAAATTTTACTTAAAATTTATGAAATATTAATAATTCATTCACGTATCTTTATGATCGCCATAGGTATAATTGCCAATGGTCTTTATTCGATGATCTTTTTATGGCCCATTTAAATGTTGGAAGGTGTTAACAATCATAGATTCGATAGTCATCCTTCATATTATCTACCTTTGTTGTATCTATAATGATTTCTATTATTATCTCCTATGCATATATACTTTTGTTAATTTCCTTTAATCATTTTTTATTCACTGGCTGATTAGTGTTGTTGTCACTATTATTCCCAACGATGTCTTTATACTTCATATTTTGTTCCATAAGTCATTCGCTATTTGACGTGACTACTTGTTGTATGATAAATCACCCTTTATGCCATTATAAATGGTTGTTTCATATGCAATGAAATTCTTCTTATACTATTTACTATCTTTGTTTCTCATAAACCATAGTTTCAATATACACATGATGATTTTAATCACTGGTTGTTATTAGTGATCTTTCATGAATCTAGAGAGCTAAGATATGTATCTTCATATATGACCTCCAATGATTTTCAATGACTACTATAATGGAATCATGGTATGTATATATCAATTCCTAATGAAGTAAATGTTTTAATTCTCATATATATCATTCAATTTTGTGATACTATGTCTTTCTATTGCATCTCATGTTTTTAACTTTGACATCAATGACAATATTTTAACAATCTCTTGTATGCCCTTGACATCAATGTCAATATTTCCAACATAAAAAGCCTCTTCCCTTTGAACAAAAAATTCTCTTGTATGAAATACTCCAACCATTGGGCTCTATAATTCTCAATTGAACTCTTACACGCTGCCCAAGCATCTTTAAAATCTGCATCCTCTTTATACAACTCTCCCATACAATCAAAACCAGTAATGTTCACTCTCATTTCATTTAGCAATAAACACCGGCTTTCACTTGGTGCATCCACAAATCTATTTGATTTGCCTCTTCTATGCTTCAAAATAAAAGAATAAATTTGTAGAAATTCAACCCACTTCACATGCTTTTGACTTAACTTACCTTGGTCATTAATTAATTGAAATGCATAATGATCGATGTACAACATGAACTCCTTTGGTAGAAAATAATGATCAATGTATAATACAAATGACTGTATAGAATTTACTTGAAGGATCTTATAATGTAGATTTGCATTTATGCAATATATGTATAGCTAATTTGAATTCAACTACTATGGAGTGATTATTGTTCTTATGCATTGTGATAAGTTACAATAGGACACACATAATATGTGCCTACGTGTGTGTTAAGTCATGATGTGACATAGTGTGCTTGTGTAATGCGATTAAGTGGAATTGGTTATAGTCTTGTTCATGTGACATGGTTGAGTGATATTTACTCTCTTATTTTAATCAAGTGTATCATGGCTAGTGTGCATGAAGATCTTACAATGTGCTAATTAATACAAAATGGTTTGTGTATGGATTTTGTAGGAATTTATTGAGTTAATGTATCATGATTCAATGACATCTAGTCTTCTACATGCTAATTATATGACATTTGTGCTAATTTTATGGATTTTCTTTGAATTTATAATGGATTTTAATTAATTAAGTTGTTTGGGTTTGGCTTGGAGTGTACATTGAATTGCTATTATTTGTGTAGCATGCTGATCATTCATCATTTGTGTCTTATGTGACATGATTCTTATAGAATGTACATAGTATATGGTATGGCATAAGTTAAGTTAATGGAAGAAACAAACCATTTTAAGGATATTGTCAACTATGCAATGGTTTGACACAAAGTTGATCAGTGCATATCTATAGAGGCTACAAATAATTCAGGATAGAGGAACATCAAATGTTTTTGTTGTAATCAGAATGGACACATTGTCAAATATTGTAGAAGCAGAAATTATAATCATGTTACATTAGCAAGAATGAATGATCCTATGAAAAATATTGTCATAGAAGAAGTAAGATAGGAAACAAACAAAATATGGAATAAGAAAGAAGAAGAAGATACATCAAACATTGCGGTTACACCTAGCTCTGGCATAGAATATCTCTTTGAAAACTAGTTTAGAATGTGTTGACTTAGGGGGAGCTATAAAGAAGATTTTTTTCCTTTCCAAATAAGATGGTGTTGTTATCACAACACAAAAAATGAAGTTGGAGATTTAATTGAGGTGGCAGGAGATCAGAAAAAATTGTTTATTGACACAATCACTAACCCAACAGTAAGGTATGTAGCTTTCGATATCACCTAAAAATTTATTTCCAAAACAGGGAAGGTACTACTTCTATTGTAGTATATGTTGCACATCAAATGATGAAAAATGGTATGAATTTTGATCTATGTGAATTAATTAGATTGCAATTGTTACACAAAACAAAACCAAGATTAATAGCTTAGCTTACTATCAAATTTTTTTATGTCGAAATGGATATGTCAAAGTGGATATTTTTATATTTTTATATTATTTTCTTAGCATTCCTGTCAATTATAAACAAAATTCCTATCAAATATGAATTATGATTAGATTAAATGTATAATTGTTTGCAGTCAAAATCTATTTAATGGATTTACGCTTTCTTTTATACAAGATAGTACTAATGCTACTATGTTTATATTTGATGGATTACAATGTTAATATCTTTATTCAGAGTATGGGAGACAATTTTTTGGTATAAATATAGCCCGAATATTTTCTTGCGAAGAAAGACCATGTCTGACAGTATGAACCTAGAACTAAATAAGGAGACAATTGCTAGATTGTGGGGTAATTTTAAAAGTAAAGGTGATGGAAAATGTTATTGTCCCTACAAAAATTGCAAGGGATTAAAGACTTAAAGACTTCTAGTCAAAATAGTTGAGAAACATTGTAGAGAGCATGGTCACATTAAAGGGGGGCATGATTTTCATCCATTGGTAAGTATTTAAATATATTGTTTTAACAATTTATATACATAAGAAATCAATTGATGATGAGATCATGGCCATGGTTAATTTAATGTCATCATTTTGATATAGGTTAACCACCCTGGGTTACATGTTATGGACTATAAAAATATAGAGAATGTGAATTTCCAAGTTGAGGAATATGGAGGTTTGAATATCCATGGAGAAGATAATGATTCCATGGAAGAAGATGATCCTGTGATAGAGAACACAATTGAAGATGATGGTATTGTTGCAGTTGATCATGTGCTAGAGAATACGATTGAAGATGATAGTACTGGCACAGCTAATCATGATGATGAAGATGTCCTTGATTTACCTATACTTGAGAAGGCATGCGAGCCCCTATATGAAGGCTCCAAAAAAAATCTTTTGTCCGCTATATTGTTGTTGGTGAACTTCAAGGTTTTGAATGGTTTATCCAATGTAGCAATGTCACGAATGTTAAGGTATGTCATATATGTTATCTTTTTCACCTATTTTAGTCCTAATTTCCTTATTGTTAACAAAGGGTGAATCATGTATGCTAATTATATCTTTTTCCCTAGGTTGATAGGTGAGTGTTTTCTACCACCATCAAACATTCTACCTTGCTCGTACCAGGAACTATCTGCCATTATGAAAGATATTGGGATGGAGTATCAAAAAATAAATGCATGTCCCAATGATCATATTATATTATAAAAAACATGAATTTGCAACACAATGCCTTGATTGTCATATTAGTAGATATCAAACAGATCAAATAGCCAAAAAGGTTCCTCGCAAGGTTCTCTAGTATATTCCCACTATTCCACGTCTGCAATGATTATTCAAGTGCACTACCTTGGAAAAATTTATGGATTACCATGCACAAAATATAAGTCAAGATGACATTATGTGAATTCCTGCGGATGGTTCTACATTTAAGGAAATAGAGGAAGCTTGGACACACTTTAAAGAAGAACCTCATAATCTCAAGCTTTCATTGGTAGCGGACGGTGTCAATCCATTTGGAGAGATGATATTTGTTTACTTAGTGTGGCCTATTTTTGTTATCAATCATAAAATTCATGCATGGATGTCCATGAAGAGGGAGCACATAATGTTGTTATGCCCTGCATCCCTGTCCCTACATTTTGTGTGCAAAATGTTGGGTCCCCTTTTCTGTTTTCTTCTTTTGGCTCTTGCCTTTATTTTTCCTTTGTTTCTTTGTTTTCCTTCTCCAGGTTTTCTTTCCCATGGTGTTGGTTTTGGCTTTTTGTTTTTTTCCCTTGTGTCTCTGGGACCCGATCCCGGAGTTGGTCGTTCCTTGTCTAGGAGCTGGACTTTGAACTCTGGGATTCTTTGCCACGATGTCCTCTTTTCGCAAGAGGTTATGGTTGCACGGACTCCCCAGGACTGGAGTCTAGAGGTCAGCCTATTCCAGAGTTTTGTGGAAGGAAAGGTAACTTGTTTTCACCTTGGGTATAAATAGAAATCACCTGTCATTTTTACAATTACCACGATAAAACACTTTAGCGATTTCAAAGCGATTTGAGTGAGATTAAGTGCAAAGTAATTCTGAGTTGTTCTGAGTAATTACAGTTGGTTTCTATTAGTGAGTGGCGATCATTTGGAGGTAGAAGTTGTTGCAAAGAATTCACGGTGCCTTTCCTTCCTTGCTTCCTTCAGATTTTCAGGTTGGTCTCTGTTTCCTTCCTTTGTTTTTCATGCTTTTGGTTTTTGTTTGGTTTGTGTTTTGCCTAGTTTTGTTTTCTTCCCATCTCTGTGTTTTGGTCATTTGGTTCACTTCCCATTGGTGGGTTGGCTCTGCTAGAGGGTTTTCCACCCTTTGTGTGATGTAAAATATTGTATATATGTTGTAGATTTTGTACATTTTATGCATGTTTGTATAGGGTGGTCACTCCGTGCTGTCTTTTGCTGTAAATTCAGTGTTTTTAGTGTATATCCTTCCATTTTTTCATGTATATACCTTTCATCCCTATGGCAGCTTAGGTGTATATGTTGTGTATATCCATTTGGTCTCATGTCAAGCTCATCATGCTTTGTCAATTTTCCATTCAAGTTGCGAGCTCATTTAGAGTAGAATATCGTCTCATTGAAGCTCAGCTCTCAGCTGATTTCAACAAGGTGGTTTTCTCTCTCTCCTCTATATACTTGCCTTAATGATCCATTTATGTCCCACATATACATTCAAGACTGTCCAAGTGGCATCCACTTTTAGCGCATTCAGACAGCTGCCATCGCCGTCACCATAACTCCCCATTTATTGTATAGCCATGTGATGCTGACGTAGGCCTGACAGCTCACATTTCACGCACATCTTCCAATGGTTATTTTTCTGAACCCCAAGTCATTTTCCCTCACCCAACCCACATCTTGCTTTTGTCAAGTATGTTGAGACCCTCGGGCCCAGATATTGGTTAATTTCCTAAGTTTGCAATATATATATTTTTTTGGGATTTTGAACCTATACTAACTTTTCAAGGAGAGGACGTGCCACGGTGGTAAGATCTTTGGATCCCAGAATAATACTTATTCATGAATTTTGACGGTCTCCTTGCCTTCCAGGTTTACAGAACAACATACTTAAAATGTTTGAGGCTTCCGCATCTTCACCACCCGGAAGTCCAGAACTTCCTTCCACTGCGGTCACTAGGGCAGCCATCAGATCTAAAATGGAGAGGGCCTTGGAAAAATTACCCCTCAGCATGAAGTATGTGAAGGAAAAAACCATCGTGGGATCAAAGATTTATTCAAAAGTTCAATTAATTACTGACACCAGTGTCGGGATGTGGGCCAAGATGCAGGCCCTAGTTAAAATAATGTACATTCAGCGACAGTCTGGGGATCCACTGGAGATCAGTGTCGGGGATTCTGGGATTCTCAAGGCCGCCTATTTTCCATGCTTAGTGTAGGCCCCAGAGTTTATTCTTACACTTGAAGCACATTACAACTCTTCCATTCGGGCCATCATGCTTGTAGCCCTGAAACCCACCGAATATCCCACCCCCATGGGTGTCTCTCGATGCCCTAACTTTTCATGTTGGGATGGGGATTCCTCAGTTTGACAACCCAACTATCGTCACTAGATCTGATGCCTTAGTGCAATTTCAGTAGTTGGAGGCCACAGCTTGGCAATATATAAACAATCATTGGCTCAAGACTCCAAGGAGGGACCCCAGGAAAATGAAGCTAGAGATCCCTCAGTCTGAGTTTAAAGAAAGCATCCAGATGGGGATGATAGCTCTATCCTAGGTATTTGGGCAACCACATGCCCGAGAATTCATAGGGTGGATGTACTACTTCTTTCTTGGCATCACCACCGGTGGGGAGTACTTTGATTGGGCCGCTATTATTTCAAACCATGTGGATTCTCAATTCCTCCAGGTGGCCCAAAAGTGGAAGTTTTATATGAATTATTATGTTCTCTAGGCCCTAGCACAATAATGAACCACCACCAATGGGTTAATCACAACATGTGTACTCAGGATCGACCCGGGTCAGAAGGCTTCGAGGGATTATTTCCCATAGATCCAATGGGAGGCTAGTTTCCCTAGTTTTTGGCAGGTGAATGATGCCTTCATCTACTACAACCTGCTCATGCCTACCCGGGATTTAGGCTACTACCTCTCCATAGAGGAAATAGATCTGGTCAGAAGTTATGGCCATTACTACATACAATTCTAGCAACATACGTACATAAGGGTAACCAACTTCTTCGGGAAACCTTACTTGTTGCCCAAACATTGTGGGAACAAGATAATTTTCTTGGAGTATTACAGACAAATAATGGAATTGCATGCCTTCTACACCTTAAAGAAGGTGACAAATATTTCATTCCCAATCACTTGTGGGAATTACTTGTGCAGTCTAGCTGCAGCCAAGGAGGCAGACAACGAACTCAAGAGCTTGAACCTGGCAGAATTTTTTCTAGCGTGAAAGAACTTTGATTCGCATGGAAAAACTGCCCTGGCACTTCCCCAGGCATCTGAGCCCCACCAATATCACATGGAGGATTTGTGGGAAGATTACCAGGATGAAATTAAAGTCCAGAGCCAACATTACATCCGAATAACCATGGGAATGATGGAAAGGTTAAAGCTCCAGAAATTTCTAGATGACTTCTCAGATGCTAGATCCACAATAGACCCCTAGTACAAGGCAAAGGGGATTGATAAGTTGTACCTCCCACTGGTGGACTGGAATACCTAGGAGGGGCCCACCATTGAGGAATTTACTCACAATGTGGTCGACCGCAGCAACATATACTTTAAGAGAGTATGCTTCAGGATTACCCGCAGGGATGCCCAACTGGTACCAAAGCTAACCCCTGGGGCCAGAACTTCTTCACAAGGAGAAGATAGGAGAAAAAGAATAATGGAGACTCCAACTGTGCAGGAGATCCCCATAAAAAATTAATTGAAGTAGTCAATAGCGGCCTCCCAACAGATGAGGAAGAATTTAATCACACAGTTGGCTACTCCTGTGCTCATGATCGGACCTATTCATCCTCCTTCTTCCCCTTCACTAGCAACGCTAATGCTCAAAAAAAATAGAGTAGATCTGAAAGAGGAGTAGGTCCTAAGGGATGCGGGGCCTCCTTTGGTCACTAGATGGAAGAAAAAGCTTAATCCAAAGCCGAAGGCAGAACCAGAGCTAGGGATGCCTCAGATCCCACAAGTATAAATCCTCTCTTCTGACTCCCCAGAGCTGGAGAGGGAACCGAAGCCCACTCATGTCCCAAAAACTCCTCCCCCTCAAGATGAATTTGATGATGTTTTTAGAACTAACAAGTTTGGGAATTTGTAGGGAGACATTGAGCAGCCGGAGGCTAAAATCCTGTAGTAGGAGGAAGCTCCAGAACAGGAACCTTCAGAGGAGCAGGAGAAATAGGTAGAAAAAGAGAAAGGGATGGAGATAGAGATCCCCTTTGAAGCCCTGGAAATAATGGATATGGGAGTATTGGAGCACCAAAAGCAAAGTGAACAAATGCATTGGCTGGGGAAATCAGACCCTCAGGAACAACCGTGACCCCAACTGTCATGTTCCAGACACCACACCTGAAGGTAACATTTGGGGAGGTAATCATTACATCCCAAATGTTAAACCTTGGCCCATTTCCTCCCCCACTACCTAAGGATGTACCCATGGAAGATGACACCCTAGCAATAGAGGCTAAGAAAGAAAAGGAATAGGAAGAAGAAGAAAACCATGGGGTGACCAACAAGGACCCAAACATTACTGAAGATACAGATGGCAGAGTGAAAGATATAGGTACCACCGAGGAAAATAATGCTGGTTAGATAGAAGATACAGGGAAGGAGCTGAGAGAGGCTCATACTACTGAGGGAGCACAATAGAACATTGGGGAGAATTTATAGGAATAGGTTTTGGCTATAAAGCCACCCCGCCCACCACAGTGGTTGGTGGAATCTCAGAAGAGAAAGGCCCCCCCATCAACACCCAGAGCCCATCTTTCTTTAGCAGAGATGATGGCTCAAGCATAGAACTCACCGAAGGCTAAGAAAGTCTAGATAGTTCACACTCTTCGAACTGAGCTAGGCAGAGAAACAGTCGTAGTAATCATGATGCCTTCCCTAGATGCAGATGAGGAAACAACTGAGGCCAGAGATTATGATATCATAGAGGTGTCACTGGGGAAGAGGGGAAAGCAGGGTGAGTTGAACCTATTAAAAGAAGCAACCAAGGCAGTGGAGGCTTGCTATGAAAAGGTGGCTCAAAAGTACAAGGCCAAAAAAGAAAAAAATGCAAACCTCATGGGGTTGCTTACTGAGCTGGCCCGACCCATCAGTGTCATTCCTCCAGGGGCTTCTATATTAGATGTACCACTTCCATAGAGCCATATAGACTCATTACAGGGGATGAAGAAGAAGGCCCAAGTGGTTGATGAATGGGTCACCTTGCAGTTAGGAAATGTTCGGCGTTTCCTGGTGTCCACCCTCCTAGATCTATATGCGGCCTGCCACGTATTGCATCAAGTCAAAACCACTATCAGTATATGGGAGGGGGACATCGAGAATTATGAGGCATGGAAGGTTGAGCTAGAGGAACTCCTCAGCCTTGCAGAGGAGATTGTTTCCGAGTCCAAAATTTTGGGGGAAGAGTCATTTGATTTTGTGAGGACCCAACACTCTAGACTTGACCTCACATTGGGGGTAATCAAGCAACTAGTGGGGACTCTATAGGATAAGATCAATGTAGTACAATATTGTTTTAATTTATATAATTATTTTATCTTGAAGGCCTCCAGAGCTGATCCATTTAGCACTAACACATGCACACCAGAGGAGTATATTTTGGGGAAGTTTGATGAGTTAATGGAGTCCATGTATCAATCCCTAGAGGGAATAGATGGAGCTCAAATGACATGAAAAACTCGCATGATACTTAGTGGTCATGATGTGGCAAAGATGGCCAATGAATTTAAGGGAAATGTTCCAAACCTAGGGGAACAGATTAAAATGGCCAAATACCGGTGGGCCGACCTTAAAGACAACGATGAAGATGGAATCTCTCGTCTCCTCCAAGTCTTCATTGATAGTAAGAAACAATAAAGTTTCTCCGGGGGCTAGAGAAAATCTAAGTGTTTTGTATTCTTTATTCTTTTGGAACGTAAGTTTCCAGATCCTGGAGTCCCAGATCCTATATTTTGTATTCTTTTAGTGACCCATGTCTTGGTCCCCAAGGCTGACCGATTGCTTTCAAAGCAGTTAATAAAGGTTGTCAGAGGGTGGATGGCTACATCAAGGCACATCGGATCGGCAAGAGGTTTTGTGAAAAATGGTCTTCACTAGGCACCATTTCAATGTTACACCTAGCACATCGGAGACAGGGCACCACTTTTCCAATTTATGAGGCATGTGGCCTCGATCCCTGGGGGATCAAATTTCTTCTTTCTTCTTCTTGGCTCTCTTCACGAGGCTGATTCTTCCATTCCACCTCTCATCTTTTTCTTCTGACATGACAGGCCTATTCCATTTCTAGGTATTTTGTAGAGTGGCATAGGTAGTAATAGCCACCAGATAATGTATTTTATTATATAGTGTAACATAAGTTAGGGTTAGGGTTAGATTGAAAGATGTGTATAAATAGTAAAACTGGCCCCATTCCAAGGGTCGACAAAATTGATGATTTTGCAGTCCACAGTAATAGAATTTTTTTTTTTTTTCATTTCTCAGTTGCAGAGCTCAATGCTCCATAGTTTAAGCTTTCAGTAGTTAGATGATCCCTTGGAGCCACCATTGTACCACGCACTAGTGCTTGCTGGAAGAAATGTCAATGAAGAAGGAGAGTTCTTGCAATGATGTTTTTGGCATTCTGTCTTCTAGATTGATGGTATTTTATACTTTGTATTCTTCATGTCCTTTACTCTAACACTTAAAGTAGATTAATGACCTCCTTTCCTTTGCTACTAATGAAATATAAACTGATGGTTGTATGTTTCTTTGGTATTTAGTATAGTGTGTTAGAGTATTGTTGATATTTTGAATGTTCTACATAACTATAGGTAGATGAAATATTTCTAACCTTGTCGGATCTTTTTTTAGTTTATTTGTTAAGTGTAAGCATGCTTGGAGAAACCTCACCTTTATGAATCCTCAGAGAGAATGAGTTGAAGATAACCATCTATCCCCCTCAAAAATAGTCACATCTCCCAACTAAGCTCCACACTATCGAGACCCGACTCTCATGTGCTTGGAGGCCTAGGGAATCTGGTGCTAGAAGGAGGGGATGAACTCTTCCCCCTCTTGGGATTCTGATTTTACACCTCCCAAGGTTTCCCCAAGCCATAGTTTTAGGAGTCAAGCCTTCAGCAGTATTGGGTCTTTCTCCCTAGAAAGATTTGAAAGAATCCTTAGGTCAGCCCCAAACCCTAGAAGTTTTGTCAAACTTGAGTCTCCTGCTCAAAAGAAACAGACCCCAAAAATCATACCAGCCACTATTGTCTGGGGGTCTAGTGTACCTCAGAATATCCAAACTTCCTAGACAATCCCAGGGACTAACGTTTGACCTGCTCAAAATCTAGCTCCCCAAATGGCTGCATACTTCAGTAACATTGGGTCCCCTATGGGAACTTTTTCGGGTGCAACCAATGACTTACCCTCGCACCCAGAGAATATTTTCCCAAGATATGAGCACCTAGGCTCATGAATTGTAGAAGAACACTTATAGGCATACAAAGATGCCATGAATCAACACCTGATCCAACATGAGGATGTTGTGACCTGGATGTTTCCCCTATCCCTAGGACAGGGCAAACTGAACTGGTACCTTAACCTTCCTGCCAACTCCATCAATAGTTGGCAGGACATGGAGGATGCCTTCTTGGCTGCCTTTCACATACATGTGGACCCACCTTGGTCCCACAGCCAGTTCATTTCCATCAGAAAGGAATCCAATGAACCCCTTGTAGCATTCAATCATCGTTTCCAACACACCTTGAAGCGGTGCATGGGCCCTTTCATTCCATCCCTGAAAGTAACCATACAGACCTATCTCAATGCAATGGACCCCTTCATTGCCACTCTCCTCTGGAGAACAACCTCCACAGGTGACTTGGATACTTTGGTGAAGGTTTACAACCTAGCCTTAGAACTATCCCATGGCCTCAAAAAATCCCTGGGCGGGATTAGGCAAAGCACACCTTTCAACATGATCCCTAGCAGGACTACAAATGCTAGGGGATATAACCCCAATATGGAAATGGGTACCGCCATGATGGCGATGAATTTTCCACCACCACCGATAGACCAATAGGCCTAGTACATTTATCCATCACAGACTCAAGCAATACTGGGTCTTGAATCTTTTCCTTGGAACCAGCCGTAGCAGACACAACAAAAACAAACACAACTGCCTAGAGTGCCCTCTTTTAGTCATTTGCGGCTGGAGGATTTCCACCCTCAACTCTGACAAATACTGCTACCTTCCCAGGGAACCAACAACATCAATCATCACATTGTGACACAAACACTCAAATGACCACCGAGGTTGAATCCCTCTAACAAATGTTGTCCACCCTGACTATGGACATGGGTCAACTAAAGGCGGGGTTCTACGCACCCCAGAATTATAATTCCCAAAGAGGGAATATTTTCTCTAGCTAGCGAAACAACAATGCCAGAGGAAGAAACTTCAACAGCGAGCCTCAACCCAACCAACAACAATGGAATAATAATGTGAACACTAGAGGTCCACCTCCGAACCAAAATGCCAATCAAAGTGGTGCTGGATCATCCCATTTCACACCAGTCACAGACCTCTAGCCCATGACTAATTGGTGTAGATTGCATGACACAGGCTCCCACAATGAGGTAAACTGTGCCACACTAGGGAAGGTCATCATGATTTCCTAGCTAGAAAGGCAACAATCGCATGACGCTTCTCCCCCAGAACCTCCTGTTCAAGAGCCAACTCACGGTGCATTCACCTATGAGACCATCTTCTTTTGATCCTCTAGAGAAGATGAAGAGAATCCAAATTATAGGGATTCTTTGATAAATTAATTGTGGCCTTTGAGGCCAATGCCTTCACTGACCCATGGGCTCCTTACAACACTTAGACATAGGTTGGTAAAGGAGCAGTTTACATGCTGACACCTCCTGTCAAGGACACTCCTCCTTGAGACAATGCAACTGACCAGCCTGTCTCTCTAAAAGGTTCTATCTCTAACCAAGTGAAAGACTCGACCAAGGGAAGCCACCAATTCCTAGGAGGAAGGTTCAACATCACAAAGGTGTTAGAACAAACTACCACCTCCATGACCTTGATGGAGGTTTTGCTAAACTATCCCGAGCAGAAGAAGTCTCTTCTAAAACTTTTGGGAAACTCAGAGGTTGTCAGTCACCCACCCAAGATTGTCTCTTTTGAGGACACCAATGCAGCTATCTTCTGGGGAATACCAAGGATCCTCCATTCCTACTAGGCCTAAATATACAAGGCAAAAACATACACAACTACCTATTAGATTCTGGGGCTTCGGGCAACATCATACCCTTATCTATATGCCAAAACCTCAGATTCTGACCCACCCCATCTAATGGTGTAGTGATTCAATTGGATAAAAATGCTGTGAAAATGGTGGGAGAATTGAAGAATATCAAGATACAGCTCATTCAGGACCCCAAAATAGCCAGCATAATCAATATCCAAGTGGTGGACACCCCAGAGACTTATGGGATGTTATTAAGCCAGAATTGGTCTAATTCCTTGAATGGATACTTTTTGACCAACTTATCCCACTTTTGGCTCCCTTGGGAAGGAGAATCAAACAAAATCTAGGTTGAGAGTGAGCCCCAGATGAAGCAAGCCCTTACTAAAGTTGGGAGGGTTAATGAGGTCTTCTTCTCTGAGACTTCCCCCGGGGTGTACCAACCCTTTGAAATCTTAACGTTCAATTTCACCCCCAGGGAGGATCCTATAGTCTTGCAGAGAACCTAGGACCTAGAAGAAAAGTTGAGGGTTGAGGTTAACTCTCAGGATGCCATAGTGACCCCTGCTACACTCTTTTCCAACACTTGGTGCCAAGTACACTATTTGAAACATTCAAAGTTCGAGTGTGAGCCTTGCCTCTCCATCGCTACCTAGCACATCGACACCTTCTGGAACAAAGAACATATAGTTTATTCCCTAAAACCCAGTATTCCTACTGGAAGCACTTTTTTAGTGAAATCTCACTAGGGATCTCAATTCCAAACCCCTCCAGAGGAAAACCTCACCCATGTGCCATCAGTGCAGGAGGAAGCTCCTCCCAAGTCTCCCAAAGGCAATCTAAATACTTCTCGATCTCCCCAGCTCCAGACTACAAGCGATGATCTGTAGACCCTTAAGTTCGACAGGTCCCGATACAAACAAGGTTGTGGGGCTGGAGTAGAGTTAATCAACCTATGAGGGAAATCCTTCCTCATGTCCTATAGGCTACAGTTCAACTACACAAACAACGTTATAGAGTATGAGGCTTTTTTCCTTGGGCTCCTATTTGCATTAAGGAAAGGGATCACCCACCTTCGGGCTCTGGGTGATTCAGAGTTGATTGTCAAATAGGTTCAGAGTCAGTACACATGTCATGATAAGAGGGTGGCTGCATACCATAATCAGGCATAGAGCCTTATTGAAGATTTTGATGCCTTCGACATTGATCTTATTCCCTGGCAACAAAATTATGTCCCAGATGCCCTTGTTGTTTCTACCAGCACACTTGAGCCCATGGCCGGCTCATGACTCTAAAGATTTTTCATTGAGATGATCCCCACCCCATCCATTCTAGATAATTTCACCCAATTTAAGGTTTTTGAGGATGATCAACATATCCTGGCCTTCATGGAAAATGTTGGTGTCTTCAAAGATGAGATAGTAGAAGAACAAGACCATGATGATACTGGGCAGGGTGATGAAGATGATGGGATCATGGACCTACCTACCAATACCATCCCTAAGGGGATGGTCACACATGAACGTATCTTTGACTTGGACCCTCAAGGCTAGGAAAAGATGTCATCCTCCTCTAAGGGAGGAAAATTTGAGAAAGTAAACATCAGCCATCTTAGCAAAGAAAAGATGATACACATTGGTACCTCCTGCTCCCCTGAGGAGAAGGAAAAGATTCTCACGGTTCTCTAGGAATACATAGATGTGATTGAATGGGGATATGAGGATTTGAAAACATATGAAACATCCATTATGACTCATACCATCCCTGTGAAAATTGATGCTAAGCCTTTTCGACAAAAGAAATGACCAGTCAACCTGCTGATCGAGCCTCTGATTCGTCAAGAGGTGGAGAAACTGCTGTCAGCCTAGATAATCTTTCCAATCTGGCACACTACATGGGTTGCCAATTTGGTCCCTGTTAGAAAGAAGAGTGGTGAAATTTGCCTTTGTGTGGATTTCCAAAATTTGAATAGAGCCTCCAAGAAGGATAATCACCCTCTCCCCTCATTGGATGATGTGTTGTAGATAGTGAATGGGTCATAGATGATGTCTTTCTTGGACGGGTACTCCGTATACAACCAATTCATGGTTAAATATGAAGATAGAGAGAAAATGATGTTCACCACCAAGGGGGGAATGTTTACATATCAGAGGATTCCCTTTGAATTGATTAACACAGGGGCCACATTTCAAAAGGCTATGGACATTACATTTGAGGGCCTTGTGAATCAATGCATAATCACCCACATGGATGATTTGACCATCTTTTCTCTGGATAGGCGTGACCATTCTGCCCACCTCACCTAGATCTATGAGAGATGTTTCTGGTATGGAATATCCCTCAACCCCAAGAAGTGCATATTTGGGCTCACTAAAGGGAAGTTGCTTGGGAATATTATCTTTGAGAAGGGTATATCCATCGACCTTGAGAAAGTTGAAGTGCTGCTAAATCTGCAAATGCCCGACAACAAGAAAGAGATGCGATCTTTCTTTGAAAAGATCAACTTTGTCTGGCGGTTCATCACTGGATTCACCAAGATAGTCAATCCACTCAATGAAATGATGAAAAAGGATACCAAAATTGACTAGAGTCCTAAAGCAAAGTAGGTGTTCACCCAAATTAAAAAAATGATAATGGAGGAACCTATCCTGGCTAGTCCAGACTACTCCCTCCCATTTTACATTTACTCCTTTGCTTCGCTACATTCTACCATGGCAGTATTGACCCAAAAGGTCGAAGGGGAAGAATGAACCCTAGCTTTCATGAGCTCCCCCTTTAAGAATGCTAAAGTCCAGTATTCATCATTGGAAAAGAAGACCTTTTCTCTTGTTTGTGCTGTGAATAAATTATGGTATTATATTCTTTGGAGCAAGGTATATGCTATCATCCTAGACCAGGCTATGAAATCTCTGCTGATGTAGAGTGAATTGGGTGAAAGACAGGGGAAATGCATGGTCATCCTCTAGGAGTATGACTTATAAATGCAACCCATGAAGATAGTCTAAGGCTAGGGATTGAGTTGAGTGATGGCAGAAGAGACTCCCCACATAGAATGTCAAACTTACATAGTGGATTCTATCACTCGAGACCCGTGGTACACTGATCTAGTGTACCTATTGTTAAACAATAGAAGCCTAGAGGAGTTACCTCCCAACAAATGCCACACCCTACAAATGAAAAGTGCCCACTTCATGATCAAAAACTCTACTCTTTACCATAGGAACTATGAGGGAGTGTACCTTCAATGCATTCATAGAGACCAAGCTGCAAAAATGATTGAAGAATTTCATGGGCAGTTTGGAACTGGGCATGGCTCAGCCGATGCCACCGCCCATCAAATCCTTTGGGCTAGATATTATTGGCCCTGTATATTTAAGGATGTTTACACTCATGTTGGAAGGTGCCATACTTGTCAGACCATGACACATCATGAGTGTAACCCTGCTATGCCTTTGTAACCAATCTTTGAGGCTAGGCCTTTCACCCAATGGGCATTTGACTTTATTGGGGAAATCAACCCCAAATCGTCTGCCAACCACCAATATATCTTAACTGCAACCAATTACTGCACCCAGTGGTCTGAAGCCATACCTTGCAAAAACAACATAGTAGACGTAGTTATCAAATTCTTGGAAGAAAACATTGTCACAAGATTCAGAATGCCTTTCACTATAGTATGTGACAATGGTCTAGAATTTTCTTCAACACAACTACTTGAATGGACCTATAACCAAAAGATCACTCTGAAGCTTTTTAGCAACTATTACCTCCAGGGGAACGGTGTTGCTGAATCAACGAACTAAAATTTACTTGAAGTGATCAAACACCTACTAGAACAAAATCCCTAGGATTGGCACCAAAAGTTGAGATTCGCCCTCTGGAAAAATTGCATTCGAATTAAGGCCACCCTGGGAATGTCCCCATTCCATCTAGTTTATGGTGAGAACCTAGTATTCCCAATCAATTTATAGATCCCAATTTTGCAGTTTATGTAGGAGTTCAGCAACAGGGATAATATTGTGGAGGTTCGGCTCTTGAATATGGTGTGAATGGAAGAACAATGAGATGCTTCCCTTGAACATTTTATGTGTCACCAAGCAGTGGTGAAATGATAGTTTGAATGTAGAGCCTAATACAAGGACTTTCAAATTTTAGACTTGGTCTTGCTGTGCGACAAGGCCTGGGAAAAGAACGGAAAACACACCAAGTTCCAACCACTCTAGCTCAGACCATATCTAATTTTAGAGATCTGTGGGGCAAATACCTATCACCTTAACACCATGACTGGAGAACCTGTCTCATTGCCCATAAATGGATAGTTTCTCAAACATTATTTTGAATGAGGTTGGTTTACCCAGAGTTGTATTTTATGTAAATTCCCTTGCTTGTAAATATTTATTTTTCGGTACCTCGTTGGGAGGTGCCTCACTTTGTAAATAGTCTTGTTGGCCATCCTTTGGGACCACCTTTTTCTTTTGTTATCTTTTCTTTTCTCATCTTCTTTTTGGGTTCCAACATTTTTCTCTCCCTTTTGTAAGGATACGTATGCTTCGCATAACATCTAGTCTCCGGGATGTTGCCTTCAACGTGATGATGAACTTATGAATCTATTCTTAGCATGATGGAATCAGTCTGGTCTCTAGAGTTATTTTTCACATTTGATAGTAAATTATGAGTAATCTTCATCAAATTTATCCCCGTAAGTCTGGTAGTCAGTGAATCAAAATTAAGGAACAAGTAATCAGACACATTGAGGGTAGATCGATCGCACTGGTTAATTGACCCAAGTTTGAACTTTTAAAAGATGCTTGCCAGATCCAAAGTTTTCCTACCACATTCAGAATATTAAGAGAGGTGGAAGGGTGAAATAAGTACCAACATTAAATTTAGCTAAGCTTAGGCTTGATGGTGAAAGAAGTACCACCCTCCCACCCAGAAATAACAAAGAAAGAAATGGACAAAACTCTGGTGTCCAGGAGAAATGAAAAGATGTGATGACTTTGGGGTTTCATATACTTAGTGCTTCCTCTCTACGCCTCCTAGAGGTCATTAGCTTGATTTCCTTCCAAAGCACACACTTCACCATTGATGAAAGGGCCATGGATTGGATCGCGTATGACTGAATTTTCTCAGACATTTCACACCTTACAAGTAAGATGGTTTGAGTAACGGTTTGTTCCACTATTGCTAACCAGAGATTCTATAGTTCTCGAATGTAATAAATAATTCATCCTAGATATTCACCATTTTTTATGCCCTACATCTCTATCCCTACATTTTGTGTGCAAAATGTTGGGTCTCCCTTTTTATTTTCTACTTTTAGCTCTTGCCTTTCTTTTTCTTTTGTTTCTTTGTTTTCCTTCTCTGGGTTTTCTTTCCCGTGGTGTTGGTTTTGGCTTTTTGTTTTTGTCCCTTGTGTCTCCAGGACCCGGTCTTGGAGTTGGTCATTCCTTATCCAGGAGTTGGACTCAAGACTCTGGGGTTCTTTGCCATAATGTCCTCTTTTCAGAAGAGGTTATTGTCGCACGGGATCCCTGGGCCTGGAGTCTGGAGCTCAGCCTATTCCAGAGTTTGCAGAAGGAAAGGTATCTTTTTTGCACCTCAAGAATAAATAGAAATCACCTATCATTTTCACAATTACCATGATAAAACACTTAAGCAATTTTAGAGCGATTTCAGAGCGATTTGAGGGAGATTAAGTGCGAAGTAATTCTGAGTTGTTCTGAGTAATTATGGTTAGTTTCTGGTAGTGAGTGGTGATCATTTGGAGGTAGAAGTTGCTACAGAGCATTCATGGTGCCTTTCCTTCCTTGCTTCCTTTGAATTTTCAGGTTGGTCTCTATTTCCTTCCTTCATTTTTCCTGCTTTTGGTTTTTGTTTGCTTTGTGTTTTGCCTGGTTTTTTTTTCTTTCCGTCTCTATGTTTTGGTCATTTGGTTCACTGCCTGTTGGTGGGTTGGCTCTGCCAGAGGGTTGTCCGCCCTCTGTGCGATGTAAAATATTATATATATGTTGTATATTTTGTACATTTTGTGCATGTTTGTATAGGGTGGTCGCTCTGTGCTACCTTTTGCTATAAATTTAGTGTTTTTAGAGTATATCCTTTCATTTTTTATGTATATACCTTTTAGCCCTGCTATAGCTTAGGTGTATATGTTATGTATATCTATCTGGTCTTATGTCAAGTTCATCATGCTTTGTCAATTTTTCATTCAAGTTGTGAGCTTGTTCAGAGTAGAATACCACCTGGTTGAAGTTCGGCTCTTGGTCGGTTTCAACCAGGTGGTTTTCTCTCTCTCCTCCATAAACCAGCCTTAATGATCCATTTATGTCCCATGTATACATTCAAGACTATCCAAGTGGCATCCACTTTTCACGCGTTCAAACAGTTGGCACCACCGTCACCATTACTCCCCATTTATTGCATAGCCATGTGACGCTGATGTAGGCCTGACAGCTCACTTTTCGTACACATCTTCCACTGGTTAGTTTTCTGGACCCTGGGTCTTTTTCCCTTAGCTAACCCACGTCTTTCTTTTGTTAAGTATGTTGAGACCCCCAGGCCCAGATATTGGTTAATATCCTGAGTTTGCAATATATATATACTTTTCAGGATTTTGAACCAAATTTAACTTTTCAAGGAGAGGAAATGCCGCAGTGGTAAGATCTTTGAATCCTAGAATAATACTTATTCATGAATTTTGACACTCGCCTTGCCTTGCAGGTTTCTAGAACAACATACTTAAAATTTCTGAGGCTTCTGCATATTGACCACCCAGAAGTCTGGAACTTCCTTCCATGGTGGTCACTAGGGTAGCCGTCAGATCTAAAATGGAAACGGCCTTAGAAAAATTACCCCTCAGCATGAAGTACATGAAGGACAATGCTATTATTTGATCAAAGATTGATTCAAAATTTCAATTAATTACCGACACCAGCGTCAGGATGTGGACTGAGATGCAGGTCCTAGTTAAAATAATGTACATTCATTGATAGTCTGGGGATCCACTAGCAATCAGCATCAGGGATTCCAGGATTCTCAAACCCGCCTATTTTCCATGCTCGGTGAAGGCCCCAGAGTTGATTCTTACACTTGTAGTGTATTACAACTCTTCCATCTGAGCCATCATGCTCGTAGCCCTGGAACCCACTGGATATCCCACCCCCATGGTGTCTCTCAATACTGCAACTTTTCAGGTTGGGTTGGGGATTCCTAAGTTTGAAAACATAACTGTTGTCACCAGATCTAATGCCTTAGCACAATTTTAGCAGTTGGAGGCCGCAGCCTGGCAATATATGAACAATCATTGGCTCAAGACTCCAAAGAGGGACTCCAGGAAAATGAAGCTAGAGATCCCACGGTCTGAGTTTAAAGAAAGCATCCAGGTGGGGATGATAACACTATCTTAGGTCTTCGGGCAACCAAATGCTTGGGAATTCATAGGGTGGATGTACTACTTCTTTCTCAACATCACCACCGGTGGGGAGTACTTTGATTGTGCCGCTATTATTTCAAACCATGTGGATTCTCATTTCCTCTAGGTGGTCCAAAAGTGGAAGTTTTATATGACTTCTTATGTTCTATGGGCCCTAGCACAACAATGACCTGCCACCAAAGGGTTACTTACAATAGGTGTACTCAGGATTAGCCAGGGTCAGAAGGCTCCCTAGGATTATTTCCCACAGATCCAATGGGAGGCTAGTTTCCCTAGTTTCTGCCAAGTGAACGACGCCTTCATATACTACAACCTACTCACACCTACTCAAGATGTAGGATACCACCTCTCTATAGAGGCAATGTATCTAGTCAGAATTTATGGCCATTATTACATACAATTCCACCAGGATACATACATAAGGATAACTAGCTTCTTCAGGAAACCTTACTTGTTGCCCAAACATTGTGGGAACAAGATAATTCTCTTAGAGTATTGCAGAAAAATAACAGAATTGCATGTCTTCTATGCCTTAAAGAAGGTGACAAATATTCCATTCCCAATCACTTGTGGGAATTACTCATGCAGTCTGGCTGCAGCCAAGGAGGCAGAAAACAAACTCAAGAGCTTGAAGCTCGCAGAATTTTATCTAGTGCGAAAGAACTTTGATCTGCATGGAAAATTGCCCTAGCACTTCCCTAGACATTTGAGCCCAACCAATATCACATGGAGGACTTCTGGGAAGATTGCCAGGATGACATTGAAGTCTAGAGCTAGCATTACGTCTGGATGACCATGGGAATGATGGAAAGGTTGAAGCTCTAGAAATCTCTAGATGACTTCTCAGACGCCAGATCCATAATAGACCCCAAGTACAAGGCAAAGGGGATTGATAAGTTGTCCCTCCCACTAGTGTACTAGAATTCCTAGGAGGACCCCACCATTGAGGAATTTACTCACAACATGGTCGAGTGCAGCCACGTATACTTTAAGAGAGTATGCCCCGGGAGTACCCGTAGGGCTACCCAGCCAGTACCAAAGCTAACCCTCAGGGCCAGAACTTCTTCAAAAGGAGAAGATAGGGGAAAAAGAATAATGGAGACTCCAACTATGCAGGAGATCCCCATTAAAGAACAACTGAAGTAGTCAATAGCGGCCTCCCAATAGATGAGGGAGAATTTAATCACACGGTTGGCTACTCCTGTGCTCATGACCAGACCTATTCATCCTCCTTCTTCCCCTTCACTAGAAACACTAATGGTCAAAGTGACCGAAGTAGATCTGGAAGAGGAGTAGGTCCTAAGGGATGTGGGGCCTCCTTTGGTCACTAGATGGAAGAAAAATCTTAATCCAAAGCTGAAGGTAGAATCGGAGCTAGGGATGCCTCAAATCCCACAAGTAGAAGTCCTCTCTTCTGACTCCCTGGAGCTTTAGAGGGAACCAGAGCCCACTCATGTCCCAAAAAATCTTCCCCCTCAAGATGAATTTGATGATGTTTTTAGAATTGACGAGTTCAAGAATTTGTAGGGAGACATTGAGCAGCCAGAGGCTGAAATCCCAGAGCAGGAGGAAGCTCCAGAATAGGAACCTGCACAGGAGCAGGAGGAACAGGTAGAAGAAGAGAAAGGGATGGAGCAAGAGATTGCCTCTAAAGTCCCTTAAATAAAGGATATGGGAGTATTGGACCACCAAAAGAAAAGTGAACAAATGACATCGAATGGGGAAATCAAACCCTCAGAAACAACCGTGACCCCAACTACCATGTTCCAGATGCAACTCCTAAAGGTAACATTTGGGGAGGTAATCACTGCAGCCTAAATGTTAAACCTTGGCCCATTGCCTCCCCCACTAACTAAGGATGTACCAAAGGAAGAGGACACCCTAGCATAAGAGGCTAAGGAAGAAAAGGAATAGGAAGAAGAAGAAAACCCCGGGGTGACCAATGAGGACCTGAACATTACTAAAGATACATATGGTGGGGTGAAAGATACAGGTACCACCGAGGAAAATATTTCTAGTGAGATAGAAGATACAAGGAAGGAGCTAAGAAAGGCTCATACTACTGAGGGGGCACAATAGGACATTGGGGAAAATTTACAAGAACAAGTTTTGGCTACAAAGCCACCCTGCCCACCATAGTGGTTGGTGGAATCTTAGAAGAGAAAGGCTCCCCCATCAACACCCAGAGCCCATCTTTCTTTAGCAGAGATGATGGCTCAAGCACAGAACCCGCCGAAGGCTAAGAATGCTTGGACAGTTCACACTCTTCAAACTAAGCCAGGTGGAGAAACAGTCACAGTAATCATGATGCCTTCCCCAGATGCAAACAAAGTAATAGCTGAGGCCAGAGATTATGATATCATAGAGGTTTCGCTGGGGAAGAGGGGAAAATAGGGTGAGTTGAACCTGTTGAAAGAAGTAGCCAAGGCATTGGAGGCTCACTATGAAAAGGAGGCTCAAAAGTATAAGGCAGAAAAAGAGAAAAATGCAAACCTCATGGGGTTGCTAACTGAGCTGGCCCGTCCCATTAGCGTTATTCCTCTAGGGGCTTCTACATCAGATGTACCACTTCCAAAAAGTGATATAGACTCATTACAGGTGATGAAGAAGAAGGCCCAAGCGGTTGATGAATGGGTCACCTTCCAATTAGGAAACATCTAGCATTTCCTGGTGTCCACCCTCCTAGATCTATATGCGGCCCACCACATATTACATCAGGCCAAAACCACTATTATTATATGGGAGGGGGACATCGAGAATTACGAGGCATGGAAGGTTGAGCTAGAGGAACTCCTCAGCCTTGGAGAGGAGATTGTTTCCAAGTCTAGAATTTTGGGGGAAGAGTCAATTGATTTTGTGAGGACCCAGCACTCTAGACTTGACCTTATATTGGGGGTAATCAAGCAACTGGTGGGGAATCTACGAGATAAGACCAATGTAGTACAATATTCTTATAATTTATACAAGTCTTTTTTCTCAAAGGACTTTGGAGCTGATCCATTTAGCATTGACACATGCACACCAGAGGAGTGTGTTTTGGGGAATTTTGATAAGTTAATGGAGTCTAGGTATCAATCCCCAGAGGGAATAGGTGGAGCTCAAATGATGTGAATAACTCATATGATACTCAGTGGTCACAATACGGCAAAGATGGCCGATGAATTTAAGGGAAATGTTCTGGACCTGGGGGAATAGATTGAAATGGCCAAATATCGGTGGGAAGGCCTTAAAGACATTGATGAAGATGGAATCTCCCATCTCCTCAAAGTCTTCAATGATAGTAAGAAACAATAAAGTTTCTCTGGGGGCCGGAGAAAACCTAAGTGTTTTGTATTCTTTATTCTTTTGGAACTCAAGTTCCCAGATCCTGGAGTCCCGGATCCTATATTTTTTATTCTTTCAGTGACCCGTGTCCCAGTCCCTAAGGATGACCAGTCACTTTCAAAGTAGTTAATAAAGGTTGTTAGAGGGTGGATGACTACATCAAGGCACATCAGAATGACAAGAGGTTTTCTGACAAATGGTCTTCCCCAGGCACTATTTCAATGTTACACCTAGCACATTAGAGACATAGCACCACTTTTCCCATTTATGATGCATGTGGCCTCGATCTCCAGGGGATTGGATTTCTTCTTTCTTCTTCTCAGCTCTCTTCTCGAGGCTGATTCTTCCATTCCACCTCTCATCTTTTTCTTCTAACATGACAGGCCTATTCCATCTCTAGGTCTTTTGTAGAGTGGCACAGCTAGTACTGGCCACCAGATAATATATTTTATTGTATAGTGTAACATAAGTTAGGGTTAGGGTTAGATTGAAGGATGTGTATAAATAGTAAGTCATGCCCCATTCCAAGGGTCGGCGAAATTGATGATTTTGCAGTCCACAGTAATAGAAAAGTAATTTTTTTCATTTCTTAGTTGCAGAGCTCAATGCTCCATAGTTTAAGCTTTCAGTATTTAGATGCTCCCTTGGAGCCACCATTGTACCATGCACCAGTGCTTTCTGGAAGAAATGTCAATGAAGAAGGGAGAGTTCTTGCAATGATGTTGTTGGCATTCTATCTTCTAGATTGATGGTATTTTATGCTTTGTGTTCTTCATGTCCTTTAATCTAACACTTAAAGTAGATTAACGACCTCCTTTCCTTTGCTATTGATGAAATATGAACTGATGGTTGTATGTTTCTTCGGTATTTAGTATAGTGTGTTAGAGTATTTTTGATGTTTGGAATGTTCTGCATAACTATAGGTAGATGAAATATTTCTAACCCTGCTGGATCTTTTTTCAGTTTATTTGTTAAGTGTAAGCATGCTCGAAGAAACCTCACCTTTGTGAATCCCCAGAGAGAATGAGTTGAAGATAACAAGCTATCCCCCTCAAAAATAATCACATCTCCCAACCGAGACCTGCACCGTCGAGACTCGACTCTCATGTTCTTGGAGGCCTGGGGAATCTCATTTCGCCGAAAAACCTTTACAGGCAAAGTTGGCCGGTACCTCGGTACCCGGTGACAACTTACCTCTGTTGGCGGACCCAGTCACAAGAGTCCTGTCAACAAATTTTTGAAACAATTGTTCTAGGTATTTTTTCATTCAATAGTCATCTAAATTTATTCATAAATACTGCATCAAAAAGACAATAATTATGTAATGTTTATGTTCATTCAACTAGGTAAGTACCAAGTTAAATATATGAATGTATATATTGAGCCCCTTATCAAGGAGTTGTTGACTGTATGGAATGGGGTCACTATGTATGACATCTCTAGACCAATAGGACAAAGACAGTTTCAATTCCATGTAATGCTTGTATGGACAATACATAATGCCCCTGAGCTAACACATTTTTTTGGTATGTTCTCTTCTTAACACATCTTTTTTGGTATGTTATAGTGCTAACACATATTTTTTGTATGTCTAGTTTTGCGCATGATAATTGTAATTATCAAAATGAACATATTAAATCCAATTATACACGATCTTGTATGTCTTCAGACAAAGGGAAAATTTGCATGTCCACTTTGTGGTCCAAAGATGAAATCTCGTAATTCAAAAAGTTTAGGAAAGTAGGTGTTCAATGAGTATAGGCAATTTCTTCATAGAAATCACAAGTATCAAATTACCGAAAAACATCTTTTCAATGGGAAAGAAGACACTGCATCAAAGTCACAAAGAATGACACCTCGCTTATGAAAGTTGGAATACAATAGAATAAATTGATGAGGTAATATCATTCAATCTAATGGTTTTTGTTTGAAATTTATATTTTGATATTTTCTTTTGTTTACTAATGAGGTAATTGATGCTCATGAAGGTCGTCAAGGCATCAATGACCAACTTCCAAAAGGACTAAAAAGTTATTCTAGACAGTTTAGCAGCTTGTCGTACTATGAGCACCTCCCAATTGTGCATTTTTATATGTTATGCATATTGGAAAGAATGTAACAGAGATATTATGGAAATTATTGGATGGAAGGCATGATAAAGAAAAAATTGTCAAAATTTGTAGTGAGATTGAAGATTCTAACCATGCATTGAAAAATTTCATTTGATCATATAACAATGGAGACCATATTGATATAAGTGCCCTTCCTTGGTTATTATCAGAGTAGCAAAGAAATTCTATAAAAGAAGTCATATTAAAAATTTGATTTCCCACAGGGTTTGCTATGAACATAAATAATCTCATATCAAAGAAAAGTGAATTTGGGCCAGGGATGAAAACACACGATTGGCATACTGTTATTAAGGTAATTCATGTTATTTTGTATCCTCTATATATTTGTATACTACATGTAGTTTTCACTGTATTATTCTCTAAAATATTGAAATGATCATTTTATAATTATCACAATACGTTCTACCTCTATCTCTCCCACACCACTTTGACAATAGTGTCAAACAAGTTATATATAATCTTGGAAAATACATGAGGTTAGAAGCATTATTTGTTAGATTTGTTGTATAGATATTATATCTGCGACTTGTTTTACTTTTTCAGTAGTTTATTGTATATTTTTTGTAATGTCTCAATTTTATGTTTTGCGTGTTGAATCACATCTTGGTGGTTGTCATCGAAAGAAAACAATAAAGAAGATATACAATATTGGAAGAGAAAAATTCCTCATCTTATGTATGAAATACAAAAGTATTTACTTTCTACTCTTTTCAATACACAAGAACACTACCTCATACATCAAGTTGAGGAGATTGAATTGTGTGGACCTATACAAACTAGGTCAATGTGGATGGTTGAGAGACAAATGAATTTTTTGAAGGGTTTGGTTTGACAAAGAGCACATCCTAAGGGTTCTATGGTGGAGGGATATATGGTATACCAGACCATGGTGTACATTAGTGAATATCTTCCTAAGTTTGCAGCAAAGATGCATATAGATTGCATTTGGGACCCCAACGCCATTAACAAATTTGAAGGGGCGTACTTGATGGGGAAATGTAGATTAAGCAAAGTGAAAGGTAATTATAAGATGTTATTATGGCTAATTAATTCTTATAAATCTTCAATTGAAGTTGTTTGGAAGTGGTATTTTTTAAAAAAATTTGGTCGAGAGTGGGATGCACTACATTTTTATATTGCAAACAATCTTGATTGGATGATGGTATGGATTGAACTATGTCAATAAAATGGTCACTCATTAACATGGGAAGGTGTTGCTTCATTGGTTAAAGAAGTTCATTGTAATGGAGATTCCAATGTTACGCCAATGGTAATTAATCTAGCAAATGGTTTAAGAGGTAGACAGGTATGTATAAATTTATTAATCACGACCCATATGTTTAATATCAACTCATGATGCAAATGGTTTTCACATGTTTGAAAAATGGCAGGTCAAGCACCACAAAGCTATGTACTACCATGGTCATAAATTTTGCATAAATAAATTGGATGACACAAAGAAAACTTGTGATTCTGGGATAACTGTAGTCTTTGAGGTCACTAATATTTCATCTAGAAATGACATGCATCCTCAAGAATCTCAAAACTAATACTATGAAATTTTGGATGATATAGTTGAGTGTGACTTTGAATCCTTCAAATTAGTTCTATTCATCATCAAATGGTATAGGCTACAACTAAATCAAAATGATCCTGATAGAACTGTTATTTAAAATGATAATGGATTTACAATGATTAATACAAGGTCATTTGAGCCATTTGGAGATGAGCCCTATGTTCTTCCAAGGCAATGGGATCAAGTGTTTTACATAGAGGTTCCACAGAAACTCGGTTGGTCATTTTTTGTTAGACATGATCCAAGAGGAAGACCAATAAAGTATAACGTGTTGTAAGAAGAAGAAATCGAAGATGATGAAGAAGAAGAAGATGATGGTGGTGATGATGATGATGATGATGATGATGATGATGATGGTGATGGTGATGGTGATGGTGATGGTGATGGTGATGGTGGTGACAATGACGATGATGATGATGATGGTGGTGGTGTTGCTAGTGGTGGTGATGATGATTATGATGATGATGATGATGATTATGATGATGATGATGATGATGATCTATTCATTCAAATATATTTGACTTATAGGTTTTTATAATTGATTTATTGCTTATGATGCTCAATTGTTAGTGTTGATTACATGTATATATTTTGTGTGATTGTAGCCCTTTGTAGAAATAGGCAATTGACTACAGACATCATCACTCCTTTCATTGACAATCCTGCATATCCAACATAAAGTAAAGGTAAGGAATTAAAATAGTATAAAATGATTATGATGAATGCATATTGTTCATGTTGTCTTCTATGTAATTTGTAGCATAGGTATCACGTAGTTGTTGGCTAACTTGAGATAAATGATTCACATATGTAGGAAATTTAACCCCTTTTACAAGGATCCTGCATAGTGACATGAATCTGTAGGTATAAGTAAATACACCCTATAGATTACGTCAAAATTACCCTCATTTAGTGAAATATCTCGCTCCTTATCAACTATATATGTCATTTGATGGACTGCAGGAACCACCTAAAATCTATTTGTCAAGTTTGTCTTCCTCGAGTCAAGGAAATGCGGGAATAGAAGATGAAAGTGATGTGCATCACAGTATTGGAGGTATTCATTTTCTATTGAACATCAATTGTGTAATTTTTAATACAAGTCAGCATTTTAAATTGAAATGGTGTAACCTTTCTTGTGTACATTGAATGTCTAACCAATTGTTAATTAATTTTAGGTGTTATTGAATGTTATGTGATTATAATGATTGAATGTTATATTTCATAAATGGATGAATGAATGAATTAATTAATGTTAGATGTTAATGGGTAATTTAGAGTGATGTTAGGGGGGTGGGGCCAAATGAGGTTTCACCTTCACGTGGTTGGCCTTGTTAAGTAGAGAATATTAAACTATTCTCAAAACCAAGTGAAGCTCAAGCTAAACTAGTCTAGAGCCCTAGTAATGAGCTTGTCTACCTCCAAAACAAATCCATCTTTGCACTTTATGCAAAACACAGTTTTGTTTTCATCAACAACCTTTAGATTAGTATATCAATGTTAAACACTTATTAATATGTTAATGGCTACTCCTGAAGTGTAATCTTCATGTTACATTATAACCTCAACTAGCTTGTAATTCCATCTAACATTCCAAATTTGGCCATGAGCTTTGTAAAGGCCTTCCTGTTAACGAGCTCTATTATGATTTCCTGTATCTAGCTATGATTAATTGATAAGTGTTCAATTCATTTTGTTTTAGTGATAAGTAATCAACTTAATGTCTTATATGTATTTATATGCACTCTATTTTTTAGATTATATAATTTAACTTCTTCATATCCCTTTTTATCTAAATCTCTAGGTTAGGGTTTGTATATCTCTCTATCAATTTGTAAGGCTTAAGATATATTATTTCATGCTAACAATGAGTTTATGTATGTATACATGTACACTTGTTTCCTTACTTTTTGATTGTGGGATTCATCTTCAAAGTACAATGTACAAATATCCTACTTAGTAAACCACCTCTCTAACCCTATTTATTGAAATTGTGTTGTAGGGTATAATTTAAGGCAAATTCTAAAAGGGGACATTACAAAAGTGCTACTATATGAGTTTTTGTATTAATGACATGGAATGTATTTAATAAATTTCTTTGGGTCTATGTGGAATGCTTTCTAGCAAGCCTTTATATGATTACTAAGAACTTTTAGGATGCAAATGCAAGCTACAACTATCAGAAATAGGATCACAATGGTGAGGGAAAACCTATATTGTTGACTAGAAACCTTTGAGCTAAAAAGGCAATTTTTTTATATATAAAAGTAGAGTCTATTTTGTGACTTTCTTTACAGTGACAATCAACGAGAATCCTATATAAATGATGAATTGATCGACAAACTATCATCGCTCTTTCAACTTTATTTCATCAATCGATTCATCATTTGTATAGGATTTTTGTCGTGTCATAGTCAAAACATCAACAAACTACGAAAATAGATTAGTGTGGAAGGCGTAGACAACATCTCTATTACATCCATTTTTTCCAACCTTTAGGTTGTTAGTTTTATGACGAATATACCAAACATGGAAAATTTTGACAAAAAAACTCTGACAACAGTAGTGGTCGTTTGGTCAACCAATGTGAATGAAAAATTTGACAAAACCTCATAAAAAATATGGCCAAAATTTACTAGAGGTGACACCTACAAGCTATTAAGTGATGCCTACAAGCTATGAATAGACACCTGAAAGTATAGAAACTAGAGGTGGGCATCAAAAGGCCAAGAAAATAGGTAAGAGTTCAAAACAAGTAATTAAAAGAAATTCAGAGTACTTTGATTTTGGAAAATTTAGAGGAGCAAGATTTATTTGAGCATTATATCAAGGTTATTAGTACTTACAAGAAAAAGTTTCCATCTCTTAGGTGATTTCATGTATTAATTCCTTAAGTTGTTTTTGCAAATTTTACTAAGGAACTTAGTTGCACTATCAATTTGACTTTGAGTTTTCTTTACTTTGTTTGATTGTGTTGACTAACTTACTGGTAGAGCCAGAGAGGGAACTATCACCACTAGGTGACTACCAAAAAAAAAATCCATAAAAAATGCGCATAGCCTTTGATAGCTTCAAAATAAGGTATTCTACTTAACAAGCTTTCATTGATCAAATTGTGGCAAATTTTTTGAACCTAGTATAATTAGCGACACCCTATTATTGTCCATTCAAATGAGACATTAGGTATATCCTCTCAAATTTTTGAAGTTGATCAAAAAGCCAAAAGTGTCAAGTTTGGGTGGTAGAAAGAAAGGGAGGATAATTGAACCACACACTTCATTTTTAAGAACCTCCTTGTCAATGGGTTGAAAAAGAATAAAAAGTGCTTGAAGTGTTTAGAATGAAGAAAGACAATAGGGATATGCTCTTCACTCTTTAAGTGAATCAAACTCCCAAACTTGTTGGCCTAAGTTCATTTTCCACTTTCCATATATATGCTAGTTAAATTAGAGATTTAAAGGGCCTGCCTCCCGAGTACATCCTTACAAGGACAGTGAGAGGGAACAACTCAAAGTGGGAGACAATCACTTCAGCCACGATACTATCTGACCCACTATAAATAAATGTACTCTTCCTTAATGGGAAAGTGACTAAATTGTGTGCAATTTATCTTCAGTTCCTCAAGTAGTCCTTCAGGATTGCGCAAAATCATACTTGTGTGCGTGTGGGAAGCCCACAAGGGGGTAAAAGAACTTGACATAGTTTAGAATAGAGGTGTTAAATAAGTAGCAAACTACCTTTTAGAGCCAAAATGTTAAAAGCCAAATATAACTCTAGGTAGATTGCTTGGAAGCTATTCTTGTTTTATACTTGTGAAAACAACTGAGAACATACACGTAGTGTTGTTTTAGGGACATGATACAAACTTGATGTGTGTGTTGCATTTGTATTTACTTTTCAAGCAAGAATATCAACTAACAGACATGATCATAACCTTAAATCTTTTAAAATCCAAACAAATATGAGAAAACAACTTTGATCTGTTAAATGTCGCGTATGATCACTTAAACGATGCCTGCAGCAAGTTGTGTAATGCCTGCAACTAATTTGAAACAACACTTGGCAGTACTAAAACACTAGGTAAGTCACTAGAAAGTGACACCTAGAAGCTTTAACACAATGCCTATCGACAGGCAAACACCGCCTGCTAACTACAGAGTACCACATAGACAATTTCTAGTCACCGCCTACTAAGTGTGAAGTCACGCTTACCAACAGAGAAGTGACACCTAAAAGAAAAGAAAGGAAAATATCGGGCATTTCCCAAAGGCTTGGAAAAATCTTGATTACATTTTGGATACCCTTTTTGGTGTTATTTATGTCTAGTGCAACAAATAGATCATATTTTGCAAAAACATTTATAATGATGAATCTATTTGAGAAACAAATCAATCCTATGGTGTAGAATAATTATCAAAATCAAGATCAAAATGTCCATAGGACTGAATATGATGAATTAACTAAAGATGACATATTGGAGGCATCTCAAGATCCCATATTTATGGAAATAATGCGCTTAATTTTGAAGAGGGCTAAAGAAGCATATTTCTCAAATTTTGCTCAATTAGGAGCTAATATTTCTCATAATGATGATATATCAACCTTAAAGAAGGATGAGGAAAAAAAAAAGGATACATTATCTAAAAATCCATCATTAAGATCAATTTTTCCTTTTCTTTATGATGATGGGCCATCTATATCTTCATCTTCTTCATGAGATGAAGCATTTAAGTGCAACAAACATATCTTGGATCAAGGGAAATTTCATGACCACCCTATTTGTGATCAAGATAATAAAGAGAATGAAGACAAAGGTACCACTCTCAAGAAAGATATGATTCACAAACTTATATCTATCAAGGTTTCTCCTATAGCCTTTACTCCTTTCATCCTTCATCCATCTCACAAAGCTTCACAAATATCCAAAATTCCTCCATCAAAGAGTGAGCCTAGTGATCATACTTTTCATGTTGACTATGTCTACCCTCAATGGATACCTCTAAAAGAAACTCAAGATAACTTACATCTTTCTGACAATCATTTCAATGCTTAAAAGATCTTAGACCCTAAGCTATCATGTTTTTAAATGCCTATTCAAAAGGATTCTCTATCATTCCTCCAAACATTCCCCATGCACATCCCAACATCTACCTTTTCCTTGGAAGTGGCTACATGTCAAGAGGATAATCCAAAGAGTAAAGAAACAAATATCAATAAAGATCAAGATAAAGATTCTATACAATCCTTTCCTATATTTTATGAAGGTCCCATATCCATAGAATCCTGTGATGATCCCCTTGCACCCTTTTATTTCTTCCAAGAAGATATCCCCCCACCTCAAGAGCTACATACCTCTCCACTTCCCAAGAAAGATCAAGATATATCTTCCACCATTTCCAATGAGCATATTGAAAATAAAGAGAAAATAGCCCTCTCCACACCATCCAAAGATCCTTGTCAAGATCTAAATACTCCATCAACTCCTTGTCATGATCCTCCATATTCACCTCAAGAAACCATCATTCCTCCAAATTCATTGCATGGTAATAAATCCCTTCAAATATCGGTTGATCCTATCAAATCTTTTCATATGAAAGCTACTCATGAGCCTATTGGTATAAAGATAAATCTTAAAGATGAGAGCCTCGACAATGCAACTCACTCCAAATATATTGATAGCCCTTTCACACCTTATCTCCCTCCATTCGAATGCAACCATATGCCTTCACCATCCTCTAAATCCATTTTGGGTTCCTATGTCCCAAAGCTAAAGTCTTCATCCCTTCTATCCATATTAGGTCCCTATAATCCTCTATCAACCACACATACCATTTCTAGTTCTCCATCCACTTACCCTACCATGTATCAAGATCAACGAAGGCACACATACTTGAAAAATGTTCAAACACCAATCCATATTAACCCTCCATATTATTCCTATTCATCCAAAATTCCCAAGTATTTTGGAAGCAATTTATATGTGCAACATAAAAATAAGAAATCCAAGAATCCACATGTGTATTAAGATCACCATGTCTCATCTAATAGACATGTGAATCAAAAGAAAAAGAAAATATCCAAAAGGCTACAAAGGTCCACAAAAAAAAAAAAAGAATCAAAAGAAATGTGGGTTCCTAAATCCCTCATAGAAGAAATGAATTCAAAATCATCACAAAAGAAAGAAAAATCAAATACTATGTGGATTCCCAAGTCACTTTTGAAAGACTTGCACACAAAAGAAAAATCAAAGTTGACATTCAAGCTTTCGAACGCTTCCACTCCATCTCCTTCTAAACATTTTAAACTTCCAAGTCTACTTTGGGTTCCTTTGTCCCAAAATCCACTATCTTAGATACATCCTCACCTCCTCCATCTATTGGTTCTCCATCATTCCACCACCCTTCAAAGTGTGTGTCAAATTTTATCTTGCCAACATTTCAATCCACAACATACCTTCTTCTTATCCTCACATTCATTGTCCAACACATAATTTCCATATTTCCATCTCTCTTATCAAATATATGTCATAAAACCTTCACTACCATCTACCCTTATCCTCCACATGTGTCCTTTATCATCACCTTATCAATATATTTGAGAATCCTATCCATATTTGTGGTTTATTATAGCATATTTTTCAGAAGAGCATTGTCCAAAGATCTAGAGGTTGGGAAAATTTTTGAAAATACAAAAAAAAAAAAAAAATTTGAAAAAAGAGAAAAGTGCCTTGGTGAAAACCTGGTAAACGGGCACCTTGGTAGAAAACTAAAGAGAAATAAATTTGTCTTATGGTTAAAACCACTTGTTGTGGCACCTTGGACAAGTACCATGATGAAAACTTGGCAAACAGGCGTCATGCATAATTCCTCTGCTTGCACTCTACACCTAGGGGAAAGTTTCATTCATGCTATCCTCCATCTTCCTATCATTTATCTCACTTGCATCCATATTCCCTCTTTTACCTTTGGTCTTGACAAGGTTGAACACATCCATGACCATCAAGTATCTTGACACTGTTATCCTTTCCATTAGCTTATTTACTTGTTGCATCCATGCTACCCTATCATTATCTTTCTTCTCCCCTATCTACCTTCATTATTCCTAAGCAGTCTTTCCATAATCCCAAACCATCCCTTCATAGCCTCCATCACCCCTTTATCCTAATGATATTATATTATTCACATCTTACCCAAATTGAACCTTGGTCTTGATCAAAATGAAGAACATAAACTGCAAAAAAAAAAAATTCAAAAACTTCTTGACATGTCCACTCTTTTGGACTACCCACTTTCAAGACAATAGGTTATTATCCTATATGTTAACTAGCACTACATCATTGGCTTTCATTTCTTATCCAAAAACATGCTTCACATTGCTATATCCTTTTTCCTTAGCTTGGGTAATCTTGAAGAGCTAGTCCTACGGGTCACATTCACATTCTTCATCCATTAATGACCTTTCCATTTCTAATCCATCAGCTTGCAAATCCATCTGTAATGTCCTATACCTTGCTAGACATTGGGGGAAACCAATGTGATCTTGTTTGAGAGCTGGTAATTTTCTAAAAATCTAAAAATCTAAAAATTTCTAAAAATTCAAAAGAAATATCTAAAAATTCAAAAAATATCTAAAAAATAAAAAAATCTCTAAAAAATCCAAAAATTCCAAAATCTCAAAAATCTTGCATAAATTTCTTCAGATGCATTGTCACATACTAGTTTTCATTTTCCCAAGCTTTACACATGGTTTCACTTATCACTTGGGGGAAAATCATTGGTTTTTGGTACAAATGGATTCAAAAGTGCTACTTCTTGGTCACATGACACAAGTAGATTTTTAGAATTTCAGAGGGAATATATTTTGGAACCTTTGATGGATATCATTGTTCAACCTAAACAGTATGATCACATAACTTGATCCTTGACCTTCATTGACCTATTTTATCAGGATTAAAAATTGAAAACACCCTAAACGATCAAAATGTTTGGAATTATTATTGAAAATCTTGATACATTGCAAAACACTTGAAATTTTTTATGATTTTCATTGACTTTTTCAAAGTCATGTTCTTTTTAGCTAATCGGTGATGTTTCGACTAGATTGGTGATGATGGAGACATGATGTTTTTCTTGACTTTTGTGTGACTTGTATGAATTCCTCTAATGACATGGTCATCAAAGAACCATCGAGGACATTCATATAGGAAGGAGGATTAATCTTTGTTTGTTTACACAAAAGGATACCTTGGCTATTTAGATCTTCCATATCTTAAAACCAAAATCCACTTGCAACATTGAATCTGATAAAACTGGTATTCATACTCCCATAGTTGGTCATTCAACTAGTGAGGGTTGTACCATTTCCTAAAGAAGTTACCAAATGAGATGAAATTCATATTCATATTTATGGTCGCAGTGGAACCAGTAAGGATTGTAAAGAATCCTAATTTCACAATGCTCAATGATGAAAATATATCTCTTTTGCATTTCTTTCACAAAAATCAATGACAGTTAGTTGCATTGCATGACATTCATATAGATTAATCTTGAATTATAGTTGTTATGGGATTTCCATTAATCAAGGGGGTGGAAGTTAATCATGATTATATCATTAAAGTACTAATCAATGTCCTCAAATTTTTGATCCATCAAATGATCAATGTTACATCAAGGATATCTTCAATATACATTTGCTCACATAGGGGCAACCTCACCATTTGATCAACCAGGGGAAACCTAATTATCTTCATTGCCTGTACCTATATCTGCACCTGAATCATATCAAATGACCCTATCTATCAGCCTCCCACCATTAATATTCCCATCAAATCTAATCAAATCAAATATCAATCAGTCAAATCATCCAATTGATCATCTAAAGTCAATCATTTATCCCATCATTTGTTTTCTCATCTTGAGTGCATCAAATTTCCAAAATCTATATCTTCAGGAAGGAAAATCAATCCATTTAATCATCTCTCTAGATCTTGAGAATGAATTATAAATTTATCCAATCAATCCATTTGTTTGTCTCTCTAGTTCTTGAGAGCGAATTATCAGTATATTAAACCATTACATTTGTTCATCTCTCTAGATCTTCAGAGTGAATTATCAGTTTATCCAATCAATCTATCAACCTACATATCCTATCTAATTAACATCAATACAACATCAACCAAGTGATTCTAATTGACATCAAGTAATATCCAAACATCATCAACTTATCTCAAACATCAACAACATTTTCTCAATCATCAAATTTTCTTCACACTGGGGTATGTTTTGTTGCCAGAATCATCATCAATGTTTATTTAGAAATGAAAAAATATTGGATCTTATTCTACATCAGTCTCATCATGTTTTCCATCTGGACATAAATCTACTTTCATTTCTAAGGGGGCATCATCATATCATCAATTTGGGGCTCTATATCAAATCTAGGGCATTGAAAATTCAAACTTTTATCAGTAGGGCACTCTATATCAAATCATGGTTTCAAATCAATCATTCAACTAGGTTATCAATCAGATCAGTTCAATCAATCAATCAGGTATCAAATCAATGATTAGTGAATCAATGTGCTTCACACATCAACTCAAAGAGGGGCATTTGTAGACATCTAAAACTGGGCAGGTGTCCTAGAATCATTCAAATATGCAAATCTTAGCCAAATGCTCTAATTCTCAAAAAAATGGATCAAAATCAAATCAAATGGACATTTATCAATCAAATGGGACAAAATCAAATTAAATCAAAGGATTAATTAACCATGACATCAAATAATCAAATATAAGCCTAAAAGGAACAATCAAAATTATATAATTGATTTTAATCAATTAATTGTCTAGTTTTAACCAAAAATCAAATTGAACATATTCATCCCTACATGGATAATTTAATTAATTGATTGAATTAAATAATCCTAATATGTTTCAACATGAATTTGAGGAACTTTTGGGAATTGAGAACACAAAACACATGGATCACTCCTAAATTTGAAACTTAATCGCTCATTTTCAATGTTGAATCTCAATCACTCAAATTTGTCCCTTTGCCTCAACCTTTGAGACAATCATTTAAATTGTCTCCTCATTTGAAACCATCTCAAATCCTTTCACTCAACCAAGGCTTAACCATGATCTAGTAACTCTACCCCCTACACTTGGGAATTTGCTATAAATACAAGCCATTTTAAAGCATAAGGATATCCTAGAAATTCGAATGCAAAGAATAAAACCTATAGTCATTTTCATAGCAAAGTGGAGCATAATTGAGAGATCATTATAGAAATTAAGCATTATAGAGATCATTTTAGTTGCATTTGGATTAACTATTGTCATCATTTGAGAGAATTGAGCTAGATTTAGGCATACATTTGATCAATCTCTCATTCTAGGATTGTCACTAGTAGAGATTAAGGATGAGAGCTTTACTAGCATACTAGTTAGAGAACCATGAGATGATTATTGATTTACTTACAATTCTTTAGCTTAAATTGTTTATATTTTTTGATATAATTATAGCTAAATAAACTAATCTCATGAAGGTGTAATTAATTCACACACAGATATTAACTATAATTATCCTTTAGTGAATAAGTTTAGAAACATAATGCATAAAGAAAATAACATGTATACATATAACACCAAGATTTAACGTGGAAACCTAATTTGGGAAAACCACCAATTGCAACTAGTTACTATTTTTGGCTCTTCTGAAGTGAGCCATGTCAGGAGACAAACCTGTTAAAGGTTACAAAATACACTGGTAGGTCTTAACCTGTTAGAGGATTTACAATGGAATGACCAGTTTGAAGTAGCAACTATCTTTTCTGATTTAGATCTCTATTCTAGCTTTATAAACTGGATCCTCACTGATCAAATATTCTATTTCAGCTCTATTTGGATGATCTATCCTTAATCATAATCCCATATAATTTTGCCTTCACTCTTCATATCAAAAACTTACTTCTTCTCATACTTCTACACATTCAATCCAAACTTGACCTTGTATATATATGATAGGAATTATCAAGTCGGCTTTAATAACCTTCCAAATCAATAATAAAACTTAAGTATGTTAGCTGCATATAACCAATTAAACATAAAGTGTACATTGTTGTTAGTTAGCTGACACTAGATGCATAACTTGGTCAACACTTTAATCCTTCAACACCTGACCAATACTGTAATGCCTAACCAATACTGTAATGCCCGAGTGAACTCGGCTAGAACTCAAAATCACTTTGGTCTTCTTCAATGCCCGAGAGAGCTTGCCATACACTGTCTATGCTCATATAGGATTAGAAATTTGTATAAACATTACTACATTTTTGTAAACATCAATGACAATACACAATTGAATAATTGTCATCAACAATCTCCCTCTTTGGCATTGATGGAAACACAACATGTCATGATACAAATAATTATAGGGAAACAAAAATATGAATAAAATTTTATTAATGTCCTTAGATTCATTCTGATTCTCATCCAGAAATCCCCCTCTATCTTCCCAATTACTAAAATACATATTTCTTCCTCTTAAATCATTCAATGTTTTTGATAAAAATTTCTCCCTCTATATCAATAATCTTTCTCAATAGTTTGTTCTTTGATAATTTCTTTTGCATGACATCAATAATCTCTCCCTCTTTGACAACCAATGCCATAGACACCATCCAATACATATCCAATAAAGATGTAATGTACTTGTTTGTACTGATTCATATGCAATGAGCTCAAACAATCTTCATCAACATGTTAAATCTATTTTTTAGCTTGGATGATGCATCAGTAATCTATCTATTAGTGAGCTTCAGTTAGGGGAATCACCCCTAGCTTTCCTCTAGGATACAAAAATGCATCCTTAAGTAATGTTTTGGTGAATATGTCTGCAATTTGTTCTTTAGTATTCACATATTCCAACCTTACTTCCTTGTCCTGAACCAATTCTCTCAAGAAATTATACTTTATTGCAATGCACTTAGTCTTAGTATGCATCATAGGGTTCTTTGAAATGTTAATTGCATTAGTTTTTTCCCAGTAGATAATGACTGGTTCTTTGATTTCCTCCTTCATACTTGACAAAAGTTGTTTGAACCATATGATATTTGAACAATTTACTGCTGCAGCAACATACTTTACCTCTGCTGTAGACTGAGAAATGCAATTTTGTTTCTTACTGGTCCAAGAAACTAACCTATTACCAAGAAATAATGCTCTGCCACTTGTGCTCTTTCTATCATCAACGCTTCCTGCCCAATCAACATTAGTAAAAGTCTTCAAATCAAAGTTTCCTCCTTTATTATACCATAATCCATAATCTTTAGTACCTTTAAGATATCTTAGAATCCTTTTGATAGCCATCAAATGATTCTATCCAGGATTAGCTGAAAATATTGAAACAATAACAACTGCTAATGTAATATTAGGTGTAGTGTGAACAACATATTGAAGTTTACCAATGATAGATCTCTAGGTAGTCTATTTTACCTCCTTTGAATCATCATCCTTAGACATCTTATGTCTAGTAGACATAGCTGTCCCAATTGGTCTAGAATCTTCCATTCCAAATTTCTTCAGTATCTCTCTAATGTATTTAGACTGAGTAATGTAGATACCATCCTTTATCTGATGAACTTGTAAATCAATGAAGAATTTGATTTCACCACACATAGATATCTCAAATTCCTTACTCATAGCTTTGGAGAATGCTTTGCATAAATCATTATATCCAGTAAATAGTATGTCATCAATAAATATCTCTGCTAATAGTATCTTGTTCTAAGGTCCTTCTTTGATATACAAGCTACTATTATCATTAGTTCTCTGAATTCCAATTCTTATCAGATAACCATGCAATCTTTCATACCATGCTCTAAGAGCTTGCTTCAGTCCATACAAGGCTTTGTGAAATTTTCAAACCATATTCCTTTTGTTAGGATCCACAAAACCTTCAGGTTTCTCAATATAGACTTCCTCTTCCAGAATTTCATTCAAGAGTGCAAAGTTTACATCCATTTTGTATACCTTGTATCCTTTATGTGCTGCATATGCTAGAAGAGTTATGATTCCTTCAAGTCTTGCATTAGGAGAAATTTTTTATCCATAATCAATACCATTTTCTTAAGCATATCCCTTACACACTAATCTTTCTTTGTTTTTGGAAACTTCACCTTTTTATTCATCTTATTTATGAAAACCCACTTAGTACCAATCACATTCTTGTATTTTGGTCTATGTACAAGAGTCCAGGTTTAGTTCTTTTCCATCTGATCAATCTCTTCATTCATGGCTTCTATCCAGCTTGCATCATTTAAAGCATCTTTAATAGATCTATGTTAAATTTCACTAAGAAAACATGTACCTTTAATTTTGATCCTTGTCATTATACCTTATGTCTGATCTCCAATTATTTATTTAGGTACATGATGCCTTCTGACATATTTTACAAGTATAGGTTCCTTCCTTTTTTATTCTGGGCTTGATCAACTAGGTTCACCATGCTCAAATGTTTTGTCTTGTTCTTCCAACTGATACTCAGGTTCCACTGTCTGAGACTCGGGCACCTCTGTCTGAGACTTGAGTGCCTCTATCTACGACTTGGTTCCCTCTATTTCTAACTTGGATTCTTCAATCTGAAACTCAATTTCTTTAGTTAGCACATCGGGTTTCACAGGTTGCAACAAGGTTTGTGCTGTCAAATTCAGTGGTTGACATGGTTTTTTTCCAATCACCATTGCCTGTGTCTTAGGTATAGTATCAAGTTCATAATAGACAAAGTTTCTATAGTCCTCAAGCTCTTTACTACTTTGTTCTTCACTTCTCTCTACAAACTCATCAATATTTACATACACACTTTGTATGACTTTATGAGTAGCAAGATTCAGACATTTATATGCTTTTATTTTATAGGAGTAGCCTAGGAATATACATTCATCACCTTTTACATAAAATTTTCCATTTCTTTCTTCCTTCAAGATGTAATATTTACTTCTAAAAATTTTAAATAATGAACATTAGGTTTATAGCCATACCATAATTCAAAAGGTGTCTGTTCAGTACCTTTCTTCAATTGAAATCTGTTCTAGGTGTGAATTGCAGTTCTGATGGCTTCCTTCTAGTATTTGGTTGCAACATTCTTTTCAATCATCAAGGTTCTTGTGCAATCCATAATAGATATGTTTCTTCTTTCTGCTATCCCATTTTTCTATAGAGTACCTAGGGAAGATACTTGTCATTTGATTCATCTTTCATTGCATAATTCATTGAACTCATTAGAAATTAATTCACATCCTCTGTAAGATCTTAAGAATTTAAGTTTCTTTCATGTTTCCTTCTCAAATCATGCAAGGTACCACTTGAGCATCTGAAAAGCTTCTAATTTTTCTTTGAAAAACATAAAACTCATCATTCTGGAATGATCACCAACAAATAGAATGAAATACTTCTCACCTCTACAACTTTTTGTTCCAATTTCTCCACACAAAGCAGTATATACTAACTCCAAGACTTCTTCAGTATGGTAATTCTTACTCTTTAAACTAATCTTGCCCATCTTCCCAATTTGACATTGTTTGCATATTGCCAACTCTAGTTTCTTTAGAATAGGAATACCTCTTACTCTTTTATTCTTACTTATGTTGACTAGGTTATCAAAATTCACATGACAACCTTTAATGCCATAACCAACTTTCTTCTACTTGTGCAATAAAGCATGAACTTTCAGTGAGATCAAGATAGAGTAGATTACTTTTTGTTTTCCTGCCAGTTCCAACTAGGTTTCCTTCACCATCCAGGAGCTTAGCCTTACCATTCATGAATTCTACCTTGAAGCTAATGTTACTCAGCTATGCCACACTTAGTATATTATGCCTTAGTTCTTCAACCCAATAAGCATTATCACATTTGATTCCTTCAGTTAGAGAAATGCAACCTTTACCTTTCACATAGCAAGGTTCATTATTCCCAAAATTGACACTCCCACCATCATAGTGCTCAAGATGTTCAAATTTAGTGTTATCACCAGTCATGTGGTGAGAACAACCACTATCAATTATCCATGTGTCATTCTTGCTAATATGAGAGTAAAGTGCAGTCTTTTTATTATCTTCATTGTTCGACTCATCCTTAATAAAAATGTAAACCATTTCCTGTTCATCTTCATTACTTTTAGAATATTTTTCAATATAACAAGATTTCTTACCTTTGTCCTTGTAGCTTTTGTACTTGTTGAAATCTTTTTTTCCTTTGTACCTATTAAACTTTTTCTCACCTTTGACTTCTTTGTTTGGGCACTTAGCAGCAATGTGCCCAACCTCATCACATGAAAAGCAAATCAATGGTATTATTCCTTTATAATTTCCTTTAGTAGCTCTCTTTGTACATAATTCTTCAATGATTTCTAGATCTTCATCATCAAAATCATTATCACTATCACTATCAATCTTTTTTCCTTTTATGTCTGTCTTGCTGAGTTTTAATTTAAGTTTGAATACAGACTCAACATTGCTAGGATTAGGAGAATAATTGTCAAAATTATCCAACTCAAAATCTATAAGCCTTCTAACCAATGCATCTAGAGTTATATCATTACTACACCTCATCTCTTGAATATTTGAAACTCTAATTGCATAGATAGGAAGTAAAGTTATCAATACCTTACTAACCATTGCTTTTTCTTTAATTGTTCCACATACAGCTTTGATGGCACTGACACTTTTCTTGATTCTTTCACTGTATTTTGTAATGTCTTCTCCTTCTTTCATTTTCATCTGATCAAACTAACCTCTGAGACTTTTTTCTTTGGCTCTCATTACATTGTCATCTCCTCCATGTATATCATGTAGTTTCTTCCACATTTCATATGTAGTAGAGAAGTCCTTGAATTCATCAAATTCAGGATAGCTGAGTGAAGAAGCAATATCAATCATCATTATGTTATGATTCTTCATGTCTATCATCTAATCCACAAACATAGGTCTCGGTGGTTCTATACATTTGTGATCTAGGAATTGTAAACCAGTGTCTCCAATAGTAGATACATGTAGCCTCATTAAATCTTTCCATGTAGCGAAGTTGTCTTTGTTAAGTTTGGGGATCTCCCTTCTATAAGCCATCTTTGATCTTTAGCTTAGGCCTTGAAACCTTCCTTGAAAGAACCAAATTCTCTAATACCAATTTTTGGAAGTGATTTGAGTAAATAAGAGGGGATGGGTGAATAAGTTACGAAAAAAACAAAATCCAAGTCCCTTAGATGACTTAATCAAACTTGTCATTGTTTCTCAATTAATACATATATTCTACTATCACTCGGTTAACAAAGAAAACTTTAAGATGTTAACTGTGATTATACTTTAGTGAATAATTGCAGAAACATAAAGCATAAATCAAATAACATGTACACAGATAACACCAAGATTTAACGTGGAAACCCAATTTGGGAAAACCACCAATTGCAACTAGTTATTATTTTTCACTCTTTTGAAGTGAGCCCTGTTAGGATCCAATCCTGTAAAAGGTTACCAAACACACTATTAGGTGTAACTCTATTAGAGGATTTAATCATCTTGTAAGGAGTGGCCTTGTGAGAGGTCTTTAAACACTTCAATGTAGAAATGTCACCTTGTGAGAGGATTTACAAAAGATTTTTAAGTCTACTCTGTAAAGAGATTTTGTACCACTGCTACAATTATGAGAGAGTAAAAATGGAATGACCTGTTTGAAGTAGCAATTATATTTTCTGATTTAGATCTCTATTGTGGCTTTATAAACTAGATCCTCACTAATCAAATATTCTATTACAGCTCTGTCTGGATGATTTGTCTTTAATCAGAATCCCATCTGATTTCACCTTCACTCTTCATATCAAAAACTTACTTCTCCTCATACTTATACACATTCAAACCCAAAATTGACCTTGTATATATATGATATGCCTTGTCAAGTCGGCTTGAATAACCTTCCAAATCAATAATAAAACTTAAGTCTGTCGACTGCATATAACCAATTAAACATAAAGTGTGAACTGTTGTTAGTCGGCTGACACTAGATGCATAACTCGGTCAACACTGTAATCCTTTGATTCCTAACTAATACTATAATGACCAACCAAAATTGTAATGACTGACCAATACTATAATGCCTGACCAATACTCTAATGCCCGACTGAACTCAGTTAGAACTAAAAATCACTTTGGTCTTCTTAAATTCCCAAGAGAGCTTGGAATATACTGTCTTTGCTCAAATAGGATTAGGCATTTGTGTAAACATCACTATAATTGTGTAAAAATCAATGACAATACATAATTGAATAATCGTCATCAACAGGAACAAGTTGAGAACTTGAATTTTCCTAGCTAGAACAAGCCTCAGATATCAAAAAAAGTAAGGAGATGTGGGAAAAATATAATTGTAGACATTCAGGATCAACCATAACAGACATTTTGACCTCCAAAAAACCAAAATGGTTTATAATTGGTCCTAAAAGATATCCAATAATGGGTTCTTACTTTTTAGGATGATACACTTTGTAATCAGGCATCCACTTTTTATTTGGGAACTTTTTGTTTATCTGATTCGTAATGGTGGGAATAGTATGTCCTGGGTGATCTGTTCCTAGATATTTCTACACCATAGGTGATTTGTACCCTGGGGTTTGGGCCTAAATTCAAACTCAAACCCTATCTTGTCATTTTATCAATATTTATTCAATTGGTGTCAACCTTCTCTAAGTTTGGAGCCTAAAATGTTTTGAAAGGTATATAAGTACCCTATCTCTCCCTATTATGGCAATCCACATCCACACTCAGTCAAGATTTTGCATCCTAGCATTATCAAGAGAGGACTCAAGAATTCAAGGTGTCTTCAAGGTAATATTATCAATAGATCAATCTTTTTTTCCTTATTGAAGGCCAAGAAAAGGAGTCCATCATCAAGGAAGAAGATCTACACACATTTAAGCATCTATATTCTTTTGAGCATTCAAGTCTTCAAGTATTAAGTATTATGGAAAACTACAACACCCATTACGCAAGGTGTAGACTGTGAAATTAATCCTACTCCTCTTGAGAGTCCTAAGGGAGTGAATGATGAGATAGGAAAGAAAATGTAGAATCAGAGAAGCATAGAGGAAGATGTGCACAGGACCAGGATTTCAAGGTCAAAAGAGTAACTTATATCAGTGTGCTTCAAGATGCGAGAAACAAAACCATGTATTTCTATAATATTCATAAATGGGTTCAAGAATATATCTACGAAATGATAAATAGGATCAAAGATTTGGGGGCTAGAAATACTCTATTGAAGGAGACCATAGACAAAATCTGGAATGATGCTGAGATGTATCAGAAATGAAAGAATGTTCTCAAGAAGGTAACTGACAATTCTACTAAGTTGGAAGAAAAATTTGTAATTCTATTGAAAATACTATTAAACTGATCATAGAGAAAGTGAACAATAGTAACATCATGATGAAGAAGCTGATCACCCTGAATAATACAGGTATGAAAACAATAGTTGATAATCTAATAGCCCTGTGTGATCTACTGGAATGAAGATAAAGGTGGAAAACAAGATATCCAACTTTTAGGCATTGGCTCCAGAACTATATTGAGCACTAGAAATAACATTTCTACCCAAGATAAACACATCACCAATATGAGAGAATTGATTTAGAATATTCAGAACCAGATGGTGGAGGCCGTACAATTTCTTAAAATGCTAGACAAAGACTGATGCTCAGAGGTTTTTTGCACTTGTCTTGCTAGAAGTTTTTCTATTTAGGGTGTCTCTTTTTTGGTTATGCTCTTCAATTTGTAATTTAGGGTAAAGCCCCTTTTGGTTTTTGTCAACTATTTTGACAAATTGTTGTCGATTAGTGCTAGAATTTTCTGTCTTTATTTTGATATGTAAAAGGATTTTAGGGCCCCTTCAAAATCTATATTTACCACAATAAAAAACACCCATTACACAAGGTTTTATCTTTTAGGATTTTCTTTTGTATTTTTGTGCTAAGTCAAAACTATTGCATCAACATATTTGATCAAATTCAAAGAAGCATTTGAATTGTCGAGGAATGATATACTTTATTATCCCAATCTAGCCTTCACTACATGATAGCAGACTTTCATTTACATTATTTAATTTTAAGTTTGATTCCTGAACCGATGTTTTAGTTAGGAAAATTCCTTTCCACAATATTTTGCCCATTTTTTTATGTGCACACATAAGAGGCAAACCTACCATTATAGATCTAGGAAGTACAAGATTTGATAGACTACCCACAAAAATTTTAGACAAAAGTACAAGGTACATAATGAACTAGGTGATCTATACTCGTGAAACAAATTCCCTAAGTGATCTATACCCTACAAATCAAATTCAAATTGAAACTAAAGATTAGTATGGTTATTTTATTACTGTTTTGAGTCCCTATAGGTTCCTGCCTTTTTTTGTTAGTCTATGTACTCTGAAACTTTTCATCTTAGAATAATTATCCTTCTATCTTGTATCATTCAATCATATTACTCTAAATCAATGCATCTAATCAATCAAAATTGAAGGATCATTGCACTTTATTAACACTTAATTCCTACTTGGCCCTAGTGGGTAATATTCTTTTTGGATGTGCAATAGGTAAGAGGAACAATCCCCATTGTGTTTTTCTTCCATTTCCCTTTAGCACATCTAAAAATAAGAAAAGTGTATAATAATGAAATTTTTTATAGAAACTCTTAATCCTATTTTGTTTTCTTTCATCGTTAGGAATATCAATTTCTCTTATAATCCTGTACCTAAATTGGGATCTCCTCTTGATGATAGTGGAGAAAAGGATACTCTAGGAAATTATATATTACTTGGAAAATACATGAATACTTGAATCTTCTTTAAGGAAAGTGAAGAGACATGAGTAGTCATGTAAGAGAACAAGAATGATGTGGGTGGAGGATACAATGTAAAAATAGTTTAATTATATAGCTTGGTGATTCACTACTCTTGAGTTGGGACCAAGGGTAAATATAATTTTTAATATTTAAAAGGACTTGTAAAGATTGTACAACTAGTCATCCTCCTAGATATAAAAATAAATATGATTATTCATAGCTTAGAAGCTACTTAGCTTAGGGAATAAAATTGGGATATTGCTAAGGAGTTGATGTATAAAAGAAGAAAAAAGATAATTTTGAGCCAAACAGATAATAATAATTAGAAACAAGAGGAGTAAGGGATATGTTGGTGTTTAAAACTGATATGCTATAGAAGCAACCAATATACCTTGAGACTAATATTAGGAATGGTTAATTCCAAGTATGAGAGCTATGCAAGGTAACTCGACCAACTATAGGAAAAGACTATCCTCTACTCTTTTGGCTCTACAAAACCAAGGCACGATGCACCTAATCCAAATTGATATTTTACTCTTTTCTACTCCTTAGAACTTCTGGATTTTAACAATAGATAAATGGAAAGATAATATGAAACCACTTATTCAATGATTATTCTCTACCATGCAGGACCACAACCAACAACCAAAAAAATTTAAAAGGACTGAAAATGGTTTAGATGTTTTTGATAGGGAATATTATAGCCAAGTATATTAAGATATGTATGATCAAAATAGAAAATATTGATTACTAACCAATGCTTTATCCATTGGGAAATGATTCTAGTTCAAATACAGGACAAAGAAACTAACTATTGTCAATGACTCAAAACCATAAATACAAATAAATCAGACTAAACACTTCTTATAAGATCCTTCTATAGAAAAACCCAAAGAATCTATGTCTTATCCAAAGAAGCTTTTAATTTGATCCTTCTTAGTTTTTTTAGCATATTTTATTGCTTGCTGTTTTAGCCATTGTTTCTATTTTTTTCCTATTGGCCTTCTTTTTCCTCTTTCGTTCTATGATAGCTAATTGTCTCTTGATAAGTTCCTCCTTTTCATCAAGTTCTTCAGAGGAAACTTTAGAATCTGATATAGTGGTATCAGACTCCTACTCCTCTCTTTCACTGGGAGAACTATGATCTCTATATGTATCCAATCCCAAGTCTAGAGCCTCTTCATATTCTGATGTATTTCCTTCATGACTGTATTGGATTGAATCTTCTATTTTAGTGTCATTCTCTTGTCTTCTTGGGAATGGACTATATTTTCTCTTCTTTCTTCTCCTAGGCTGACCATCCCTAGAAGTGGTTGAAAGTCCACCTTCCAACTTAACTTTAGGATGCTCTCTTATTCTAGATCTAGTATTCATATTGAGGAAATGTGTATAAAACAATAAATATGACTCAACACTTCTTTTAGATATTTCTTTGAGTTGCCACCAAAAATAAGTTGGGAAAATACAACACACCCTAATATGAATACTGCAATATGGCCAAACAAGACTAACCCTGTTCTTGTAAAAGTCAACTCCCTAGTAGAGTCACCATTTTGTTGGTGTTTAAAACTGTTATGCTATAGAAGAAACCAATATACCCTGAGACTAATATTAGGAATGGCCAATTCCAAGTATGAGAGATTTGCATGGTAACTAGACCAACTGTAGGACAAGACTGTCCTCTACTCTTTAGGCTATGCAAAACCAAGGCAGGGTGCACCCAATCTAGATTGATATTTAACTCTTTTCTACTCCTTAGAACTTCTAGATTTTAACATTAGATAAATGGAAAGATAGTATGGAATGAAAAACACTCATTCAATGACTATTCTCTACCATACAGGACCACAACCAAAAACCACAAAAATTTAAAAGGGTTGAAAATGGTTTTGATGTTTCTGATAGGGCATAATATAGCCAAGTGTATTCAGATATGTATCAAAATAGAAAATATGGATTACTAACAAGTACTTTATCCATTGTGCAATGATTCTAGTTCAAATACAGGATAGATAAACTAACTATTTTCAAGGACTCAAAACCATAAATACAAATAAATCATACTAAATACTTCTTATAATATCATTTTGTAGACAAACCTAGAGAATCTATCTCTTATCCAAAGCAACTTTTAATTTTATCCTTGATCAAAACTATGGCCTAAAACATACACATAAAGAAATTCTATGCAATTCACACGAAGATTCAAAACTCAAGAGGAAAGAAAAAAAGAGAGACTTGAATTAGAAATACTGTATTAAGTACAAAGAGACCAGTTTCAATTAAAAAATGCTTCAAAACATTTGCCGCTTCAATAAATGCAAAAGATCTGCAACTTTGTTACTCTATGATAATACTCTCTAGATATACATATGCTATACTCATTGGAAAATAGTAAAAGGTTTTGATGCAGGAGCATCCTGGGTGTAAGAGCAATCTTGCATCACCCCAAAATATTTTTCTGGTTCCTTTTCAATAAGGGCTATTTTGTGCAGAGTTACTATTTCTTGAAAGTTACTATTTTTAGTAAGTTTTCCATTTGATCTTAGAATATTCTATTTTCTTCCATGGAGATTCACTTTGATTGTATCAGCCTTCCAATAAAGTTTCATTGCCAGATCAAGTCTAGTTTTGTAGATATTGGATATTTTTGGTATTGGCAACAGGGTACAGAAACTTTGAACTCAGTTTTGAAGGCTTTAGAGGATCTGAATGGGGTCTAAACTTTGGCTGATTGGGAAAGCCTTATTCAAGTGTTGTATAGAAGTTTTTGGCATTTCTGAAATAGGGTTACGATGGCCCATAGTGTCAACAGTTGATGAGTTATGGTCTCTGAAAGTTGCACTACCTGAACTTGAAAATTGTTAAAGTTTCTTCAAAATTTATTTTTGGGTTCCAAAGTTGTTTGGGCTTACTCTTATGTAATAAATATGAATTATAATATCTTAGGTATGGTCGGCCTCAAAATTTAGGGTTTAATTTCTAGAATCTTCTTTGGTGGTTAAAATTGCTTATATATTGAAGGCCCGTAGGGTTGCCTAGGGCAGTTCTAGGTTATGCAGCTGGTGGCTCTAACTTGCAGATTATTATAAAAAAATGCCCATGTGGTTGTGCATGTTGCATTTCTAAAGGTGCATGTTATATTTTAGAATATTTTAATTTCATTTTATGGTGGATAATAGAAAGCCCATTTTCTGTCTTTTGAAAATCTTGTTATTTTTATTTTTTTGTGTTTGTGTTAATAAGGAGAGCACCCTTCATCATGTTTTATGCCTTATGCTACTTGCCCCAAAATTCTCAACTCCACTAATGATCTTGGAAGTCCTTTTATAAGCCAAGGACTACAACAAGCTTTGGATCATTTAGAGTTAGGGCTTAACTCAATTAAAACACTATATAACAGAGAATATTAAAATCATTATAATAACCTAGCAGCTTTGTCATACAACTTAAAATGTTCTTTCTAAAAGATTCTATTGAAAAGAATCAGATCTAGCTGCCATCCACCTAGGAATTCACAGAATACAACCCTACAAAAGGAAAAATAATGGAATGTCTTGTCTACATTAAATATCACAAGAGACATATCCTTAATAAATCAAAAGACCAACTATCCTTTTTTTGAAAAGCCAAGATCCTGGGAATTAGATTTGATCTGGATTCTAAAACTCTAAAATAACTCCTCAGTGATGACAAAGAATAGAGAAAGATAAGAAAACATTTAAATATTGATTAAAAAATTGAATAGAAACCCTTAAAGAGATAAATCTACATAAATGTGTTCAGAAATGACAAATTATTCTCCATACAATATCCAATAGCTGTAAAAATACAACCCAGAAGATCAAATTCACCAATTTACTACTCTGAAGCAAAATGACAAAGATCACCGCTTAGAAACCCTTAATAATGCATTTGAAATTTTGAAATTTAGTTTAAATGGTCACAAGAGGCATGGAAATCAGCATTAAAGACCCATATTTGAACTTTATATCACTTTAAAATAGAATCATAGATCCTCTTAATCCACCTAGGCTTTGAAAATCTAATCTGCAACATGTCACGTAGGCACAATCCCTTAAAGACTAGATCTCAAGAAACTTTATATTAAGCCTTCACGCCTACCACATGATCTTTCATAACTTATCTACAATTTATTTGTTCCTTACTCTGGCCCCACAATCATAGGAGGATAGGTGTCGATCAGGCGTAATACCTTAATGGATATATCATGCACATCTCCCCTTCAAGGTTTCACGCCCACTGTTAGATTTGTTGGTGCTCAAATCAATAGATTGGATTTCCTATTGAATTTCTATTGGAATTAATGGAAAGTAGTACTAAGAGGGGAGGGGTGAATCAGTAACTGTAAAGCTTTTAACCCCTTACACAATTCATCATTAGTAATCTTTCAATTCTGATTTACCAACCATTATTGTTATTCTTTCTTATGTATATTTTGTTTGTTCATAATCTTTAATAGTTTACAATCATTAATAGAAACATTCATGAAATTGACAAACACATAACACAAGATATGGTATCACATAAAATCCCTGTTAGGAAGTAAGAACTGTGGTGGGGATGACACCCACAAAACTTCACTATCTGCAGAATGGAAGGGAGCCGGTTAAGGCTTACAATTTGATCACTTCTGATGATCTACCCTATTAAGAGTATTAATGTGGATACCTATTAAGATCTACTCTATTAAGAGCTTTAGCATCACTAATTTAAGTGTGCACTCAGTTATGAGATTTACAATAGGATGGTTAAGCCCACCTTTCTTGAAAGGATTTCATTAGTGTACTACACTTGTTAGAATGAGTACAAATGTTGAACTGAATGTATGCAATCTACTATTGCTAATTTATAGATCCATTAAAGATTTTACAATAATAATATCACCTTAAGTGATTGATGAATACCTTTTCTCTACTTGTCGGTAGCCTTTGTTCTGTTCTTGAAAACTGATTTGAATCTGTTTGTGTTCTTCTACATGAATTCTCTGTCTGGTGTTTAGTTTATCTTAGTTGCTACTATCTTCATTGATCAACTTCCTTTCTCAATGGATTGAGCATCTATTTATACAAGTATTTGACCTATCTTGGAATTCACGTATTACAATGTTAACTCTTAGATCCAAGGTTTACAACTTGACCTTGATCTTTAGTTTGCATGTTTAAAAAAAATAAAACTAATTAAAAAAATAACAATTACATTTCTTCCTCCACACATAATGGATTTAAAAGCAAATCAAGAAGATATAAATACAACTTTAGTGATTTATCTGACGTGGAAAGTTAGATTCACTTTTTGCGGGATGTAACTGACTGTCGGTTCTTGGTCGCCGGTTAGAGATTGCACTTTATCAGTGTTCCTTGACTAAACTATTCATCAGGTTCCCTGTATCTATTGGGTTCCTCTCTTTGTTGCTCCTTTGGGTAGCACTGTTGTTACTCGTCGAGTATCTTTTACCATTTTGTCATCGGATAACACTTAACAGTGTTTGTCGGGTAACCTTGTCATCGGGTAGTGTTGTGCCCTATCTATTGGTGTAGAGTAAACTGATAGTGCAGATCATGTTTTTCTCTAAGTATACTAATGGAAAAATATAATGCCTTCAATCTATCCCTTTGACATTAGTATCAAAAACTGATATGTGCATAATACTAAACTATTTTGTTATGTATACACCATGTTTATATCCTTTTCATAATATGATTCCCCCTTATTGTGTGTATTGGTATAGTATATATATGTACATGTATACTATTTATTCTCTGTGTGTACATTATTTTCCCTTTCTTCCACTATACATATGATTTCCTCCTTTTAACTAAGATGATGTATATATCAAATTCCCCCTTTCTTTGACACTGATGACAAAAATGTACAACTTACAATATGCCAAAATTGTGACAAAATTGTGCAACTTACAATGTATCAAAAATGTTAGAATGGGTAATTTTGGTATCTTCAAGCAGTTTTTCCCATTGTTCTTTCAACTGTTCTAGTGCCATGTGTTGTAGCTCTAGTCTTGCGTGCATATCATAAATGTTGTCTAGGACAGACATTTTAGGGGTGTCAATTAGAGTATTTTCCTGTCATATTTTGTTGCAGTAGTGTAAGTGTCAGTAAGAGCTTAACTTGGAGCTGATTGACCTCATATTTGTATTTCATCTCTACAAACTGAATGTCCTGTCTTTATTTCCTAACCTCTATGATTTGTTCATTGTGTAATTTAAGTGCTTCTTCTGTGTTGGCTAGATTCTATGCACTGGAATTAAGATCAACATCTATTTTTACTATCTTGTCGGTATACTCCTGAGTGAGTAGATCTAAACTACACAATTTCTTTATTAAGGTAACAACTTCTGATATAATTTGATCAATTGTACTTACCTATTCAGATATCTTGACCTTTTTTAGTGCCACTTCCTAGCTTATTTTCTCTGTGAGCTTGAATTTGTACTTTTGTTCAAGTCTCTCTTCCATAGCCTTCTCAGCATTGGTATTCTGAGATGTTATTTCATCTGTAAGTATAACTAGTTGATCAAGCATTGGAGCTTTTTGATCAATATCTATGTCTGGTACAATTTGTTGAAGTATATTTCTTGCAACTTCCAGTACCTTGGCCTCTTTTTCCACTCTCTTTAGCTTGTCTTGTATAGCTTTTCTTTCATAGAGCTTTGCATATTTTGTCAATGCTATCAGATCCAATGTTCTTGGATCACAAACTGGATTCTCAATAACCTCATCCAGAGTTACTAGATTCTTATTCTTTCCTTTCTTTTTCTTTGAGATTTGAGGGGATGCATATGTATGAACTACCATAACTAGTTCATTTGTTCATTCTGAATTGCTTGGTGAATATTTTGTTGATGATGCATCTTGTGTCTTTTGCTCTGTGGGCACCTGTCAGTTATGTGAAGACATCTCTTCATTAACCTTGGGTGTTTCTATAGAATGTGCTCCTGATTTCTTTTCTATCTTATCCTTCTTTCCTTCTTCACCTTTCTCTCAAGGCTTGTCCCCTGTTTCCTTTTGAGTTTCTTCTTTAGTCTGATTAGTAGATGTATCTTTTTGATCATCAGTTGTAGCTTGCTCTATATTTGTATATGTTGTCCCTTTGGCTTCTTTATAAACCTTGTCTTTGGGTGAGCTTGTTTCCTTTTTAGTTGATCCATTATTTCCCTCTAGTATGTTTATTGCTTTCATTAGGACAGGCATGTTACTTTGAGTTGTGGCTTGGACTTTGTCAGTATTGGTGTCCTACTCATCGGTTAGTGCCTTGTCAGCAGTGACATCCTCATATTTTTGTATATCTTGTGCAGGTTCCTGCACTTTTTAGTGCATGATTGATGTGTCCTACACTTGTTCATCAGCAATGTCAACTATCTTACCATCTGATGTCTACAGTACTTGATGGCTTTGTTGATCCTTAAGTGTGATAAATATCACATCATATTTCTTCTTTGGATCATTGTCAAAATCATAGTGAGTGATATCTTGGATATTATCATCCATTCCTGTATCTAAGTTAATAGGCTCATCATCACTTTTTTGATTGTCCAGAGAAATATGTTGAGGACTTGCATTGTCTATCTCCTCCTCTCCGTGAGGCGTGTTTGTTAGAATTAATTACTTCTCAACACTTTTTGACTCTACCAGTAGATCCAGGAGATGTCTCCATTTGGTTTCTATCATTGAATCTAGTTCTATAAATTTGTTCTCTAGTACTTTGTAAGCCCTTATTTTGGCTACAAATTTACTTTAGTGTTTCTTTAGTAATTTTCTTATCTTTTCAACTTTGGATTTAGGAGGCATCAGTCTCACAAGAACTCTTTCTCTTTCCTCTCTCTCTATTTTCAAGGCATATGACCACTATTGGTATACCCTTTTACCTAGCTCTTCAGGTATTTGATTTACAAATTCAGCAAGGGCATACTTGGTCTTGATCATTGATTTTATGACTGCCTCTTGTATTTTATTCGGATCCTTTGGATTCAGTGTATCCCATTGTCTAATCTTTTTATCAGTCATTGTGCCATGAGTAGCAATTGATTTGGCAAATTTATCTACCATTTGGTTTCTGAAGTTCTTCTTTACTACATCTGGTTCATCATCTTTGGTGTCATCTAAGTTAGCCTTTATCCTAACAAACCTTTTTCTCTTCTTTGGTGGTGTGGTTTTGATGGGTTGTTGTCTTGTTCTTTTTTTTGGCTACTTCCTCATATAGGTCCTTACTTGACCTTTCTTAAGTGGTGTGGTATTGGTAGCTACAGTTTGACTTCTTGTCCTTTGATTATTTGTAGGAGGTGGAGATGGAGGTGTATCAAATTTAGTAGCCTCTATATCTGATTTTGTTTCTTCTAGTTCTTCACCGATGGTGCCCTGTTCATCAGTTTCCTCCTGTTGATCTTTCTCTTCTTCTGAGATGGATAAAATCTTATTGAGATTCTTAACCATTTTATCCTTCTTGTTTATAGTCTTCTGGACTTCTAGGCCTTGTTTTATCTTTGATTTGGCCTCCTCATATGTTCCAAACCTTGGTTGTTTCTTATAGACAGGCTCATTGATCAGTGCCTCAATTGCACTTGTAGCTTCATCAATATTGATCTCATAGTCTAATGGTGTTAACCAAGCTCTTCTTGGTATAACCAGTTTGATATGTGTGTAGTCTGTGTTTTCCATGAAACATATCTCATCTTTATTTTTTTCAACTAGTTGTTTAGGAATCCTAGTTCTTTCCATCATCTTTTCATTGAACTCAAGGAAGTATGCAGACATAACAGACTCAAAATCATCTCCTAGTGACTTAATCAGTTCACTAACTTGTTGGGTTACCGGTTTGGTAGTGTCCCATACAACTTTCCCTACTGAAGGAAAGTATTCTTGAAAATAGAAAAATGTAGACATAATAAGTGATCCAAACTTACATGTGTTTCTCTTTGCAAACTTGATTTTGGTCATATTCTCATCAAGTTGTTTCAATAAGATCTCGCACAGATCCATCTGAATTCCTTTTGTTACAATCTTGTTAGCTGTGCTTACTACTATTGTAGAAATATTGTTCATTCTACTAGCTTGAAAGATTTTGTACCCAATAACGCATGCACCAAACTTTGGCTCTTCATCGGTGATTGTGTTCACTTTGAGACCTATGTTTTCTCCTTCTGCATTGGTGAGTTTAGTAACTTATTTCATGGATGGATGCTTGTGTTCCCTAGGCTTGTTGGTTATTGGATAACCAGTGATAGCATGAAGAACATCCTTGGTTATTTGTTTGGGTTGGTCTAGCCATAGTTTGTTGTCATGCATCTTGCTCAAGACTAACCTAATCCATTCTATTTTGAATTCCCTCGAGAAATGTAGGGCATTGGTTAACCCTTTGACCTCCAAGTGTTTGTGTTATTTTTTTAGTTTTCTTTCGACATCAAATGGATTCTTGAAAGCTTCATCCATTTAAAGATCACCTATTTCTATGATCTTGCAGTGAATATAAGACCTAACGTCTTCTATGAGCAGAACCCTATGTGGAATTTTTGAAAATGCACTGGCTTCATCAGGTTTTGATGCAATTTTTGGATAGATCCTGTACTCAAGTTCTACACATGTGCTATTATTGATCAGTTTTGCTACATTATTCTTTTCATTCTTCAACTTAGTAGTTCTTGATGTGGTTGCCATTATTTTTCAAGTATTAGGGTTTTCTTGAAATTAGGGATTTCTTGACAAAACAATGACAGAGATCCTTCGGTGCCTTTGGTACTTACCTTCATTCACACCAATGATGAAGAATTTGTTCTCTATGTGCTGAATCGATCTGGAGATGATTTTTCTTTCTACTCTTCAATCACTTGGTTTTCGATCTGCTTTCTCTCCAAATCATGGGTGAAAAATGAAGGTGTCCTGTTGACTATTTATATACTTTTTAACCTAGGTCTTTGTAATAAATGCTTAACAACTCGTCAGGATGTGAAGATGGGTTTTATCGGGAGAGTGTTTCAGATCATCTTCGGTGAAGACATGATGCTTTAGGTAGTTGTTAACCACTTTGATTTTACCGACGGATATCGATATTCTATCAGGACCATTTCTGAACTTTGCTTTCTTACCGATGGTCATCGCATTACTAGTTGACCAACAATTTCCGATAAGTGTCAACAACTCATTATTGTGTTCACTTATGATTTTTGGTAAGTGTTTACCGATGGTGTTGCATTCTTAGATTAGTAATAAGTAAAGTAGTATGCATCTTTGGATTATGCAGATTTTGACTTATCTATCAATTTTTATAATGGAATTGATGCAAAATATAATTTGGTATAGTGTAGTTCTGTACTTGTTTAGCTCAAGTGGAGTTGGTGGTGTCATTAGATCCATTAGATGGGGTATCACCATTTGCATTTCTTGGCCTAGCTTTGTCATTATTTGAATCTTTTATCCACATTTTGTCTCTTGCCCTCTGGATATCTTAAATGGTGTTTCCATTGTGATATGTGCTTGTTTCTGTCAATTGGTCTTTGCAATCTTTCTTGAGATGAAAAAGTTTATGAGAGTGTAATCATGCCATTCCAGGGTTTGACCAGCCTCTAGACCATTTGGTCCATGCTCTCATGTAGTTTGTAGCAATGTGACCATATCTACCACATGCTGTACAATTTGTCCAAGTGTTGTAATCCCATACATATTGATTACCAATTCTCTTTGGTTGATAAGGAACTTCTTTACCTTTTGGCTTCCATGCTTGCCTTTTCTTTTTCCAGCATTCTTCAAATGTGTGCCGATTCATCTTTCATTTAGGATAGTATTTTTTCATGTAGGTTTCCTTCTTTGGCTTTTCTATCTTGCTCTTGCATTCATAAGCCTTATGTCCTTTCTTGTTACATTTATAATAGAATCCTATGAATGAAGATGTAGGTGTAGATTTGGGAGTACCTTTCATTTTACCTCTACACACATTTGATGTGTGCCATTTCTTTCCACAGTGCTTGCATGATAGCTTTCTTGGTCTTGGATTTTCATATAGACATTCTCTAGATTTGATGGTTCTCCATTTTTGTTAAAGCCTATACCATTGTTGTTGTTGACTCTTCGTTTTCCTTCAAGAAAGTCATCCATTATTTTATTTCTTTCTTCAACTTTTTTGACAATCTCATTATGTTGTTGCTGAATTCTAACCTCATGCTTTAGCTTTTCATATTCTTTTCTTTGTTCACTGATAATCTATATTCTTTCAGTGAGTTCCACATTTATTCTATTTTCTTCTTGACTCATAAGGATAATTTGATTTGTGAGATCATGGTGATGCTCAGCATGTCATTTAATTTCCATTTCCTTTTCTTGAAGTTTCTCTAAAATCTTCCTTCTATCATCAATAGAAAGTGTTCTTTCTATTTTAGCTTGTCGGGCAGAACTCATCACATCAATCATTCTGACCATTTGGGTCTCTTGACCGATTTGTAGAATCTTTATTTTCTCTTTCATATATTGATTGATCTCCTTTAGATTTGTGATGTTCTCTTCTGATGTATCTGATGTATTACTTTTATTTGATCTTGAAGATTCAAAGAAATATGGAAATCTTCTTCTTGATAGTTTTTTTCATTGTTCTAGGTAGCCATACCTTTTCTTTCATCTAGCAGCTCTCTCATCTTGATTCTCTCTTCCTTATACTATTCATAGAACATCTATATCTCCAGCTTTTTGTTCTCAATATTCTTATCAAGTTTGTACTTCTCCATTATAAGATCTTTGCTCTTAAGCCTTTAAGATTTCCAAGAAGAGACTTAGCTTTGATACCAATTGTTTGAATTAATGGAAAGTAGTACTGAGAGGGGAGGGGTGAATCAGTACCTCTAAAACTTTAAACCCCTTACACAATTCATCATTAGTAATCTTTCAATTCTGATTTACCAACCATTACTATTACTCTTTCTTATGTATATTTTGTTTGTTCATAATCTTTAATATTTTACAATCATTCATAGAAACATTCATGAAATTGACAAACACAAAACACAAGATATGGTATCCTATAAAAATCCTGTTAGGAAGTAAAAACTGTGGTGGGGATGGCACGCACAAAACTTCACTATCTGCAGAATGGAAGGGAGCCAGTTAAGGCTTACAATTTGATCACTTCTGATGATCTACCATGTTAAGAGTATTAATTTGGAGACCTATTAAGATCTACTATGTTAAGAGCTTTAGCATCACTGATTTAAGTGTGCACTCAATTCTGAGATTTACAATCGGACAGTTAAGCCCACCTTTCTTGAAAGGATTTCATTAGTGTACTACACTTGTTAGAATGAGTACAAAGGTTGACCTAACTGTATGTAATCTACTATTTATGATTTACAGATCCATTAAAGCTTTTACAATAATAATAATATCACCTTAAGTGATTGATGAATACCTTTTCTCTACTTGTCGGTAGCCTCTATTCTATTCTTGAAAATTGATTTGAATCTATTTGTATTCTTTTGCATGAATTCTCTGTCTGGTCTTTAGTTTCTCTCCATGGCTACTATCTTCATTGATCAACTTCTTTTCTCAATGGATTGAGCATCTATTTATACAAGTATTTGACCTATCTTTGAATTCACATATTACAATGTTAAGTCTCAGATCCAAGGTTTACAACTTGACCTTGATCTTTAGTTTGCATGTTTTAAAATAATAAAACTAATCAAAACAAATACAATTACATTTCTTCCTCTGAACATAATGGATTTAAAAGAAAATCAAGAAGTTATAAATGCAACTTTAGTGATTTATCTGACGTGGAAAGTCACATCCACTTTTTGCGGGATGTAACTAACTATCGATTCTTGGTTGTCGGTTAGAGCTTGCAGTTTGTCAGTGTTCCTTGACTAAACTGTTCATTGGTTCCCTATATCTATCAGGTTCCTCTCTTTGATGTTCCATCGGGTAGCACTATTGTTACTCGTTAGGTATCTTTTACCTTCTTGTCATTAGATAACCCTTAACAGTGTTTGTCGGGTAACCTTGTCATCAGATAGTGTTGTTCCCTGTCTATCGGTGTAGAGTAAAATGATGGTACAGATCATGCTTTTCTATAAGTATACTAATGGAAAAATATAATGCCTTCACTTTCTAATCCAATGGCAGGAAACCCAAGTGATTTGCCAACTAACAAGGTTTTAACCAAATTAGGTTTAAAACCCTCTGCAATTCTGGCTCTACAGAACCAAGGCTGCTATGCCTACTCCTTGAACTTATTCTTTAATTTCCAAGGATTTTTATAGTAGATAATGGATCCCGAACACTCTCTTCCTCGAAATTGTGGAAAAACAATTTGAAAGAACACCTGAACTGAAAATTGTAAATCACAAATGCTAACTAAAAATATCAATGTATTAAGAATGTTTGTGTGTATGTAAATTAAAAAAAAGTATAGATGGAAATATTATCACAAAACTATAAACAATGAATTAAATGAGAAAAATCCAACATGAATGCAGATTAGTGCCTAATTTCTTCATAGGCAATAGAGTCAATATCATCCAATGCTTTGTCCAACCTCAGAGATGATTTTGCTAGAAAAATATCACTTCAAAGGCGTTATGGAATGAATATGCAACCTTAAAATAAATTTAGAGATATCTCAATAGGACATTACTTTCTCAAATGATATACTAATTGACTGAGGCCTCAATCAACAAGATTTTAACCATGCAAGATGAGAAAACCAACTCAGAATAATAACAATGAACCACATTAGGAAGCATATACATCAAACTATCACTTTGAAGAAGTTCAAATTGGTTTATTCAAGGGAATAATTTTAAATGAAAAGATATCTATTCCCACATGTGAAAGTAAAAGGTCCATTTATCTTATTAATTTTAGAAAATGGTATAATTCAATCCATGTTGTAGTCATTGATCAAAACTAATCCAATCTAACTATCATAACAATATTATCCTAAGACAACCTACACATTGATCCTGGTATCCTTATTTATATCAAGTTCAAAGGATTCAAACAAGCTTCAGATCAATATGATAGTTCATCTACTAAAACTAATCCCTAAGATCAACAACTGAACAACCACAATTACAATAAAAGAATGATTAATCATTCTTAAAAGAACAGTCGTCGAATAAGAGATAATAATGATTAAATATTTCATTTATAATTTATTATGAATCTATGATATCTCCTTAGCTTCTTCATAGCATGTGAATAGTCATTTGCATGTCTTGAATCTTTATATTTCATCCAGGTTGTGTAATTTCCTATTAACCACCTTTGAAACCCTACATGTCAAACAATGTCGACATATCAAACGATAATAAAACCCTTAGTAGACAAGGAAAAATATAAATAATAATAAAAAAACATGTAACGACAAATGAAATCCTAATCGGCAATGCCATTTGGGTATTTTTTCCTTTATATCCATTTGAGACATGTGGCATTCAGTCATACTTTCGCTGCAGATAAAAATCATCCATATTTTCATTACGAGTAAAAATTGATTGTAGATCAGACATGAACTGCACCATAGATCTCCATCTTTCATCGCTTATTCTTTCAGTAGGGTCGGGACAAATTTTGATCAGGATTAATGGCTTAGATGATAGATTTCATGTGGTTTTTCCTTAAGCAATTATGCTGATCATCAGATCAAAAAGTACTTGTCTTCTCTTTAATTCAATCTCTGACTTTAGCTTTAACTAGATTTTGACCTTGGGTTTACAAATGTCTTTAGCCTCCAAGTCGAGATATCTTTTCCTTGACCTCAGGTTTCATACGAGACTCAGTGACTACCATAGATCAAAACAAAGCTTTGAATGAGATCAATGATCCTCATTAAGTCACTATGTGACAAAGGCATATTTGTTTCTCTTACGAGACTACGCGACCATGTCGCCCAGTCGTTGAAGCATAAAGGATATTCAATTTTTATCTAGAGATAACGTGATGACCATAAGATTTTCTCTATATCCACGGCCCAGATTTAATCTTTGAATTTTTAACTTAACCCCAATATCATTTGGTGATCATACGAATGGGGCAAAAGGATAACCTAAATCCTTTACTCTGATTTTGATCAAGAGATTACGTGACTGAATGATTTTGAAGTCATGAGAAGATTTCATTAACCCATGGTTTGTCAAGAGACTTCACGCTGATTGTTGGATCAAAGGAGGATTATAATAGGATCAACAACGAGCGTGTAATCTCTTAATCTTAAGAGAATATTCATTTTTATCATGATATTACACAACCAAGCCAGTTTCCAAAGGTGCCAAGAAAAATAGCATATTCCCTGCCAAAATATTTTAAAATGAATAAGGGGTCACGGGAAAGATAAACAATGGCTAGAAATATGAATTCAAATATAAACTAGTTGATAGACATAACAGGAAAGACTTAAGTAGAAAGAATAAAAGATATAAGATAATCAAAAAAATAAGAGCAAACATATTGACAAATTCAGAGGATACTTCCCTTAACCATTCTTAATGCAAATTTGATCTACAAATTTGGGTAACACTAGTGGCTCTTTTTGGGGATGTGCTTTCATACCTAAACACTGCAAGAATCCTAGCTATCTCTAGACAAGCAGACCATTAGAAGAACAAAAAAATATAATACATATTATACAAATAAGGAAGAAAAACTTTCCTTTGCAATATTTGAAGAAAAGAAAGGTTTAAGATATTGACCATGTATAGGAAGTTCATGAGGATAACCTTCCAGATCCTGTAAAAGATAAGAATTCTCACCTCCCTTACCAATGATAACTAAAGGGCCTACCCAAAAAGCACCAAATTTTCCATGTTTTCCTTTGTCTTGATCCTTTACATTCCATCTCAAAACTAGATCTCCTTCTTGGAATTTCCTTTCTGTGGTCTTATTGTCAAACAAAACCTTCACTTTCTGCTGTAATTCCTAATTTCTTTCTTGAGCGTGATTCCTCATTTCATCTAATTCTGCAAGCTGAAAAAATCTATCTTCCATGAAATCCACTTCCTCCCACTACTCTTCATTCATAAACTTGTATACTGGTAACAAATTATTCAATGGTAAGTGAGCTTTCTTTCCATAAACAAGCTCATATGGTGCATATCCAGTAGATTTCTTAATTATAATTCTGTCTGCCCAAAGTGCAAGAGGTAATTTTGAATCCCATGCTCTCTTGTTATTACTCAACATTCTTTTGATGATCTTCATTATGTTCTTATTGCTAGATTCTTCTTGGCCGTTTCCCTGAGTTTGATAAAGGGATGAATAAGAAATATTTCTCCCATACTTCTCATGAAATTTGGTGAATTCTATAGATCTAAAACATATAGCATTATCACAAAAAGTTTAATGAGGAACACCAAATCTTGTCAGTATATTTTTAGTCAAGAACTTAATCACCACTTTACTGGTAGCTTGTCTAGTAGGTATAGCTTCTACCCACTTAGTGAAATAATTAGTGGCCACCAAGATCCATTTGTGCCCACCACTAGAGGTATCAGTAATTTCTCCTATGAAGTCTATTCCCCACATTTGAAATGGTTCCTCAGTAGACATATGATTTCAAGGTAATGCACCATTGTATCTTAGTTTTCCTGAGAATTTTTGACATGCTTCACATTTCTAAACATATGCATGACAATCCTTAAATATACAAGGCCAATAATATCCTACATTTAATATCTTATGAGCAGTGGTTTTTGCTAAAAAAATGTCCTCCACATTGTCCATTATGGAGATCCTTGAGTGCCTCCTTTGATTGATACTTATCTAGACAAAAAAGGAGTATACCATCAATGTTTTTCTAGTATAAATCACCTTGGATTAAGAAATACTTAGATGCTTGCAGTTTCAATGTCCTTTTCTGGTTATTGGTTAGATTGTCTAGACATTTCATATGTTTCAAGAAATACACTATGTTAGTGTACCAAGGGCATCTTTCAATACTAGTATGAGTTTTACTTAACTCCATTCGATTAATCTGTAATGTATCCATATTAGATTCTACCTTTAGCCTTGCTAATCCTTTTCCTCTAATAATTTTAGTGATCTGAATCTCTATATCAAAATATTGAAATTGATTTACCCATCTGCATCTTCTCACAATAACCTTTGATTGTCTGAATATATCCTTTATTGCAGCATTGGGAACATAAGCTACTATTTTTTCTCCTACAAAATAAGGTCTAAAAGATTTCACTACTTTCACAAGTTCATAAGCTTTCTTTTCATTAATATCATAATTCAATTCAGAAGCTTGAATAGTTTTACTGAAAAATGCTACTGGTTGTTCATACCCTTCATTATTCTTTTGTAACAGGACAACAACAATGGTGTGATATGAGGCAAAAGAAAATAATTGAAAAGGTTATCATAACTCATATATTTAAGGATAGGGGCTTCCTTGATTTCCTTTTTTATATCTACAAATGCTTCCAAGGCTTCGTTCATCCATTTCAAATCTACACCCTTCTTCAACATTATAGAAATTGGTTTAATTATTTATGCGAAATTAGGAACAAACCTCCTCACAAAGTTTATCTATCCAAAAAAGGACTGAATCTTTCTAACATTCTTTGGGATCTCAATTTTTTCAATTGCTACAATTCTCTCAAGATCTATTGTTACCTCATCTTTGGATACAATATTTCCTAATAATTTCCCTTCAGTGACAACAAAAAGACATTTCTTTGGGTTGAATGATATCCCATATTCAAGATATCTTTGAAAAATTTGTTCCAAATGTTTGCAATGATCTTTTTCTTTCTTTGAATAAGTAGTCAAATCATCTTGATATACCATCATAATCACATCAATAAAATCTTCAAAGGCAACATCCATTACCCTCTGGAAAGTATCTCCTGCATTGGTGAGTCCAAAAGCCATTCTAGCATATACATAGGTACCCCATGGTGTAGTAAATGTTGTTTTATATTTTTCTTCTTCTTTAACCTTTACTTGGTTATATCCTGAGAAACCATCCATCGTAAAAAAAAATTCATTCCCTCTAACCTTTTGCAATAATGCTTCCATTTTTGGGAGTGCATAATTATCTTTTAATGATGATATATTTAGATTCCTAAAATCTACACAAAGTCTAATATCACCATTCTTTTTTATGACAGTTACCAGATTAGAAACCCATGTTGAGTGTCTGATTGGTTTGATTATATTGGCATCCCTCATCTTAATTAATTCATCTTTCATCTTGGGAGCCAAATTAGGGTTTATTGGTCTCTTCCTTTGTCTAAAAGGTTTGGCATTAGGATTTAATGGTATTTCATGTTGAAAAAGATCCTCTTGGTAAGCTTAAGGTCATCATAAGACCAGGCAAATACATGCCTATATTTTCTCAGCAATCTAATGATATCAACTCTGATCTTAGGGGTTAAATTTTTTCCCACAAATACTTCTCTTGGGGTCTCTTCATTTCCCAAATTTATCTTTTCTACATCATCCATTTTGACATCAGTGTTCATCTTGTCTAATTTTGAGTCCTTTCTATCAAACAATCTTTCCATCTCTACAAGAGCTTTTGGAACTTTATTTGTTTTGAGTTGAATAACTTCTTGTCCAAACAATACTTCTTTTCCATCCCCTGTCTCAACATGAGCATTCAAGTCTATCAATTGATCTTCATACTCTTGTTCACATGCTAAAAATTTTATTATATCTTTTTCACCTTCGAAGACTTGCCAGTTGTTGATGTTGTTAGGTATAGCAGGCCTAGTTTTAATCTCAACATGAAAAATGTCTTCACAGGGAATATCATTATGCTTTAATTCCAAGTTAGCCATAAAATTTGCAAGAATATTTTTTGATCTATCTATCCAGTTAATATAAAAAGTATAAAAACATTCTATAGAATCCCAAACCTCATTTCTATATCTTTTAAGGAGGGGATGCTTAGTAATAGATACCACTCTTTTGTCTTCTTCTTCCATAGTTTTGTCATCTTCAACTTTCTTCTTTTGTTCCAATACTTCACATAGTCTTACTGTCTGCATTTCTTGTTCTCTTTTCAAGTTTCTAACTTCTTGACACAGTGCATTGTTGTTTTCCAGTAGATCTATAATTGTTGCATCACTCTTAGTAGAATCTTGATTCTGAAATAGATTTGTAGTGTCATCTTCCTGGTAATGAGTATCATTCATTTGTTTGGCCAAATCTTTTCTAGCTGTCAATGATTTCTTCAATTCCTATCTTGCCATCTCAAGCTGATGTAATGATAGTTAGATCTCAATCTTCTGATTCTCAATGACTTTTCCCAACTTGTAAACCTCCATCTCAAGATCTGTACTCACAAGATGTTTGAAAGCTTTTGTAGGTGAACTGTGCTCTGATACCAATTGTTGGAAGTACAAGAATGGGAAAGAAAGATAATGAAGCCGGGGGGGGGGGGGGTGAATCAGATCTTAAAAACTTAACCACTTAAAATAGATTGATCCACATTCATACATATATGATATTAACCTAACATTAGATACCATCCATAACATTAAATATGTAACTCATAACACAGAATTTTGGTAACCCAGAACCCAAATAGGTAAAACTGGGGGGGGGGATGACACCCAAAAAATCTTCACTACTATAGCAATAAAGTGAGCCTGTTAGGGCTACAAAATTTTGATTACAATATGCAATCTACCTGGTTAAAGGTTTGTTCTGTTAAGAACTAAAGATCATTACAATCTACCTTGTTAAAGGATTTCAACTTACAATAAAGTAAGCACTCGGCTAAGAGATTTGAAATGGTCTGCTAAAACCACTATGTTAAGAGATTTCACCTGATACACCTATTATAATGTTCCAAGTACTGATCCTTCATTATGCACTCAGATGCTGATGACAGATCTTCTCTTTGTAATAACCTATGTGATCTCTCAATCTAATATGTCTTTACTCTTCTTCTCACTACTTTGTCATTCTTCTTGATCTAGGATTCTTCTCAAAATGACTTGATGTTCATCTCTCATGAAAACACAACCCTTCTCTGTAAATCTCTTGCTCTCACACACTCTCTTTTTTTAGGGTTAGAAGCCATCTTATTATATCTTTTTGGATCTAGCAGCGAGATTTAGATCAACGATCAAGATCTATTGTTTATACCTACAATGCATTCTGATTTCCTGATTGGCTCCATGCCATGCATAGTATAAAACAATTAAATGCAAAATTAACTGACTAGACAAATATTAAATGTGTACACATGCCTGCTCAAATCTCATACAAGTCGGCCTCAACCATTTACATCAATGTTTGAATTATTCTGACATGTATGCAAAAATTGTTCTACTCGGCACAACACATCTCTGACATTCGACACTTAATATTCTACTTGGCTTGGCAAGATGTTACTTGGCAACCTAAAACTTTCTCGGCAATGTTGCTCAGCCATGAATGTTTAGCTCGACCGCAGTGATAGCCAACTAAAACTGCCTAAGTAAATGACTAAGTGTGGGTCACTAATCATCAATAGATCTTAGGGATTAATAATCTCCCCCTTTGATATTAGTGGAAAAAACACACTTATCATTTCAATTCATTCCATCCAAAATATTGCCTAAGTACATACTATACTCCCCCTAGGAATGTACATCATACTACATACAAAAATTTCCATAGTATACATGCCTTAAAAAGAATATTTACACATGGATACCTGTTCTGATCTCCTTTATGTTTTATCCTTGTCACTCTTTTCAGTTTCCCTCTTGTTTTTGTCATTGATAGCTGGTGGGGTCAAGTTATACTTGTGCAAAAACTATTTATGAAGTTGTAAGGTAGTCTCAAATGTAGATTCCCAACTGTCCTTGACAAACTTTATAACCTCTATTTTCACTTCTAGCTCGGTGGCTAGACTTATTAATCTTTTTGCAGTGGAGAGATGAGAGTCTCTCTTAATCAATTCACTTGTAGATAAAAATTTCTTTCTAAATGACTTCCATATGAGGTATTAGACTTGTCTAAATAGTAATCAACTTGGTCCTAATCCGACCATCTTCAGCCATGAGCTCGACTATCCTCCTTTGTGCATAAGTTAGCCTATTAAAATGTAAAGATCTAGTGCTAGCATCCATACTCAGTGAACTTTTGGTTGACTTTAGGTCTATTTGCAATTTATCTAAGGCCTGTTGATTATCCTTTGTGAAGAGTTTAACATCAGATAACCTCTTATACAATGAATAGATATTTGTTGCAACTCCTTCTAAAATTTCTACTAGAGAAGAGAGTTCAACCTATTTTACTGCAATCTCTCCTGATATTTTTGCAAGTACCTTGTTCTCGAATTTCCTCTTGGACCATTGCAACAGTTTCTCATTGGCTTCAATATTGTCATCATTTACCTTTTGCCCAATGTGAACTAACTGTTCAAGAATAGGGGGCTTGAGGATTCTCATCTTCCATGTCAAAATCCTTTACAGATATGTCTTTTATGTCATGTAGCACTTGCTTTTGCTTTTGCTCCCTTTTCAGTTCCTCCTATCTTTTCTTCCTCTTAAGTAACTCCTAAAGAGTCTCAATTTGTTCATAAGACAAAACATTGGGATCCCATGGTGGAATCACAATAACTTCATCTAATGTGACATCTAGAATTGGAGACTTCTTCCTCATAAATTTCCTCCTCTTGAATTTAGGTGAACTACTGCTCGGCTTAGTTTCTACAATACCTTTTCCAGATTCAGTAGTTGACACCATTGCATCATTTAGTTCAGTCAAAATTGCTTGCTGATCAGGCATACTTCCTGTCTTAGTTCCAGTGGGAGTTGATGATGCAGAGTGTGGTAGATCAACCAACACTTGCATTGCCTCTTGTTCTTTAGGCTCACTATTATTATCTTTTATCTCCTCACTGCTATCTATCACTGATTTTAAAACCTCTAAAATAGGTGAATGTTGTACAATTACCGCTTGTTCAATTTTTTTCTCCTTTGCTACTTCTTCTAGTGTATCCTTATCCTCAGGTTCCTCTTGATTTTTCTCTTCATCTTCCTCTGTACCCTTATCTTCTTCAACCTTAGTTTCCTTGATAGGTGAATCAATAGTTGAGTCCCTCGGCTCATCTTGACCCTCAGCATCCAGATTGCTAGAGTCATCAATTGTCACATCAATTGGACTATTAATAGTTAGATCAACAGTGTTAGCTATCTTAGATTGATCCTATGCATTTGTTCTAGTCTTCTCAGGCTTATTTGAAATGTGAACTATTGATATATGTGGTACAGGGGTGGATTCAGTTTCCTTATCCTTCATCTCAGATGTTCCTTCATCAGTTCTCTTTTCTTTTGAAACAATTAATCCAAAAACTTCCTTCCAAATTCTAGTACTCTGTTGTACTATCCCTTCAATATCATTCTTCAAGATAGCATAAATTCTATATTTAGGTAAAAAAATTTGCTTATACTCTTCAACAAGTTTTTCTCTCTATTTCTTGGTTAGCTCAGGAATGACTTGAGCTAATGTGCCTTCCCTAATTTGTCTCTCAGTTGTGAGTGCAAATTCCCACATGCCAGATAGAAATTCATACAACTCACTCAACACATTGTCTCCTATTGCTATAGGGGTTAATTTGAAATTACACATCATGTCTAGGAGAGCTTCCTGAACCTTACGTTTGTCTCCTACCTTCAATTGTTCATACCTTATAAACTTAAAACTAGATAACCCTGCCAAATTTCTCAAGTTTTCACATACCTCATCAATATCTGTGGGTTTGTTTAATGGTGTTGTTGGTATGTTGTTGGGTTCATCAATTTCTATCATGTCTTCATCACTTTCTAGATCCAATTGTAGTTTTCTTCTTGGTCTCTTAACTTGTAGGCTCGACACAGCCTTTTTTGCTAATTTAGTCCTTGATCCAGAACTACTTTCTCCAAATTTCTTTGCATACACTTTTGTCTATTCTACTGGTGATGTGGTAGAAGATGCCCTTGTCCTTGGATGATTTGCAATGGGAGGGGTAAATCTAGGTTTTGCTTTACTCAGCTTTGTTACCTTTGCTACTGTTGGCCTCTTCCCTTTTGCCTTAGCAGTGACCTCTTCCTCAGGTTCATTGACTTCTACTTCTTGTTCCTCAGATACATCTTCTCCTTGTCCAATAGCTATGTCTAGAGGTGCATCCTCTAGCTCTTCATCACTCAGCAAGCCAACCATCTTTTTCAAAATTTTCACAAGATTTTTCCTTTTTCTTTCCATGGTTCTTGCCTTAAGATTCATTGAAATCTTTGCCTTATCTTCATCAAAATTTTTGAATCTTTTAGCTTTAGTATCAATCTCCTCTGTTAGAAGTGCTCTGATAGCTTTTGATGCTTCAACAATATCAACTTCGTAGGGAAATGGCTCCAGCCATGATACCCTAGGTGTCACAGCCTAAATATATGTGTAGTCTATATCCACTAAGAATCATATCTCACCATAGTGCTTCTCCACAAGTGAATTGGTAATTCTTGTTCTCAACCTCATTCTCTTTTTGAATTCCACAAAATAACTTCCCATAATACCATTGAAATTGCTGCCTAATTTTTGAATACATTCACTAATCTATAAAGTGATGGGTCTGTCCTTTTTCCAAACAATGTTTCCTAGTGTAGGAAATGACTTATGTATATAGAAAAATATACACATTAACAAAGATCCAAAATTACATGATGAGTTTTTGGCTTTCCTAATTGATAGTAAGTTCTTAGCTAGTTGTGTCAACTACAGCTCGACAAGGTCATAGGTGTGATTCTTTTTGACTATCTTCCATTCCTGGTCCATGGCTGTACAGGGAACACTATCCAGTCAACTTGACTGATAGAACTTGTGAGCAATCACTCTCACTCCAAAATCAAGTTCCAAATTTGTAATTATAGAGATATTCATTCCTCTATTGTTCCAAATAGCTCCTATGTTAGCTGCTATCTCTTCTTTACTTTGGTCTCTCATAGTCCATTTTCCACTGATAACAGGATACCCAGTAACTCCCAAGATAATATCTTTTGTGATCTTTACCGGTTCATTGTCCAGCCACATATGCATATTATGAACTTAGCTTAGGACAACCTGAATCCATTCATCCTTGAATTCTATTGGAAAATCTAGCGCATGAGTTAACCCTTTGTCAGCTAAATGTTTAAATTTAGCTTTCAGAATTCCATTCTCACACAACTTGTCATAGGAATTTCTCAATTCGTTGTTTCCCACTTTGCCAATTTTAACCATGTAGCAATATCTTACATCATGAATCATAAGTACCTTTGGTAGGATCAATGAGATGGCTCCATTCAGATCACTCATAATTGTGCTTTCTAGAATGTCATGAAAGTTTGGTGGTGCGCATGCATCACTCCTTGCTAGCTTAATTTGATTTAGATCCTCCTCCATTCCCTTAACTGGTGTGGAAGAACTTGCAGCCATAATCTCTTGAAGTTAGGGTTTGAGAATGAAGAACAGAGTACCTCAGTGAGAAATCACACTGCACTATTTAACTTAGGGTTGCCGATGACACGCTGATGAAAATTATCCAAGAAAACTTTGCTAAGACCAAATCTGCAATTTCTTCGATCACTCTGTAAATGCTAAAAATCACAAGGTGAAAATGAATAGTAGACCATTCATCCATATATAGACTTGAAAGGTCAAGGTAGGTAAGCATTAAATATTTTTCCCGTTAGTTAGTGCAAGCCAGCTATCATTGGCCGACTAACACAACTTGTATACCACTCGGATTACCACACTTGGCCATCGTATGACTTACTCAGCCAACCAACTCAACACCTATAGTGCAGATAACTCTTCTTAGAACTTGTCACAAACATGTCCTGGTACATCTTATCATATGCAGATATGGACTTTGGCACATTTACATATTAGGAACTGATGTAAGATTTGAAATTTAAATTCAGTTCCTTAAATACCTCTATTGCTTAGTTAGAGATGGTGTTCTCACCTAATCCATTGGATTGGGTGACCTTGGCTTTAGTGGATTCACTACTGCTCAACTCTATTTCCCTTAGCCATGTCCAGTTCATCTGTTCTCTTACTTCTTCAATAGTAGGAGTAGGAAATCTTGTCCTACACTCTCTATTAGTGTGACCTATCTTCAAACAACTAAAATAGACTAAGCTTCCATTCATCCAACTCTTAGATTTCCCTCTGACATGTGTCTTTAAGCAATCTTCAGGTGCATGTCCATATTCTTCATAGTAATGACAACTTTGTCTTGTATTATAATCCAAGTTGTAAGTGTTTCCTCTCTTAGATGCTTTTGTTTGTGTCTTTGATGTCCATTGATGTTTCGCATTAGATCTACAATCCTATGCCTTACGAACATGTTTCTGGCACTTGTAACAATAACCATTAAATCTTGGTTTGGGGGGTGCATCACTTGCTTCAGCCCAACATTCATGTGCTTTATGTCCAAATTTCTTGCAATTAAAATAGTAACAATTAAACTTAGGTTTAGGATTGGACTTACCTTTCTTGCTTCGGCAAATGTTTTCTGTATGACCTAGTTTTCCATAGTGGTGGCAAATAGGCTTATTGTTCTTTGTCTTTGCATTCCTCTTTTCACCATTCTTAGATGATTCTCTTTTCTCAGTAGATGTCTTTGGTTCAGTGTGACCTAATCCAGAAGAATATTTTGACCTTCTTGATTCTTACATCAGATTCTCAAAATGAGTCAAAGCTTCATTGGGTTTATTCAACCTTTCATTAAGTTCCTTCTCAAATCTCAAATAATCTTTCAATTGATTGTTCTCAGATCTTAGATTTATCATTTCCATATATTTCCTACTAATCTCCTGATTTTCAAGTAGCAGTTGATTTTCCATGTCAACCTGATTTATTGTCATCATCTACACATCATGTTTCCTTTCATCAAGTCTGAAAGATATCACTCTTTTGTCTTCTTCTACCATAGTTTTTCATCTTCATCTTTCTTCCTTTGTTCCAATACTTCACATAGTCTTACTATCTCCATTTCTTGTTCTCTTTTAAAGTTTATAACTTCTTCACATAGTGCATTGTTCTTTTCCAGTAGATCTACAATTGCTGCATCGCTCTCAGTAGAATCTTCATTCTGAAATAGATTTGCAGTGTCATCTTCCTGGTAATGAGTATCATTCATTTGTTTGGCCAAATATTTCCTAGTTGTCATTGATTTCTTCAATTCCTATCTTGCCATCTCAAGTTGATGTAATGCTAGTTGGATCTTAATCTTTTGATTCTCAATGACTTTTCCCAACTTGTAAACCTTCATCTCAAGATCTGTACTCACAAGCTGTTTGAAAGCTTTTGTAGGTGAACTGTGCTCTGATACCAATTGTTGGAAGTACAAGAATGGGAAAGCAAGATACTGAGAGGGGGGTGAATCATATCTTAAACACTTAACCACTTAAAATAGATTGATCTACATTCATACATATATGAAATTAACCTAACATCAGATAGCATCCATAACATCAAATATGTAACTCATAACACAAAATTTTGGTAACCCAGAAACCCAAATAGGTAAAAATGGGGTGGCGATGACACCCACAAAATCTTCACTACTGCAGTAATAAAGTGTGACTGTTAGGGCTGCAAATGTTTGATTGCAATATGCAATCTACCTGGTTAAAGGTCTATTCTGTTAAGAACTAAAAATCATTACAATCTACCTTGTTAAAGGATTTCAACTTACAATAAAGTAAGCATTTGGCTAAGATATTTGAAACAGTCTGCTAAAACCACTCTGTTAAGAGATTTCACCTAATACACCTGTTAGAATGTTCCAAGTAGTGATCCTTCATTATGCATTTAGATACTGATGACAGATCTGATCTTTTTAATAACCTCTATGATCTCTCTATCTGATATGTCTTTACTCTGCTTATCACTGCTCTATCATTCTTCTTGATCTAGGCTTCTTCTCAAAATGACTAACTATTCATCTCTCATGAACACACAACCCTTCTCTATAAATCTCTTTCTCTCACACATTCTCTTTTTTTAGGGTTAGAAGCGATCTTATTATATCTTTTCAGATCTGGCAGTGAGATCTAGATCAACGATCAAGATCTATTGTTTATACCTCCAATCATTCTAATTTTTTGATTGGCTCCATGCCATGCATAGTATAAAACAATTAAATGCAAAATTAACTTAGTAGACAAATATTAAATGCATACAAATGTCATCTCAGATCTCATACAAGTCAGCCTCAACCGTTTACATCAAAGTTTGAATTAATTTTGACATGTATGCAAAAATTGTTCTTCTTGGCACAACACATCTGTGACGCTTGACACTTAATATTCTACTTGGCTTGGCATGACATAACTCAGCAACCTAAAACTTGCTCGGCAATGTTTCTCAGCCTTGAATGTTTAGCTCAGCCATAGTGATAACCAACTAAAACTGCCTAAGTAAATGACTAAGTGTGGGTTACTAATCATCAATAGAACTTAGGGATTAACAAAGAATGTATGGATTTCATGACTCCCTGTCAATTCTTATATTCGTGCCATTCACTGGGATAGAATCGTAAGAAATATCTAATTGAATACTTCCCCCTACCAAGCCAGACCATTGTCTAGATAAAAGCATCCCATAACAAGCATGAACTTCAACCACAATGATATCCACTTTATATGATTTTTCAGGGCATGCAAGAAATTTAAATTCAACATTTTTCATTATTCCTACAACAGGAACGGATCTATTATCCATAGCATAACATTTACCAAATTTGGTATCAACATTCATTCCTAATTCTTTCATTACATCATTTGGCATAATATTCACTGCTGCACCAGAATCTATCATACAATTCTTTACCCTTCTATTGTTTATCAGTAAAGTAAGGTAAAAAGGATCAACTTGATTTCCATTTTTATTCAAGTAGTTCCTAGATAAATAGATGGAGGATCCTTAATTTCTTGGTTAAGATCTTCATTACTACCTACATTAGATAATATTTTAAAAGCTTCATTTTTGCATTAAGGTATTTTAACTATTTCAAGCAAAGGAACATATATTTTAATTTGAGATAATGCATTACACATAAATGAACATTTATTAGGAAAATAATTACTAACCACCTTTTCCTTTTCTATTAGTGGGTCTACCTATCTCTCCTGACCAATTTCTTTGCATTTGAGTTTTCTTGGATCAATTCCTCAGTCAGGTTTCCCTTGCTCTACATTTACAGTCCTATTCCTCAACTTGTAATTGCTTCTTGCTTCTTCCACTATAGCTATTGTGTATGCCTTGTTCTCCTCTTCTGTTGTTTCTCACCATCTTGGATTACTATCCTAATGATTCCCATATTGATATAATATATTAGGTCATCCATGCAATATTACTCATCAAAAGAGCTATAATCATCATATCCCCACATAGGATCCATTGACAAATTATTTACTGCAGGTTATTGATTGATGTTGTGCTCTTCATCCTCTTTCCATTTATGGGAAACAACACAATGTTCATAAGAATGTAGCAGTTTGCAAGCTTTGCACCCAGGATAATTTTCCACAAAATGATTATTTTTCCTCAATGGATCAGGGGTGTGTAATTCTTTGTTCACTAGTTTCCCATTCTTTCATTCTATATTATAAGGCATATCTTACAATTTATATCGGTCACTTTTGTATAGTACTCAATTATTCTGGTTTTACTTAAAATTGTCTCTTCCATTATTCACTTGGAGGCATTTCACCATATTCATAATTTTATCTATTTTATCCTCCTCTTTGTGTTGCTTAGGCTCTTTTGGATTGAATAAATGGGTGTCTTCCCTCTTAGAAATTATACCTGATGCCTTCCTCTCATTTTAAATCATATTAGAAATCTTAAGAGCATGTACCAGAGTAGAAGGCTTATGAGATCTGATTTCATAATTTGTCTTGCTATCAAAGGCACTCATATAGAAAATAATCAAAAAATCATCGACAGTCTGAACATCTCTTGGAATCCTATTCAGGACCTTATTGAATCTTTTATTGAATTCAGCCACATAATCATTTTGATTCTTCTTCATACTTGTCAACTCATGTGAAGAAAAAGAAGTATCAGTGTGATCACCAAATTGTTCTACAAATTGGTTCACAAATTCATCCCAAGTAGATATGGATCTATCTGGTAAACTTCTGAACCATTCTGCTGCATCTTCTATGAGGGATTGAACAAAAATTCTCATGTATACATCCTCATTGAGTTCATCAAATTCTTGGATAACATTCTTTCAATTCACACAATGCACTTCAACTGATTCTGACCCATTCCCTGAAAATTTTGGAATTGCACTCCTTAATTCATTTTTTATGTCATTAGGATATCCCCTTATGCCATCAAAATCTAACTATCTATATCTATCAGAAATCATAGGGGCTATATAATTGTTTCCATTTTGATTCACAGCTCCATGCCTTTGATTATGATGATTTACATCATCAAATCTCTGATTGTTATTTCTTGGTCTAGAATTTGAATTCATATTATAGTCTCTTGGGCCATATCTTGATCCCTATTATTAGGATATCCATCATACACCCTTTCACTATTTTGAAGTCTATGTTTATCATGCTAGTCAAATGAGTTAGGGTTCATTCTATCGTTGTTGGTATGATGTTCTCCATTGTTCCATTTTCTCCAGTGATCTCTTCTTTCCCAATCACTGCTATTTTTTCTCATGTCTTCCTCTATTGTCAGATTCGAAAAAGGGGTTGGTATGATCATTATTAAACACATGCCCATTATTATTCTTATGAGGAGTATTGTAAAGTTTATTTATATCATCTTCATGAACTGCTTCCTTTCTTGGTTATCCAATTTTTTCACTCTCTCTATCCCCATTTTCCTTAGTATATCCTCTGGTTTCCTTTTAAGAGCCATGACCATTTCTTCATTTTCTGGTCCTATATTAGCCATCTCACAAAAGACAACATCCCATTTGTTAATTTTGTTTTCTTTTTCAAACATCTCCTGATTTGGACTATGTTGGGAATCATGTCCTCCTCTATTACCTTGGTAGAAAGGATTAAAATTTTCATTACTACTCTCATGACTTGAATGGCGTAAATTACAGAATTGATCATAAGCATACTTCTGATCATCCTTATCAGGGTATATCATACAAGGTACATAAGGCATCTTCACACTTGGAGTCCCACTCTTCTTTATGCTTAAATCTAATTCAAGCTGGTCTAGATGCAAAGATATCCTACCCCGCATGAAAGATTAATAACCAAAATATAATACCAAAATTATTACCAATTTAAGATTGTAGAGTCACCACCTTGTTTTTAGAAGGAAAATACTTAATAAAATCTTCTGGATTTTGTTTCCCTAGTAGAGTTTAACCTCAATTACCATAAACTCTGAGAATTGTTCTTTAATCTAATTAGTCCCTAGCAGAGTCACCAATCTGTTGGTGCTCAAATCAACAGATTGAATTTCCTATGGATTTACCAATCCAATAGTGGGAAACCCAAGTGATTTGTCCAACTAACAAGGTTTTAACCAAATTAGGTTTAAAACCCTCTATAATTCTGGCTTTGCAGAACCAAGGCTGGTATGCCTACTCCTTGAACTTATTCTTCAAGTTCCAAGGATTTTTATAGAAGATAATGGATCCTGAACACCCTCTTCCTCCAAATTGTGGCAAAGAAATTTGAAAGAACACCTGAACTGAAAATTGTAAATAAAAAATGCTAACTAAAAATATCAATGTATTAAGAATGTTTGTGTGTATGTAAATAAAAGAATAGTATATATGGAAAGATTATCAAAAAACCATGAACAATGAATTAAATGACCAAAATCCAACATGAATGCAGATCAGTGCCTAATTTCTTCACGGGAAATAGAGTCAATATCATCCAATCCTTTGTGGAACCTCAGAGATAGTTTGGCTAGAAAATGATCACTTCAAAGGCATTATGGAATGAATATGCAACCTTAAAATGAATTCAGAGATATCTCAGTAGGACATTACTTTCTCAAATGATAGACTAATTGACTAAGGCCTCAATCAACAAGATTTTAACCATGCAAGATGAGAAAACCAATTGAGAATAATAAAAATGAACCAGATTAGGAAGCATATACATCAAACTATCACTTTGAAGAAGTTCAAATTGGTTTATTAAAGGGACTGATTTTAAATGAAAAGATATCTATTCCCACAAGTGAAAGAAAAAGGTCTACTTATCTTATTAATTTTATAAAATGGTACAATTCAATCCATGTTGCATTCGTTGATCAAAACTAATTCAATCTGACTATAATAAAATTATTATCCTAAGACACCCTATGCATTGATCTTGGTATCCATATTTATATCATGTTCAAAAGATGCAAACAAGCTTCAAATCAATACAATAGTTCATCTACTAAAATTAATCCCTAAGATCAACAACTGAACAACCACAATTACAATAAAAGAATGATTAATCATTCTTAAAAGAACAGTTGTTGAATAAGAGATAATAATGATTAAATATTTCATTTATAATTCATGATGAATCTCTGATATCTCCTTAACTTCTACATGGCACGTCAATAGTCATTTGCATGTCTCCAATCTTCATCTTTAATCTAGGTCATGTTATTTCCTATTAACCACCTTTGAAACCCTGCATGCAGAACAATGTCGACGTATCAAATGATAATAAAACCCTCAGTTGACAAGGAAAATTTAAAATAATAATAATAAAACATGTAAGGAAAAATGAAATCCTAATCAGCTATGCCATTTCAGCATTTTTTCCTTTATATTCATTTGAGACATGTGACATTCAGTCACACTTTCACGGTAGATAAAAATTGTGCATCTTTTCATCATGAGTGAATGTCGATCGTAGATCAGACGTGAAACACACTGTAGATCTCCATCTTTCATCACTCAGTCTTTCAGTGGGGCTAGGAAACATGTCGATCAGGCGTAATGGCTTAAATGATAGATTTCAAATGGTTTTTCCTTAAGCAATTACGCTGATCATCCAATCAAAAAGTACTTGTCTGCTCTTTAATTCAATCTCTGACTTTAGCTTTAACTAGATTTTGACCTTGGGTTTACAAATTTATTTAGTCTCCAAGTCGCGATATCTTTCCCTTGACCTCAGGTTTCATACGAGACTCAGTGACTATCGTAGATCAAAACCAAGCTTTGAATGAGATCAATGATCCTCATTAAGTCACTATGTGACAAAGGCATATTCATTTCTCTTACGAGACTACGTGACCAAAGGATGTTTCCCAGTCACTGAAGCATAAAGGATATTCAATTTTGATCTGGAAATAAATTGAAAACCATAATATTTTCTTTGTTTCCATGGCCCATATTTAATCTCTGAATCTTTAACTTAACCCCAATATCATTTCATGATCATGGAACTAAGGCAAAAGGATAACCTAAATCCTTTACTCTGAGTTTGATCAAGAGATTACACGACTGAATGATTTTGAAGTCGTGGGAAGATTTCATTAACCTGTGGTTTGTCAAGAGATGTCGCATCAATCATTGGATCAAATGACGATTATTACAGGATCAATGACGAGCGTGTAATTTCCCAATCTTAAGAACATATTCCTTTTTATCATGAGATTATGCGACCAAGACGGTTTCCAAAGGCGCCAAGAAAAAGAGAATATTCCCTGCCAAAAGATTTTAAAATGAATAAGAGGTCATGGGAAAGATAAACAACGGCTAGAAATATGAATTCTAATATAAACAAGCTGATAGACATAACAGGAAAGACTTAAGAAGAAAGAATACAAGATATACGATAATAAAAAAAATAAGAGCATAAACATATTGAAAAATGTAGAGGAAACTTCCCTTAACCATTCTTAATGCAAATTTGATTTACAAATTTGGGTAACACCAAGATCTTCTTTAACTTACTGCTTCTTTACCTAACTCTTCTTGACTTAAGCTGAACCCACAAGAAACACATGGTGCAAGGGCGTAATGCCTTAATGAGTAGATGTAAATCACTTTCTATTTAAGGCATTACGTGAGCCATCTGATCAAACCTAACTTGATAGTCGTTTACCATAATTACCTTGTCATTGAGTTAGACCCAACTGGACATGTGTTGCAAGAGTGTAATGGATTAATGGTTAGATCGACTACATTTTAACTTCAAGGGTTTACGCCATTCGTAAGATCTTCTACAACTTTCTATCTCTTTATTTGACTTCAAACAAGCCCCAAATCTGACAAGTATCCACGTGTTGACCAGGCGTAATGCCTTGATCGTTAAAGGTATGGATCTTTGTCTTTAAGTCTTTACATCATCCACACAATCAAACTAAAATTTATCAATCTTTAACCTATCTTTAACTTCAGCCTTTAACCTACCTTTAACTAGACTTGAACTTTGGTCAGTCGAAAACCCTTTATCTCCAAGTTGTCAAATGATTTCACTAACTTTGGGTATATTGGAAGATTAAGCGTAGCCCCTAGATCTTGATCTCAATGAATGGCCATGATCTTACTTGAGAAAAATCAACTTGAATTTAATCTTAACTTAGGTTCATTCAGAGATTGTGCAAGTGGAGGAAATTCATAACCCTGGCCAGTTAACCTTAGCTCAGATAAAAAAAATTGGATTTAGAGTCGCTAAATAACTTAACTAATCTTGATCTTAACTTGGGTCTATCATGAGATTCAGATATAAACTGAGTCTTTAAATCATTGAATCTCACTCGGTTAAGAGATTTTCTAAATCAATGGTTAAACTGAACAATATGATCTATTCACATACAACTTATACTTGGAGATTTTCAAATCTATTGTAAGCTCATAAAAGTATTTTGATCAATATATCTCTTTTTATACCTTTTCTCCACTTTGATTCTGCTCGATGATGATGTACTCTATTTTCTCGATGTCCACATAAAACTTTAGCTCTTTCCTTAGCTTGATTGATTAGGACTGTATGAATTTGTTCTTCATCAGTTTCTCTTCAGCGTCCTCTTTTCATTTATTCACCCACACAATTCATAATGAATTGATTTGTCTCTTTATAGACATGATATCACTATTTTTAGGTTCTTGTTTTTCTTGATCTTGGCGTGATCCACAATTCTTTCCAATTAGATTTAAAGAAAACCTCATGTTTTATCTCGTAGAGATATTCTTGCCAACTGGACAAAAAATATTTAAATCCTTTTCTTATCGCTGGCTTTATCTTGTCGATTAAAACAATGATAACATCTAGTTAAGTCTATATTTAGCTCTACCAGCTAGATATTTTGTCATTTCTAAACTCTAGTTAATTTTGATGTTTAACTCTTTATAGCTTCGGTCAACACTCTATTTCTCCTCAGTTTTCTTTGTCAGTTTACACTATGTTTCTGGTCATCGGTTATGCTTTTGATTCTTCTTTTTAGTAATGCTCATTGGTGTTCTTTCTCGAGCATCACTGTGACTTCAATTTCAGTTATCTCTGTCCATAAGGTTCCACTATCCATCGGTGTTTGAAGTCATATAGTGAATGCTTGTCTTTTATGCATTACTGAGAGCATAATCTTTATCTTCTTGATTCTCTAAAGTCTTTGACACTTTGATTATAACCGATTAGATTGTATCAAGTTGACATCAATGACAATACAATCCATTAACTGATTTAATGTCTTGCATTATCTTTCTATATTTTGGTGACCAACTTAACATCTTCAAAGATTCAATCAGTTACATGTCATCAATATCTCCCTTTGGCATTGATGACAACATACTACATTATCATACTATACTATTACTAATACAATATGAAATATAACAGTTTCATCAAGCTTTCCTATTGTAACTATTACAAATGTCTGGTTCTCAGTAAGCTCAAGAAATAGCTTAGATTTGTTTCTTGCAAAATGGTTCTCTTCAATCTTCAATCCCTTTACTTGATAGATGTAACATTTTAATGTCTTTGTTCTGATATGTGCTCTGCCTTGACTGTTCCTCTTCTTGATAATCTCTTTTTCCTTTGACATCAAACTTTCTCTTATTCTGAACTCTCTCCCTTTTTTATTTCTTTTCCTTAGATGGATATATCATATGTAACCAATTTATCTCCCTTTTAATATGGATTAACTCTTCCTTCTAATTCTCAAGAACTTCACTTAATAGATAATGATATAATTTTTTTTAATTAACGAGATAATCTATCCATTATGATTCAATGAGATAATCTCTCCCTTTGACATTAATTCCAAAAAACAATTATCTATAATATGTTTCATTCCTTTACATAATATATTCTTTGAATTTCCCTATCCATCATCATTACAATGTCTCTGGTGTTCGATGCATACTTGTACCTTGCTGTGTATAGATGTATCTATTGCTATTCATCTTGGTTGTGCATCAACATGAATGATCATATGATTGTGTGTAGGCTAATGCAGCCTCCTAGTCAGCTTACTGACCAATAGACAAGGGTTGGACCCCTAGTCTCTGTCTCAAGTACTCAAATGTATCCTTTGGTAATGTCTTGGTGAATATATCATCTAGCTGTTCCTTTGATTGAACATATTCCAGTGTCACTTCCTTTTCTTGCACTTGTTCTCTTAGATAGTAATACTTGATAGCAATATGCTTAGTCTTGGCATGCATGACTAGATTCTTAGAGATGTTGATTGCACTTGTATTATCATAATATATAATTACTAGTTCAAGAATCTTCATATGTATACAATCCAGTAATTGTTTGATCCATGCAATACTGGAGCAATTTGCAGTAGCAACAACATACTCTGCTTCTGTAGTAGACTGAGAGATGCATCTTTGTTTCTTGCTGATCCATGCGACAAGTATGTCGCCCATGAAAAATGCTCCTCCAGTTGTGCTCTTTTGGTCATCAATGTTTCCAGCCCAACCAACATCTATATAGAATTGTAGCTCAAATTTTTATTCTCTTTTATACCATAAACCATAGTCATCGGTGTTATTCAGATATCTCAAAATTCTCTTGACAATATTCATGTGTGATTATTTAGGATTAGCAGAGAATCTTGCAACTATTCCAACTGCATGTGCTATATCTGGTCTGGTATGAACAACATACATTAGTTTGCCAATCATTGATCTATATAAGGTCTAATTTACCTCATTTGATTTGTCTTCTTTTGTCAGCTTACATCCGATAGCCATAGGTGTTCCAATTGGCTTGGAATCTTCCATCTTGAATATCTTCAGTACTTCCTTGATGTATTTGGACTAAGTTATATATATGCCTGCATCTTGTTGAAGAATTTGTAGACCAAGAAAGAATTTGATCTCTCCAAACATAGACATTTCAAATTCCTTTCTCATTTTATTAGCAAAGGATTTGCACAACATTTCATTTCCTCCAAAAATAATATCATCAACAAAAAATTCAGCAATCAGAATATTACCATCGGTATCTTCTTTTAAGTACAGATTGCTATTTTCACTTGTTCTAACCAAAATCTATGCTAATGAGATATGAGTGAAGTCTTTCATACCAGGCTCTTGGTTCTTGTTTCAATCTATACAAGGATTTATGTAGTCTACATACTATTTTTCTCTTGTGTGTATCAACAAACCCTTCTAGTTGTTCAATGTATACTTCTTTTTCCAGTATTCCATTTAGGAATACAGATTTGACATCCATTTGGTATACCTTGAATCCTTTAAATGCAGCATAAGAAAGTAAGATTCTAAATCCTTCTAGTCTATCAATGAGTGAAAAGGTTTCTCCATAGTCAACACCTTCTTCTTTTGCATATCCCTTGCATACTAACCTTGATTTGTTTCTTGTGACTTATCCATTCTCATTCAGCTTGTTTCTGAATATCCATTTGGTACCGATGAAATTCTTGTCATCTGGTCTCAGTACTAGTGTCCATGTATTGTTCTTCTCAATCTGTTCTATTTCTTCATTCATTGTGTTGACCCATTCTTCATTCTCAAGTGCAGTGTTCACATATTTAGGCTCAAAATCACAAAGTAAGCATCTAGTGTTTAGTGACTTACTTCTTGTCTTTGTTCCAGCTTTCGTGTCTCCTATGATTTGTTTCTATGGATGATGTCTTCTGACATACTTGGAAAGTTTTAGTTCAGCTCTTTGTTCACCATTCTAATCATTTTCTTGACCTTCATTCTGATCTCCATATTTCAGAACATCATCTAGAGTATTTTCCTGATTCTAGGTAATTGGAGCCTAATGCTCGGGTGCAATGTTCTACTGCTCAAGAGTGATACACTTTTGCTTGAGTAGAGTTTCAGGTTATGTATAAACAAACTTGTTTTAGTCCTCTGGTTCTCTTATGCTTTCCTTATCATTCTTTTATACAAATTCATCTATTTTTACATTTGCACTTTCAATGATTTTGTTAGATGACTTTTTAAGACACTTATAGGCCTTGCTTTTGGTTGAGTACCCTAGAAAGATATCTTCTTCACTTTTGCAGTCAAGTTTTGCATTTCTATCATCCTTTAAAATATAACATTGACTACCAAAGATTTTGAAGTAACTTACATTGGGTGTATGACCATACCAAAACTCACAGGGTGTATTCTTTGTGTCCTTCTTCAATTGTACTATGTTCAATGTGTAGACAGTAGTACTGACAAATTCCCTCCAGAAATTTTGAGTGATGCTTTTCTCAATCATCAATGTTCTTGCATAGTCAATAATTGATCTGTTTCTCCTCTCAGCAATTCCATTTTGCTATGGTGTTCTCAGTGCAGAAACTTGTCTTTTAATTCCATGGTCATTGCAATAGTCACTGAATTTATCTGAAGTAAATTCCCCTCCTCTATTTGACCTTAAGCATTTTAATTTCTTTTCAATTTTTTTTTCTACCATGGCTTTGTACCATTTAAACATCTTAAATGCTTCATATTTATCTTTTAAGAACATTATTGTCATCATTCTAGAATAATCATCAACAAAGAAAATGAAATACCTATCTCCATAGTAACTCTTTTTCCTCATGGGTCTATATAGATCTGTATGGACTAATTCTAGGATTGCATTAGATGTATGGGTTTTACTTTTGAAACTAGACTTTTTCATCTTACCTTTTTAACAATTCTTGCACATGATATGCTTGGGCTTAGTCATGCTTGGTAAGCCTCTGACATTCCTTTTATTGATTATTTTTATCATGTTGTCAAAGTTCACATGACACAACCTTTTGTTCCATAACCATATGTCTTCATTTCTAGCCATGAAACAAGTGGTGTTAGTGTCATCAAGATAGAAAAGGTTACCTTTTGTCTGCTCACCAGTACCAATCAACATTCCTGATTCATTGAAGATCTTTGCCTTCTTATTTTCAAATGCTACTCGGTGAGCTGAATTGTTCAGCTGTGAAACACTTAACAGATTATAATTTAGTCCTTTTACCCAATAAGAATTTTCACATTTCATAAAGTTATTTAACATTATAGTCCCTTTATCTTCAATTGGACAAGGTTTATCATTACCCATTCTTACTGAACCACCATTGTAGTATTCAAAGGTCTCAAACTTTTTTCTTATCACCAGTCATATGGTGAGTGCAACCACTATCTATGATTCAGACATCATTTTTTCTTACCTTAGATATGAGTGCAGTTTCTACATACCATTCTTCATCTTCATCTTAATCATCCTTCATGGCCACAAATACCATCTTGATGTCTTCTTCTGATTTGGTGCTAGTGTCATCAACTCTATTATCAGCTAAGTAACAAGCTTTCTTTCCTTTTTCCTTATAGTCTCAGGTATCTCTTCTATCAGGTTGTCGGTTGCTTTGGTAATCTCTGTTATCACCTCTAGAAAACTTCTTCTCATATGGTTTGTCATTACTTCTACCATCTTTTCTTCTATTTGGACATCTTGCAGCAAAGTGTCCAACCTCTTTACAATTAAAACACACAAGTGGTAATTTACCTTTGTATTTACCTTTGCCTCTCTACAATCTTCTTTCCATTAGAGCTTCAATCTCATTAAGTCCTTGATCCTCATTATCACTTTCACTATCATTTCTAATAGCATGTCTATGACTTGAATTGCTTATTTTCAATGAAGATTTGAATGCAGATTCTATAGATTGTAAGACAATATTATCAAAATTATTCATCTCATTAGTCTACTAATAAGACTATCTAGAGTAACTATATTATTTGCAATTGCTCTCATTTATTGAATAGCAGATACTCTAATAGCATATACATGCAACAAGGTTCTTATGATCTTACTTACCACTATCTCCTCTTTAAGTACACCTCTAACTCCTCAGATTGAATTACTACCTCTTTGATTCTGTAGCTATACTGAGTGATGTTTTCTCCTTATTTCAGTCTTAGGTCATCAAACCTCCCTCTTAGGTGTTCTGCCTTGGCCCTTAGTACATTTGCATCTCCTCCATGTACCAACTTCAACTGATCCCATATTTCCTTTGCAGAGGTGTAGGTTTTGAAACCTTCAAACTGAGCATCAAGAGTGATGAGGTAAGTTCTATCATCATGAAATTATGCTCATTCTTTTCTCTTAATTGTTCAAGAGTATGAGGTCCTGTAGGTAACACATGTTCAGTACCAAGGTATTGAGTAACATCATTGCCAATACCTGATAGGTAGAGTCTTATTCTTCTTTGCCATGATACAAAGTTGTCATTATTTAACTTGGGCACATCTCATCTGTTCATCTTTTGATCTTTTGCTTGAGCTATTAAACTCCCTTTCTAAGCACGCAATCTTTGATACCAATTGTTAGTAATAACTGAGAGGGGGGTGAATTAGTGGCCTAAAAAGTATTCCAATAATTAACCCAAAAACTTAGTACCGCAATATTAAGCCTCTATTTATCTTCATTCCTATAAGATGAATGCCTTCAAATACTATTATCAATTTACTATTGCTCGAAATGCTTTGTTAAACCTTATACTGTATGTTTAGCGAATAGTAGTTTGTTAATTTACTAAAAGATAGTAAATTATCTAGAGTATACCGAGTAATCCAGATTATCTATGTATAATGCAAAATAGTAAAGTAATGACTCATAAACACATTGACACAGATTTTTAACGTGGAAACCTTGTTAAGGGAAAAAAACCACTTGGGACTGGTAACCCAAAATTTTCACTCTTCTAAAGTGAGCTCGGTGAAGAGTCAACCATGTTAAAGGATACAAAAACACGGTTAGGTGTGACCTTGTTAGAGGATTCAAAATTTTAGTCTATCACTTGATATCGGGCATCTTTATGCTACCTTCCTTGATCAAACACTCACTTGGATTTTCAATAGGTATCTGGCATCTCATGCTATCTTCGCAATCAAAATTTTTGATACTCCTTGGGATGTATCTCAATATAGAAAGGATCTTTAAATCCCACTTGGTTATGAGACTTTCTGAATCAATGGTTAAACTAAAATAGTATGATCTATTCACATATAACTTATACTTGCAGATTTTCAGATCTATTACAAGCTCATAAAACTAATCTGATCAATATATCTCTTTTTATACCTTTGCTCCACTTTGATTATGCTTGGTGATTTTGTACTCTATTTTCTCAGTGTCCGCAGAAAACTTTAGCTCTTTCCTCAGCTTGATTGATCAGGACTATATGAATTTTTTCTTCATCAATTTCTCTTCAGCATCCTCTTTTCATTTATTGACACACAAAATTCATAATGAATTGAGTTGTCTCTTTATAGACATGATATCACCATTGTTAGTTTCTTGTTTTTCTTGATCTTGGCATGATCAACAATTCTTGCCAATTAGATTTAAAGAAAAATACTTATTTTATCTCGTAGAGATATTCTTGCCAACTAGACAAAACAACTTTAAATCCTTTTCTTATCTCAGGCTTTATCTTGTCAATTAAAACAATGATAACATCCAGTTAATTCTATATTTAGCTCTGCAGCTAGATATTTTGTCATTTCTGAACTCTAGTTAATTTCGGTGTTTAACTCTTTATAGCTTCATTCAACACTCCACTTCTCAGTTTTGTCCATCAGTTTACACTATGTTTCTGGCTGTCGGTTATGCTTGTGATTCTTCTCATCGGTAATGCTTGTCGGTGTTCTTCCTCAAGCATTACTGTGACTTGAATTTTGGTTATCTCTGTCAGTCAGGTTCCACTGTCCGTCGGTGTTTGAAGTCATATAGTGAATGTTTTTTTATGCATTACTGAGAGCATAATATTCATCTTCTTGATTCTACGAAGTCTTTGACACTTTTATTATAACCGATTAGATTATATCAAGTTGACATCAATGACAATACAATCCATTAACTAATTTAATGGCTTGCATTATTTTTCTACATTTTGGTGATCAACTTAACATCTTCAAACATTCAATTAGTTACATGTCATCAACTTTTATATGGTTTTTTTTTTACTTTGACATACAAATATCTTAGGATAGGTCACCCAAGTGAACCCATGATATCTTAATTTTTCCTTTATTCGAAGCATCAAAAAATATTTTTTAATATTGTGTTATTACTTGGACCTAGTTTGGAGGAAAAATAAGATAGGTAATAGGAAATATGGGGGAACCATCATCAACTTAAAAAATGTTGAGAGGTAATATATTTATCACCTCCTAAATTGAAAGTTGAAATGCTAGATCAACTTGTATTTCCAAGTTGGTTATCTAGTATTAGGCACCTCATAGGTCCAAATATGTTCCATACTCTATAAAAATTGTATTTATCATATTGAACCCTTTTTGAGTTAATAAATTCCAATGCTTAAAACTTTTCACATTCTCACCATAACTAATATAGTTACATCAATGTTCTTTTAGATCCGATTTATATCTCTTTTTGTTAGATACATGAACATAAGCCTCGTAATGAAATACCCCTAGAATGTGAAATATAGAATTTTATTACCTACCCTCACTTCATCATGTTTTTCATTGATAAGAGATAAACAACGAAATCTATTATCCAAATAAGAAAGAATAATTATAATTTAATAAATTAATTCCCATTAATTTATTCTCACAATTTTTTATTTATCAATTGCATCTAGATTTTTTAGAATCTACTTATGAAAGTTCAATTTTTCTAATATAATTTGTATCCTTAGATAAACACCCAAAAAACTATACTATTACAAAAATATTTAATTTGATCTACTCAAAATCCCTCTTTGAATCCATTAAAAAACTCTATAAAGTCCATGTATTTCCCTAAATCATTTTTAACAATATTGGAAAGAGAGAAGAAAGAAAAAACTAGTCTTTAAGAAATCCCTTTAGTATCATATTCTTTGACTGCAAAGAAAGAACATTGATCCTTGCAAACATAGCTATTTATCCTACCTCTAGTTTCCTAAAATTTCCTTCCTTTAGAGTAGATTTAATATTCATATGATTATGTGGGATTACTAGGTGCATTTCCTTAACATGTAACATACTTATAGGAAATGTTAGGTTCCCATGAAAATAATATAATCTATCCTAGTAGTGCATATTGAAAAAATTGATTACAGGTCAAGTATTCTTCTATTTTATCTAAACCTCAATTGCTATGTATTTTAAACATTTTTTTTTTTATAATATCATATATGATACTCATGTTATTTAATCATCAATATATTAATCCAATTTTCTTGAATAAAAAAACCACACCAGATATCATCGTAAAAGCATCATGTCACATCCTAATAGCATCATCATTTAGATATGATCAAAATGATAAATAGTAGTATAATCTAACATCTAAATCAACCAAGACACCGGTAGCCAAAATAATGTACTATCAACAAATATATCTCCTCATGTGGATAATCACATCATAATAACAAGAGTATACATGGAACAAATTGCAACCACAAGAGGCACTACACTCTTGATTGATTAGACGCTTCATGGTCATGAATTCTTGAGAGTAGTAGTCATGATATGAAAATGAGGAGAGATAGGGTTTTTATATACTTCATCCATCATTTCAAGATTCAAAAATAAGTTATCCTGATAGCGAGATCTAATTTCCCACTAACACTCTATCATAGTGATCTGAGCCAAATTTGGGCCAAAATGTACATGAATTGAATGTTTGAAACATTTTATTCTTGGGTAAAAGTTTCAAACATTTTGTACCTAGGAGAATTAACCTAAATTTTAAGTGGGTGTCAAGATGATGGAGAAATGCGGGAAAAGAGGAATTAGGTTGGTATGATAAAGCATAACAAACATCATATCTCAAAAACACCAAAAATGAGGTCTAATAGAGAATCCAATTATGAGTGCTAACTTTTTAGGATGGTACACATGGTTGTAAGAATGTGTACACCATCTAGAAGGAAGGTCAAAAGATATAAATTGAGTTCTCTATGAGAGAAGGAGAATTAAGAAAAAGAATCAATCTTCTTAGTTTGTTGTAATGCTGGAAAGTAGCCAATAGATGAGAAGGCTAATTTGCAAGAATTCAAGGGGCATATTTTAAGTGGAATTGAAGATTGGATACTAATTTGTTTGAGTTATGAAATAAAAGAAGAAAAAAATAGAAACCTTAAGAGATGCACACAGCATAGAGAGAATGATTTTGTCATGATGAAGATGAAGATGAGAAAAAAAGGATAAAAAACAAACATGAAATTATTATACCATACATCTGTTGGAGATTTGCTTCTGTGCAAATAATTGACTGTATGTTTGTCATTGATGACAACATATAGTAGAAAGTAGTGAACTGTATTCAGTTTTTAGTATGGTTATATGGAAGCCTTGTTTTTATGTTTTAGACATAGTTATTACACCATGTACATACACGCAGATTTAGATGAGTTATGTTACTCTTTTTACCAGCCATTGTTTTAGAAGACCTTTTTCAAGAAGACGACAGTAATTTCATTGGTTCTTCAATTTCGTCTATCTTCAGGCTATGTGTGTTTAGAATTATTTTTAGTTATGATTTAAAGACTATTAACCAAAGGTGATGATCATGTTTCATGCGAAGATTAATGTTTGAGTGATTTTGGTGGAGCAGACTATGTGAAGTGATGCGTCTATTCAGTTTGAGTTGCATAGTTCTAATTATGTTGTGTGCTTGGTTTGGTCGACCACAGAAGTATTGAAGGGACTCCTAAAGCCAAGAAAGATCACATCTCTTAGAAAAGATACTTATAGTAGTTCATTTGAAGATCACTAAGTGTGAATGATAATAAAAGAGACAAAAAGTACATAATAGAATATCAGTTGTTTTGGTATAGTAAAGACATTTCATTCATCAAGAAAAGATCTATGTGAAGAAGAATTGAAAGCATACAATACATTGGAAATTATCAAGATAGCAGGTCTAATTGAACATTTCATCTATTAGATATAGTGTATATCTATTTTACTAAATTTTGTAGCCTTTATCATTTTAGTAGTGAGCTTTTGGACAGTGAGTCCTCACCCCTAACAGGGTTATCTGTAAAAGACTCCTAATAGAGTTAGACCCTTAACCAGGTCATTGTACTTATTGCATTTTAAAGATTAACTCCTAATTGGGTTGTAAGATCTTCTAACACAGATTATTATACTCAAGTACAGTTCTTTGTGGGTGCTAATTCCCACCTGGGTTTTTACCTATTTGGTTTCCCCGTAACAAAAATTGTTGTGTACTATCTTATGTTATCTGAATGTGTTAATGCTTAATGTTATTCTGTAATTAATTGGCAAAAAGAATTAAACTATTTGATAACTGATTCACCCCCCCCTCTAAATTATACCTTGGGACTATTCCAACAATTGGCATCAGAGCCAAGTGCCTTGGAGAGAAAGCCTAATAGCTTAAGGTAGATCAAATGGCGTACTTCAAGAAAGAGAGTCTTAAGTTTGATAGAGAGAACTACCTTGACTGGAAGAACAAAATCATAACACATCTTCAGTGTGTTAAATTTGAGAACTATGAGATTACCACTCATGCAATTGATGTTCCCACCTTGAAAGATCTTGTAGAAGAAGACTCTACAAATAAACAAAAAGAAGTATTCACTCATAATGCAATTGCCAAGGAAGCCCTAATCAGTGCCCTATCTGATAGTGAATTTTTTGAGATCAATAAGGAAGAAAAAGCATATTCAATTTGGAAATACTTAGAAGATATGTTTGAAGGAGACATCCAAGAAAAGAATGCATGCAGAAAGAAATGGAAGAAAAGATACAATAATTTAGAGATGCTACCTGAAGAAAAAATTAGAGGATTAATAAAGGAGTATTAGGTATCAGGAACAATGGTGGAGAAATTTTAGAGGATTATATAATGGACAAACTAATGACCACATTGACAGTAGATTATGAAAGCAAGATTAACATCTTGGATGAAACCATGAAATTCTCAAAGGACTTCAAAAGAGAAACCCTAATCAGAAAAATATATGCATTTGAGATATCAAGATTGAAGAAAGAACCTAAAATGGAAACAAATTTCAAAGCCTCAGTCCATGGAAAGAAATCCTTGAACATCTCTAGTAATAATGAAAAAGAAGAAGTTGATACTGAACAAGAAGAAATAATTTCTATGATTGCTAAGAAGGAAAGAAAAGGGAAAGGGAAATATGAAGGACAACTACCATTCAAATTTTTCTCATGCAACAAAGTTGGCCACTTTGCATCCAAGTGTCTTACTAGAGTCAATAAATTTAGATCAGATTACAAGCCCAAATATACTAAGGAATTCTATCATGTTGAAGATGGTGTAACTGATGATGACTCAGGAGAAGATGAAATTGGATTCGTTGCCCTTAAAGACATTGAGAAAATGCTTGAAGAAATGGACAATGAAGATGAAAAGAAATCTCAAGAGTTAGCATTAGTTTCCAAAGAAGACGTCAAAACAGTCTAGATCATAGAGAATGGGTGATCACATCACATGACAGGTGACAAAGATAGATTTTTACATCTAGATAAGTACAAGGTGGTGTGGTTAGATTTGGAGATAACACTCCCAAACCTATCATAGGAAGAGGTTCTATTACCTTTTATGGAAAGGACAAGACATATGATGCTCTTTATGTTGATGGTTTGCATTATAACTTACTAAGTGTTGGACAACTGCTAGTGCAGGAGCACACCTAGGCTAACCTCCATGTTTTAATCATTTCTGGCTTGTACTTGACATTGGCCAAGCCAATATATTTAGGTTATTTCTAGAACTTAGAATTTCATGTCAATGTATGCTAGGTGAGTTAGTCATTAGTGTTGGAGATTTGATTCTGAGCAATTGATTGATTGTATGTTTTTCATTGATGACAACATATAATACATAGTAGCAATTCTGTATGTACTTATAAAAATGATGACATGAAGACTTGCATGGTTAGATACATGTTTACATGTTTATGATGTTATGTTCATACACGCAAATCTAGATATGATGTTTCAGTCAAGTTATGTAATTCTGTTATTGGCAGTTACAGTTCTGGAAGTGTAACTGTTTAGGGCTGTTGTATATCACGTGTTTCTGGAGTTGCACCCATCTTCAATATATGCATGTGTATATTCATCATTAGTTATGAGTTGATCATATTAATCTAAAGGTGCCAAATGTGTTTCAAGAAGATTGCAAAGAGTTAATTTGGTGAGGCCGACTTAGTGAAGCATCGTGTCTATTCAATTTATACTTGCACGGTTGTAATAATGCTTGCATGCTTAGTAGAGCTAACAAGGATGTTATCAAGATTTGTCTTACAGGTCCCATGATCTCATACTTTGAGGAAGATACTTATAGAAAGTCAAATGTAACATGCTAAGTGTGAATGATATGAAAAGAGAAGAAAGATGTACAGAGCAGATTATCATAGTTGGTTCATTCATCAAGAGTCTATGTGAAGAAGAAGTGAAAGATTGTAATACATGGGAATTGATCAAGACAGCAGGTCTACTCTATAGTTCATCATCAGATATAGTGCATATCTATTATACAGAAGGTTGTAGCCTTCACCATTAAGCAGTGAGCTTTTGGACAGTGAGTCCACCACCCCTAACAGGGTTATTTGTAAAAGACTCCTAACAGGGTCCGACCCTTAACCAGGTCACTATACTTATTGCATTGTAAAGTAAAAATCCTAATAGGGTTGAGATATCTTCTAATAGGGATTACTATAAACAATTATAGTTCATTTTGGGTGCTAATTCTCACTAGGGTTTTTACCATTTGGTTTCCCCATAATCAAATTGTGTGTTGTGTACTGTGTTATCTGATTAAGCATTTACTTTGTTGTATTATGAAGTTAAAGAAGAAAAAGCATTAAATTTATTGATAACTGATTCACCCCACCCCTCTCAGTTATCCTTTGGGACTATTCTAAGAATTGGTATTAGAGCCAAGTGGCTTGGAGAAGAAGCCTAACAGCTTAAGGTAGATCAGATGTATTACTTCAGAAAAGAAAGCCCTAAGTTCAATGGAGAAAATTATCTGGATTGGAAAAACAAAATGATAACACATCTATAGTGTGTTGGCTTTGAGATCTTTGAAATTGCTACACAAGAGGTTGTAATTCCATCTCTGAAAGACCTTACAAAGAATGATGCTACTAACAGACAAAATGATATATTTACCAATAATGCAATTGCTAAAGAAGCCCTAATCAGCACCTTATCTGATAGTGAATTTTCTGAGATCAAGAAAATTGACAGAGCATATACCATATGGAAGTATTTAGAAGATATGTTTGAAGGAGATATTCAATCAAAGAATGCACATAGGAAGACATGGAAAAAGAAATACAATAGTCTTGAGATGTTACCTGAAGATAACATTAGAGCTCACAATCAGAGGATAAATGAAGCAGTCTTTGGAATAAGAAACAATGGTGGAGAAATATCAGAAGAAGACATAATAGACAAGCTGCTAACTACTTTAACATCAGACTATGAAAAAAAGATAATTATTCTAGAGGAAGCCATGCAATTCTCACAAGACTTCAAGAGAGAGACTTTGATTAGAAAAATCTCTGCATTTGAGATATCAAGATTGAAGACTGAACCTAAAGGCGAAACAACTTTCAAAGCCTCAATCCATGGTAAGAAATCCTTACACATCTCAAGTCATAATGAGAAAGAAGATGTTGATGAAGAACTAGAAGAAATCATTGCTATGATTGCTAGAAGAGAAAATAAAGGTAAAGGAAAATATGAAGGACAAATTCCATTCAAATGTTTTTCATGTAACAAGATTGATCACTTTGCATCTAAGTGTCCCACAAGAGTCAAGAAGTTCAGATCGGATTAGAAACCCAAATATAAGAAGGAATGTTGTCATGTTGAAGAAGGTGTAACTGATGAAGATTCAGGAGAAGATGAAATTGTATTAATTTCCCTTAGAGACATGGAAAGGTTGCTTGAGGAAATGGACATTAAAGATGAAAATGAAGAACAAGAGTTAGCCTTAATTTCCAAAGAAGACATCAAAACTAATTAGATCATTAACAGTGGATGCTCCCATCATATGACAGGTGACAAAGATAGATTTGTTCAATTAGACAAATACAAAGGTGGTATGGTTATATTTGGAGATAGCACTCCTAAACCTATAATAGGCAGAGGTTCTATCACTTTGGATGGAAAGAATAAGACAAATGATGTTCTGTATGTTGATGGATTACATCATAACTTGCTGAGTATTGGATAGCTACTTGACAAAGGTTATCATTTGGAGTTCAAAGAAAACAAGTGCATCATTAAAAAAAAGGATGGAGACATGATTGCATTAGGCTCTAAAACAAAAGGTAATGTTTTTTAGCTCAATTCTCATGTAAGTTGTTTTGTTGCAGGTGGATGACAGTTGGCTATGGCACAAGAGACTATGTCATATCAATTTTGATAACATAGTAAAGATCAGTAATGTTAAGGTAGTTAGAGACCTACCAAGTATTGCAAGACTAGTTGACACAATATGCATGGAATGTGTTATGGGTAAGCAATTAAGGAGTTCCTTCAGAAGCAAGTAGAACTCAGCTGAGAAACAATTGGACCTAGTGCATAGAGATTTGTGTGGTCCTACCCAAACAAGATCATACTATGGAGAAAGGTATTTCATTTTGTTTGTTGATGATTTTTCTAGGATGATGTGGGTTGCATTCTTAAAGGAGAA